>JAGFNQ010005066.1:0-20656 GCA_024364735.1 Boesenbergia rotunda | reverse complement strand
TCAAGGGATCACCCACCTTACGGGCACGCCAAGGAGTAGGGGCAAGTTATCCTCGAACCTTGTATATCGCTGTGTTAGCATTGGTTTGATTCCTTTATCTGTTTTATTCTTTCTGTTGCATTTTGTTTCTACTGCTACTAATCTTATCACAGAAAGAAAGCTCAAAGAAGAGGGAGCGATTTGAGTGTCCGGCTATATTCACCCCCCTCTCTAGCCATCCAAGTTCCAACATTAACCTGATTACTGTTCAATTGGTATTTATTGCCTCAATTACTACAGATGCACTGACTTAAAGCATTTTGAATCAAGGTATAGACCTAAGCATCTCAACCCAGTCTAGGTTATCAATCAAAAGTACCCTAAGGTGCTTGTGAGATGTTGGCTTCTAGATCTATAGGTGCATGCAGTTCTAGGGTTAGGGCCTAAGCTAAGTCCATTTGCGAAAAGGCCTTCGTTTTGAAGGGGGTAAGTTTTAAAAAAAAACTAAGTCGGAAATCATTTTAAAATTTCAAGACAAAAATGATTTTTCAAACATTAATTAACAGAAAACAAATTTTGAAAAAATGTAGAGTAGTCCTATTCTACTAAGCATAAGATTCATTTAATAGCTGGTAAAAGGCAGATAACTCATCAAGTAAACAGCTAGCAACTAGATATGATAAGTGCATAAAAAGCCAACTGGTCGAAGCAAGGGCCAGCACAGTCAAACATGAGTCAAGAACAAGTCAATAGTACAATTATCTGGAGTCTAAGAGGAGGGGCTCGGAGGAAAGAATGAACCGAGCTGCCAAGATTGGAACATGGACATTATCTCACTATGTCGAGCCTGATTTGCCTCATGTTCAGCTTGGAGGGCATCCATGTGCCTAGTGTGATGCGCCTCGTTTGCCTGGCGATCGGCTCGAATAGCTTCCATGTGCTTGCTATGGTAGACTCGGTTTACATCATGCTCTGCTTGAATCGCGTCGACCAACTCGATGTGGTGGGCCTCCATCTCCTCTCGGAGGCTATGGACCTCTGTTCGAAGTAGTGTCAGTCTCTCGTCGATCGTCGGAGGTGGGGGCTCGTCCATGTGCTCCCGAATCTCGACAGCGAGATCATCGACGTCGACCTCTACCTCCTCATCGGAATCAATCTGGGCTCCGGCTCTTTGGCGTCTCCATGATAGACCCCCGGTAACTGAGACCTCTATGCCCGCTAGGGAAAAGTTTCTATACCCAATTTAGTCAAATTCGGTCATCGTGGTCATCTCTCCAACGATAATATCGCGACCATGATGGTGAAGAAGGGAAGTGATGATGTGGCAGTAAGGGGTGTGTACTCGACCTTGAGTCGTAACACTGGACGTATAGAGAATGGTGTGGAACATATGAAGTCCAATATCTATGTCTAAATGATGGATCATAGCATACAGTAAGAAGGTGTGGAATGGTCCCATGGTCGCGACATCCCTAGTGGTCAAGGGGAGAATGCAACGGACCATAACTCTATAAAGAGCGTAGTCCTGGACCCTGTGTTAGTGAGAGCCCTAGAGCCAATCATATGATGATTACTTTTTGGACTCATTGTATCATATTCTTGTATATATATTTCTTATATATAAAGGCATTTCTTATGGTTATTGTACTTATGTGTATTGGTGCCAAATAACTTAGTATAATAACGTCCTTGAGTAGAAGGTTCTTATCTATATCAATCGATTAGTTGAATCGATAGTGAGATGATATAGAGAACACTACTCTTAATTATTCCTAGTCAAGTATTAACATTCAAGGACAATGTTAATGCATAGAGACTAGCATGTAGGTCAACATGATGACTTGATCTCACAAGTCATGGATATGAGATATCAAGTTGACACATGGGTATACATTAGAGAATGTATACTGAATGGCCCGCCATGAGAAAGTATCATGGATCGTTGTATGAGTGTCATATACTTTCTCATGTGACTATTAGTATGACTATAGTCCTAGACCTGAAGTTACCATAGTTCCCTACATAAGGAGTTACGTACTTTGGCTTCGTCAAACGTCACCCGTAACTGGGTGGACTATAAAGGCGATTACTGGGTATGTAACAAATTATGCGGAGGGATGTGAGTGATGTAGATGAGATCTATCCCTCCTATATGACGGGAGAGATATCATAGTCTTGATAGAGTGAGATCACTAAGTGCATGACCATGCCCAAATAAGGCAATATGAGATATTGAGCTTATTTGATTATAGTGAGTCTACTTGGAGTTCAAGACATATAGATTGATTTGAGGATGACACGGTCTATGCCTCATGAAAGATCAATCTAGATATCGAGGATAGAAGGACGTTGTCACATATTGTGATGGTCATAATTATTAGTCACAATGGTGATGTTGGATCTTGACATTCTTGTAACTTGGGTAGCAATGATGTGTTGCTAGATACCTCTCATTGCTTATGTCCTTAAATAGGTTTAAGGGCATTGCCAACGTTACAAGAACCTATAGGGTCACACACATAGAGCAATAGATGGAGAATAAGTTCATATGATGGACCGAGAGTAATGAAGTCAAAGTTTGACTTTGGCTAAATATGGAAAGTCCATAAAAGGCAAGTTTGACTTGACTCAAATTAGACAACTGGAGTTGGACTAGAGTTTGATCCAAGTGTTGGATGAATCTAATCATGGGAGAATAATGAAGTCAAAGTTTGACTTTGGCTAAATATGGAAAGTCCATAAGAGACATGTTTGACTTGACTCAAGCCACATCACCTTGACTTGACCAAGTGATGACTTGGCATCATCATCAAGGCTAAGTAACCTCCCCATTTGAATTTTGAATTCAAATAGGGGGTTACCAAAGGTGGTGGCCGGCCACTTAATGGCCAATAATGACCATTAAGTGGCCTGCCACTTAAACACACACAAAAGGAGTTTTGTGTGGGTGGGTGATTGATTCTTCTCCTCACTTGTTTTTGTTTTTGTTTTTGCTCTCCCTCTCCTCTCATCTTGCCGAGACCCCAAGGAGTGCTAGCACACTTTTGGGCTCTCCTCTCCACTCTCTTGCTTGTGTGGATACTTCTAGAGGGTTGCTACTTTGCATCCTTGAGATCCGACACCAACCGAGGAGCGAGCTGGAATTGCGGGGCACGCATCGAAGGTAGTTTTCTCTTCTCTAATAGATCTAGGTTGTAGATCGGTTTTGAAGCATGTAAACGAGCACTCGTAAATTTTTGAAATGGTTTTCTTCGCTCGGATCCTTTCTATTGGGACTTTCGGGGTTTCCGCGACGCGAAAAAGCGGTTTTCGCGGCCCGAAAAAACCCTACACCCTGATATCTACTGACTGAAACAGTCTAACCAAAGGGTTTCGGGCATCTCTATAAAAATATGAGTAAAGGGTGTCTAAATCAATATGGGAGTAGGGAGGAGCAAAGGGAGGGTCTCTCGGAGGGTAACAACAGAACGTGGACTGGGAAGGTCGTAGTCCAAGGAATCTATTAAACAACGAGGGTGAGATGGTCAGAGGCATCCCCTGTACAGTGGAGATATAGCTAAGGTCATCTTGTTTGATAGGTTATTGTAAAACTCTGCTCATAGGGTCGTGTTCACAGGATGGGTGTAGAAGACAAGCTGGTCAAGTTGATAGAAATTGATGACGTCCATAGCTACTGGACAGGGCTGAGTAAAAAATTGCCTATTTAAGAAACTTGTTTTGATAGATTTATAGGTCGTTCGAACGAACTTATTAAATAGTTCTAGGGTTGGGAACCTAGGGGCAGGGCTAGGCTCGGTCCTGGGGTTGGGTTGATTAGCACGACGTTTTCTAAAACAATAAGGAAAATGCATTTAAGAAGCAAAATAATTAAAATAAATTAATTATAAATGCATAAAAATGATACCGGGGAGCCATGGTTGAAGTAGGGTGTTCGAGGGCACGAGAAAGGCTTTCGGGCGCTTTGGGAGGAGGAGAGATAGGGAGGAGGTTTGTTTTTTGGGTGGTAAGTGAAGGGGGAATGGGTGGCCTTATATAGGGGTTGGTCGGGCGCCCGGGAGGTATCGGGCGCCTGGGTCAGGTGACAACAGTCTTTGGAAGCTTTTGCTGCCTTGACCGTTGGCCTTGGGGGCGCCCGTGAGGACCCGGGCGCCCATAGTCAGCTGTCACTTGTGGCAACTATTGCTGCCTTGAATGGAGATAAAAGGTACCGGGCGCCCGTGAGGTTCCAGGCGCCTAGATTGGTCAGTTGGCCAATTTTTACTAATTTTGACCATGTTTGACTGTGTTTGACTGATAATTAATTTATCCAAGAGTTTATAAAATTAACAAAAAATGTTAGATCCTAGATGTCCCACCTAATCTAATGTTATCAATCACGTTGACCTTATAGATTTTGTGAGACAGGTTTTAATAGAAATGAAGATTTTAATTTGAAATCATGGTTAATTTTGAAAGGATGAATTAATTTTAGAAGTGATTAAGTTTTAAATTTATTTTGAAAAGAGATTGAATCTAAGATTAATTGAAATTTGTGTTTGATTCAAATTTGACAAATAGTAAATTGAATTTGAATTTCAAAAATTAGCTTCCAGGTCTTGGCGAGACACAATGTCTTCTTTGGCCGTAGCCTTATTGGATCATCAACCCTTTCCTTAACAAAGCCTTTTAGTGAAATTTCATTTTCAAAATTACTTTTTGAGAAATTCTGGTCTAACTAGTTTGGGTCTTGGATCGGTAGCTTCGGCTAGTTTCACCAGTCTAAACAGACCAAGTAGAGTATACTTGACCTTATTAGAAAAAGCTTCCCTAACGTACTATCATCTCACCGCCACTCAGTACTATGTTGTTCAAATTTCAATTAAATCCTTTTAGTCCTTAGTCTAACCAGTCTTAGTTCTAAACATAATAATTTGCAGAAATAAATAAACAATCAAGCATGCAATAAAATTAAGGAAAAAAGATTTATCTAATTATAAAAATTATTTTTAGATTGGATCCCCCTGGACTATAGGCTCGATAATGATTAGGCAAGATGTGAATCTTATCCTTGGGGATCCAATACTGGTTTGGTCCAGCTTGATTGTTCAAGCAAAGTTTGGGTACCCATGCTTGAACTTTGGGTCTAGCTTGGTTCAATATAACAAAATATGACCTTTGTCTCGACTTGGTTCGATACCCTAATCCATATCGATTTAGAATGGACTTCTGTTTTCCAAGGATCATGTCAAGACCCTTGGAACCCGAAGTGAATTGTTCTAAAGCTGCTCTGAGGTCCTTGACTTGAGTTTTCAAGGATGATTTCTCTTTCTCAAGTCTTTCAACTTGAGTAGAGGTTCCTTCATGAGCCTTCTCGGTTAAGGATCTAGAGTCAGCTTCCGCTTTTAAGAGTTTTACCTCTTGTCGGAGGGATTCGACTCGGATTTTGGCTTTCGCCAAGTTACAAGATAAGTAACCTATTAATTTAGATAATTCGACTTCGGAATAACCTCTTACCGTTATTTGGCCGTTTTCCGATATTGTGAGCCTTCCATCGTCCGGCTCCGATTCTGATCCGGTGTCGATATCTTCCGAAGCGGTCAAAGTGAGAAGATTTGATTGTGGGGCCTCTTCTTCTTCTTCAGAGGAAGATTCGTCCCACGTGGCTTGAAGTGCCTTCTTCCTTCGAGTCTTCTTCCTTCGAGTCTTCTTGGTTTCCTTTAGACTGGGGCACTCCGATTTGTAGTGTCCCTTCTTGTTGCATTCGTAGCAGGTAACGTTCGGTTTGGCCTTTGACGGTTCAGCTGGATCTTCCTTTCTTCGGCTTGCTTTCCTTCTGTTGGTTTGGTGCTTCAGCTCCTTGTAGTAGTCCCGAGCTAGCCGCACCAACTTGGGTCGATCCCCTTCTCTGTCTTCTGAGTCTGAGTCTGAGTCAGACTCGGGTGCCGGTTGAGGCTTTTTCTTAGGTACCTTTCCTTGGGGTTTACCTGTAAGAAAAGCAATACCTTTCTCGGCCAAAGTGTAGTTAGTCTGTTCGTGTAACTCTAATTCTGAAAACAATTCATCTAATTTAATTTTTGAGAGATCCCTAGAAACTTTGTAAGCATCTACCATAGATGCCCACAGAGTATTTCTTGGGAAAGCATTTAAGGTATACCTGATAAGGTCATAGTTTTCTACCTTGTGACCAATTGTGTGCAGGCCATTCATCAGCTCCTGGATCCTGGCGTGGAGCTATGCTGCTAACTCACCTTCGTTCATTTTGATTGTGTACAATCTGTTCAGCAGTAGGTCCCTTTTGCTGATTCTGGTGTCGGAGGTACCTTCGTGCAACTCAATCAGCTTGCTCCAGAGTTCTTTGGCGGTGTTGAAGGGACCCACCCGGTTCAGTTCTTCCTTGGTTAATCCGCATTGCAGCGTCTGGGTTGCCTTTGTATCAGCCTTGATCTTTTTCTTCAGTAAGGCGTCCCATTCTGAGTAGTGCTGTGTCACTCCTTCAGCGTTCTTGGGGATTTCAAGGCCAGATTGGATTATAATCCACATGTCCACCTGAGTTTTCAGGTGGACTTCCATCCAACTTTTCCGGTAGGAGAAATCTTCTTCACTGAAGAGCGGTGGTCTGGCTGTACTGAAACCTTTTTGCATGGCCATAATAATTTTCTGAAAAAAATAGTAAAGACAAAGAAAACTTGTCCCAAGACTTGGTCTTGGATTAGCAGTACGGGAAAAAATTAATTAAAAAACGATCGAGTGGTGTTGCACCAAACTCGATTAACAATCAAAATTCGAAAAAATTAAAAATTTCATAAAATCTGCAAAAAGACTCTCAAATTGGTGGTTGCATCAAATTTGAGCCATCCGCTCTGATACCACTTGTTGGATCAAAGAAAATGATAGAGGGGGGGTGAATATCGTTATCAAAAACATTTCGAACAGTTAAAGAATATGCGCAGCGGAAAGAAATAAAGTACACAAGAACACAAGTCGATTTTTTACTTGGTTCAGAGTCGCGGTCGGCTCCTACTCCAAGGCTCATGGTCCTTGAACGTTTACTTTAGGCAATTCTATATTCGGAAAGATTTTTACAGATTGAAAGTATAGATATAGAATTTGGAAAATTAGATCACAACACTTTCGTAAATTGAACCTTTACCGACGCCCGAGATGGATCAAATTTTGGAGCAGAGGGTCGTCGTCGGCGCTGAAGTCTCGAAATCAAACTTGGCTGGAGAGCAGCGCTTGAGTGAAAGTGTTTGGAGCATTGGAAAGAATGGTTGTTGAAGCCTTAGGGGTGCACCCCCTTTTATAGTGCCCATGGGGGCGCCTGATCCGTTGGGGGCGCCTGACACGTGCCTCCACCTGCGAGAACCTCAATCTGCAGGCACGGTCAGCGCTTATCCCCTTCGACTCGGCACCTGGGCTGACTGGGGCGCCCGGGACCTCTCGGGCGCCTAGGTTGACCTGGTCCATTGGCTTCATGGCAGATTTGCTTTGATGGCAGCTTTGGCTTTGAGCTTGGGCGCCCGGGACCTCCTGGGCGCTTAGCCTAGTTTGGTTCGAAGCAGTCTTGCTTCTTAGCATCTTTTAGCCTTGACCTTGGGCGCCCGTGTAACGCCCGTTTTTTTTTCCTAAAGCGGCGTTACGTTAACATACTTAGGGCATGTAGACATCATAATGCAGCGGAAACCTTTAACTTACACCTACATGCACTTACTACCCTTCCTAACATTATAACATGGAACTTGGCATATTAGCTTTATACTTAGCATCATATCATGTCATTCTTAGCATCATGTCATACTTAGCATCATATCATACTTATCATCATGTCATCCTTAGCATCATGTCATAGAGTCACATTCAAGCACATAATAGTAAAGGTAAAGTTCTATCATAAGACGAGCAAACATTTTGGTTCTTGGCCAAGTCACTATCACACACATACTTTATTGCCCTCCTGCTGCTTCCTTACGGTCCCCTTGCGTGATCTGCGGTATAAGGAAAATAAGACTATAAGCACACAAGCTTAGTAAGACTCTTTCCTACTCACTAAAACCATTCATCACTTAATCATGAGCATCTTAAACATTAACATACTTAGTGCTTTACTCAGCACATAAGTCTTTATGAGCACTTAGCATACATTTGACATGACTTGAACATAACTTAGTCACTTTCATAGCATAGCATATACATAAACATAAAAACATTCATGGCTTGGCATAATACTTGGCATAGACATAAACATCATAAACATTCATAGCATGGAATAATTCTTGGCATAGACATAAACATAATAACATAACCTCATAAACATTCCTAACATAAACCTAAATAAAATCATGGCATCCTAACTTAGCATAAACACAATTAAATCATGGCATCATAACTTAGCATGGACATAAATAAAATCATAGCATTCTATCCTAGCATAAACATAATTAAATTATGGCATCATAATTAACATAAACATAAATAAAATCATGGCATTCTAACCTAGCATAAACATAATTAAATCATGGCATCATAATTACATAAACATGAATAAAATCATGGCATTCTAACCTAACATAAACATAATTAAATCATGGCATCCTAAACTATCATGAACATAAATAAAATCATGGCATTCTAACCTAGCATAAACATAATTAAATCATGGCATCCTAAACTATCATAAACATAAATAAAATCATGGCATTCTAACCTAGCATTAACATAATTAAGTCATGGCATCCTAAACTATCATGAACATAAATAAAATCATGGCATTCTAACTTAGCATAAACATACATAAAATCATTTGCATAAACATACCTTGCATAAACTTACTTTGTATAATATTCTTATCATAAATATAATGCATAACATGGATGAATGCATGTGGCAATTGCATATATATATAAGGATGCTTAATCTTTAAAAACATGCTTTTAAATACTTTAACATAATCATAACATTCATTGGGCCCTGGCTTGTACCACATTCATTCATCATATGCGCGCATCCCTAAGTAAATACGAGGTAGCTAATCTCGACCTACTAGGGTAAGGACAGCTTCATCGGTAGTCCCGAACCGTAAGGACAGCTTCATCGGTAGTCCCGAACCGTGGACAGCTTCATCGGTAGTCCAGAACCGTGGACCTTACTTAGGTCCGGTACAAGCCCATAAAATAAAATAAAATGCTTTCACATGCTTTGTCATTCATCATCATTCATTCATCATACTTGTCATTCATCATCATTCATTTATCATACTTGTCATTCATCATCATTCATTCATCATACTTAACATCATCGTTATGCCTTAAAGGCATGTACTTTAACCTCATTCATAAGACATGGCATACATGCATATCATTCATAAAACATGGCATATCATTCATAAGACATGACATACATACCTATCATTCATAAAACATGGCATACATACATATCATTCATAAAACATGGCATATCATTCATAAGACATGGCATACATACATATCATTCATAAATCATGACACATGTCTAAACATCTATGACCTAACATATAATTCATGGCATACAACCTAAGGGTTTGGTTAACATAGAACTTCTTCCATCTTACTTAAACATATCTTTTAGTAACCTATACATAAGCATCTTTGGAGGTTTAACCCAACCCTAGCCCTAGGTTATGCCCTTGGCCGAAAGTCCCCAAGGAACCCTAGGTCCATGAAACTTCACATAACTTCCCAACCAACATCCCATACATACATACTAGGCCATAGGAACCATTTGATCCCCTACTTAAGGCCAACCCTAATCCTTTAACCCTAATCTTGATCTTGGCCGAAACTTCAAGGCCATGGGGCATGGAAAAATTTCCATTAAAATCCCCAAATCAATTGTTATACACCAACCATACCTTACCATAGGGTCATTTGGGGCCCTTACTTGAAATGGGTCCTAACTTTCCACCCTATTAGGGTACTTGGCCAAAACCTATAGGGTCTCTAGGCCATGTGAAACATTCACATAAATACCCTCCATCTCCCTTATATCATGACAATACATAAAACAAATACTTGAGGTTTTAAACCCAACCCTACACAAGGGTTCTTGTTGTTGGCCGAAACCCTAGGGTATCCTAGGGTACCCCAAAAATTCCCAAAAATTATATTTAATCTCTAAACATCATAAGGGAACATTAAATAACTTTATAAAGATTTTTAGCATCATTAAGGACCCTAAAACATTGTGGCCGAAACCCATAGGGTCTCTAGGGTACTTGATTTTGTTTCTTTCATGTTGGCCGAAACCCTAGGGTATCCTAGTGTACCCCAAAAATTCCCAAAAATTATACTTAATCTCTAAACATCATAAGGGAACATTGAATAACATTATAAAGATTTTTAGCATCATTATGAACCCCTAAACATTGTGGCCGAAACCCATAGGGTCTCTAGGGTGCTTGATTTGGTTTCTTTCAACCTCAAGTCCCAAAAACCAACCAATAAATCATGATAAAATATAAAGAACTATTATACCACAGGTGAGGGAGTCTTACCTTGGGTTTCTTGATTTTTTGAACCTTGAAAGAGAAGAAAATTGCAAAATCTTTGGACCCTTGAACCTCCTTGTCCTTGTATCCTTGGAAAACCCTTAGATCTTGGAGATGAGACCTCTTGTGGAGCTTTTCCAAGGGAGAATCCTTCCTTTGGTGTTCGGCTAGGATGAGGGGAGGAGGAGGAAGAAATTGCAAAGTAATGGAAGGAAGAAGTAACTCCCAAACCCCCCCTCTTTATAACTCATCAAGGAGGCAAATGAAGAGTCTCTCCATGACCCTTCATCTTCTTCTAAGCCTTAACCAATATCCACTTCATTCCCTCATAACATTCCCTCACTAGATGAGTTGGTTAAAGCATACATGGTTGTACAAGTGGTCCAAGGTTCAATCCTTGGTAGATGCACAATTTTTTTCCACTTATTTTATTTTATTTTTCCTAGTATTTTCAAAAATCCCTTAAAATTTCCCCCATAATTATGTTAATATTTCTTATTAAAATCCCTTTATATTTATACTAATTTTTACCTAAAATCCATCAAAAATTATGGTACTAAAAAGCTCATATAAAGCCCATTAGTGCCCTTTTTCCCAATTTAAATGAGAAAACATGGATTTTCTAGGCCAAGGTTCGCCTTAATATTTCTAGGTTCCTCAGAAAATTATCTAGACATGCTTAATATTTTAAGTAAATATTAAGAGAATTTTCCGGGTCGTTACAGCCCGGGACCTCCCGGGCGCCTAGCCTAGTGAACCACCCCACTCCTTTGGGGCGTCTGAGCTGCAGAAACGCAATCCTTCGATCCCTGCAACCAAGGTTAGTTCCAAAACAAACTAAGCAAGAATGTTAGTCATTATTTACAGCCGTAGCTGTCTTGGTTCTGACTTCGAGTCTCTCCTGGTCTTTGATCGGTCAGTAAGACCAATCAGAACATCACTGGATCAATCAGGATAGAGTCTGATAGGTCAGGAGATTGTCTGATCGATTGAGGTGATCGAGCAACACCTCAGAACTTTAATTCAAATTGTTGTCAGATTTCTAATTTGCGTCTGATTTGCTTCTCTAATGAATCTGTAAGTGTGCAGATAACACAGAGCTTGGAAAGTCAAATGAAGGAGCAAGAAGAAGGGTCCAGGGTGACTTTTGCTGGTGCTATTTTGTCTGATATACACTTGCAGGTTTCAACGACACCTGACGACCCGAAGCTTCAGCTGAAGAGGATCAGTATGCTGAGAGCTCAGAAGAGGTCAGTGACCTGAAGCTTCAGCTGAAGAGGATCAGTAGGCTGAGAACTCAGAAGGGGTAAGTGGGTGACGACGCCTGACACCTGTAGGTGTGCAGGAGAGAAGCTTAAGAAGAAGAGGTTGGCGAAGTAGAGAAGAGAACGAGAATGAAAACAAGGAAATAGTGGGGTTTTGCTGTGGTTTTGTGTTCTCTGTATTCTCTTCTTCCTTAAGCTTTTTGCTACATCTGTTGTGCTTCCTTCTCTTGTCTCTCGTGCTTAACTTGAAATATTTCTGAGACATCTATGGTGAGGTTACTCCACCGAGAAGGAGAAGTTTTTAGCCGGATTCACTCTGGGGCCTGATCTGCCGAAGATCATGGGATTGCCCACCTCACGGGCACGCCAAGGAGTTGAGGAAAGTTATCCCCAAACCTTATAAATTCTTGTGTTATTCTCTGCTTTAGTTTCTTTCTATTTTTTTATTTTCCACTGCTAACCTGATCGTAGGAAGAATGAAACGAGCTTTGGTGGGTGGCTATTCACACCCCCCCCCCTCTCTAGCCATCCCATGATTCCAACATCAACAACCATCTCCTGCCATATTGCCACCTTGATGGCTAACCAGCAGGCCGCTCCTGTTACCCCACCGGTAGCGAATATAGTGGCATCAGTTGTGAACGAAGGCCCATCGGTTACATCTGTAGTCCCGACAAGGGGGGTAAGGCAAGAAGCATACCTCATTCAGTGGCAGAAACTAAAGACAGGGAACTTCTCAGGTACAAGCGAACCATGGGATGCTCAAGCATGGTTCAAAATTTAGGAAAGCATAGTAGAGCTACTAGACTAGCCTGAGGTAGAGAAGATAAAGTGTGCTTCTTTTTGTCTTACGAGAGATGCTAGAATGTGGTGGGAGAGAGTCAAGGCCAAGAGAAATGTCAGCCAGATGACATGGGCCAACTTCGAGACTGAGTTCTTCGAAGAATATTTTCACATGCGAGTAACCAACAAGCATTATGACGAATTCACGGAGTTCAGATAAGGAGACTTATTCATGGATGAAGTAGTGAAGAAGTTTAATCGGTTAGCTCGTCTGTGCCCAGAGTTAGTTAGCACTGAAAAAGGGAGAGTCAGGCTGATGTTGAAGATGTTAAGGCCTGAGATAGTATTAAACGTGGCCAGTGGTGTTAGTAGACCGCAAACCTCAAACCTCAGAAGAACTGATAGTTAGTGATATGAGAGAAGTGTCCTAAGGCAATCGCCTTATGATTGTAAACATTTATTTAAATAAATGATAATTCACTATTTGAGTATACATGCTTGTGTATTTGATTGGGATCTTAAACTCATCTACTGAATGTCCGCAATACAACTCACAGCATAAGAGAATTTGTGATGGGATCACAACTAGTGATTATCTCTAAATGTGCAAATGTGAAGTATTGAAAATATCCCTAGTCGATGAATTGATAAATACGGACACTATCAATTCTGTTGAGACTAGCATGGGTTATTCTCTAATCAGCTGATTCTCACTGGCTGGTGACATTGGGATGTCCGGAGATAAACATGGATGCTAGTTAAGGGAACTAGTTCATTGGAGTGACTAGATGTAAGACTTCATATGATTATCTATATAGATATGTCAATGAAGTTCTTACTGCAGCTTAAGTGCGATGTTCCTTTGACTTCCGGTGTTCAAGTCATCTTGGTCATGGAGACTTATACTTTAACATCTTAAGCAAGCATCTCCAAGGAGGTGTGGACCCAAGATGATTGGGTATAAGCCGAAGTGCCCGAAGATGTTTGAACAGCCTACAAAGGATTCACCACTCCTTGCGAGGAGATGTATACCCAGGCCTATCGTCGGATTGTTACTCAAAGCCTCTGGCCAGAGCATATCATGTTTAGAGAATGAGTCTCTTAAAAACATGAGAGTAATTAGAAATCCAAAGGACGAGAAAGACACTACTTGGGCTAGGTGTGACGTAGTCAGTCTAGTGGGGACTGACACAAACAGACCATGTCCTGAACCAAGTGGGTATAAGATGGTGAAGGGAATGAGGCACGATTCATTAGAGCTGCTGAAGGGTTTCAGAATTTCTTCTGAGGTCAAACCGTTGATCTTTCGATTAATTGGGGATCATGATGTACTACTAGGTACCACTCATGATCGTTCTATAATTGGTTGATTATAGACGGCCAACATAAATCGAAAGCCTATTTAGTCACACGCACTACGAGTAATCCGAGGGATTTAAAACGAGTTGAAAATTAGATTTTTCGATCAAGAGAAATAAGTCGAATCTGAGTTAATCAGAGGCGCAATGGAAGCTTATAATGGCTAAGTCTTTTGAAGGCTTATTGGGCGAATTAAATGAGTTTAATTTGCGATTGGTGTGGCTTGGTTTGGCCGGCCAAAGAGGGTGCCAACCCCCTTTGGTTTGGCCGGCCATCACTTGGGGAGAAAACCATTTTATTTGGTTTAATTAATAAAATAAATCTAGTGCGATTTATTTTATAAATTATGGACAAATAAATTTGTATAAAGAAATTTATAGAAATTTATTCTTTTTACGGAAGTTAAAATAATCCATGAATTGGTTTATTTAATTTTATAAAATCAATTATGAATTGATTTTTCCATAATAAGAAATTTTATAAATTTCTTATATAATTTATTCCATAATTAAAGGAGAGGAGAATTTGTTTTATTATAAAGTTAGTTATAATAAAACTAGGCTTAACGAAATAAGTCATAAGAAACTTTATAAGATAAATTTCTTATGATAACTAATTCCGTTAAAAGAGAGACTTGGCAAGGGAGAGGCCACTATATAAAGGAACCAAAGGCAAGCCTTGAATTCCAATTGATATAGAGCCATCAAGAGATTAACTCTCTCCCTCTCTCTCTTTTATTCTCTTCCCTTCCTTTCTCCTTCCCACCTAGGGCCGGCGCCCCTTAGGGCATCCTAGGGCCGGTGCTCCATCCAATCCAAGTGGTTGCCGTGAGCCAACAACACCAAGGAGAAGCCAACCAAGAAGAAGAAGAAGCGGATCACATCTCCTTCCTCCTCGGAATTTAGATTCCGTCTCTTGGTGGTTAGTTTCCTTTCTTCTCTCTTGATCTTCTAGTTGTGCTTTAGAGAATCTAGTAGTTCTCGTCGGCACAAAACTCGTGACTTTGCGAAGTCATCCCGAAGAGAACTCGGCGTGGACGCGAATAGAGGCGAAGCTTCCAAGGGACGCTACGGTTGGATCTCGTCCCTTTTCTTCGAGTTACGAGAGGTACTAAGTAAATTAGTTTACTTTTCCGCAAAGTTTTAATTTATGATCATGTCCACACATCATAAGGTTGCATGCTAGATACGTGATTAAAATAATTTGAGAAATTATTTTATGCTAATTCTTCCGCTGCACGTAAAAATTTAAAATTTTACGAACCCGTATCCTTGTCAACATGCACCCGGTCCCAACAGTGGTATCAGAGCGAGGTTAGTGTTTGACATAATCATATAATTGTTTAGTGGAAAACTTTGTCATGATCTCAATTTTGGAAAATTTTTCAATTATGGAAACTTTCCAATTATAAGAAATTTTAGATTTAGGAATTTCAAAGTTTGGAAATCCTCATGAAATTTCACAAACTTTTGAAATTTTCTAGTTTCTGAAATTTTATAATAATTGTGAAAACTTTCCATCTTTGGAAACTTTCCAATTTTGGAAATTTTTCTATTTTAGAAATTTTCCAATTTTGGAAATATGTAAGTTTTTTTTGTACCAGAAACTTACAAATATTCTGAAAACCTATTATGAAATCTCGCAATTTTGGACACTTTCTTTTAAGAAAGTCTAGACAAATTCATGGACAGTTAATTGACAATTAAATTTGAATTGGTTTTTAAATTGACAACAAAATTCTTTATTTTGGATTGAGCCTCGGGGAGCCGTCCAATTTAAAGTTAGTTGTTGTAATTTAATTTCCCAATTTTAATTGAAATTGTCATGTTTGATTTGGATTGAGCCTCGGGGAGCCGTCCAATTGGATTTACAACAAATTACTTTTCTTTGGGTATCTGAGCCTCGGGGAGCCACCCTTAGAAAACAATTTGTTGTAGTTAATTAAATCCATGAATAAAATATGTTTTAAGAGGTGATGCTCTTACATATTGTTGTCTCCAAAATTAATTAGGAAAATGGTTTCCTATAGAGTTTTCTTAAATGAGATTTTCATGAAAATAATATGTAGTTGAATTAAGGGATTTGTCTCTTAATTTAATAAGATTTGATTTAGAGAAATCAAAGTCTTAAACATATTATTTCCGAAATTGATTATGACAATTTAGGAAATTGTTTCCCAAAACAATTCCTTGAATAAAGTATGAAATTGGAATTAGGAAATCCGGTTCCTAATTCAATTAATGAGACTTGATAACTTAAGTCACATACATACTTTATTAAGGAAATCGTTAGTCATGACATAATTCTATGTCATGAATGTGCTTAGAAAAGAAAGGATGAGACTCAAAACCCCTTACAAAATAGTAAGGCCAACACCTTCCATTAATATGGTTAGAATCGGAGTTTTGTTTCTCGTTTGGGTTGATGGACACATCCATGCCCGACTTGAACCTCAACATGTTCAAACCATGGAATTAGTTTATGAATAATATAATTGGAGTCAGAGGTCAATCATTAGTTTTGGTTGTTGGACACATCCAAGCCTGACTAAGCGGTTGAATGAGCTCCAACCATATTAAAACTATTTCTTGATTAATGGGTCAGCCTTAAGCTTGGAGCATCGATTTGTTGTGCCACAGCCAAGGTCGATGTAAAGAGAGGTGCAGTTGGGTCCTATGTATAATGATGCATACTTGTTAATGAGTTAACAACCCAATGATTTATGCAAACATTCAATTAGTTGATAGCATAAAGTGATAGTTACATATATGTGATGTGTAATCGGTATAATTACCTACCTTCATAGCTAAGAATAACTTGATGGCCACAGTCATGGTTGTTCTTATCTATGGTTGGATATCAACCTATTTGGAGATGTTCCTACGATCTCCCGAATTGATAAAAAGGGTTATTCAATTTGAAAATAAATAGGATTTTATTTATGTATATTGATACATTCTTTAATCATTCTTCTCACATAAGCTCAATTTGTATTTCTAGGTTAATCACTCGATCATGTCTTCTCTGAATTTGCATTCCATCTTGGACACCAACAAACTGACTGGGCCTAACTTCATGGACTGGCTTCGAAACCTGAGGATAGTCCTCAAGGCAGAGAAGATTGCTTATGTCCTTGAAGATCAACTTCCCAACCATCCTCCAGCAGATGCAACTCCAGACCAGTTAGTGGCCTATCAGAAACATGTGATCGATTCTGAACTTGCCAGTTGCATCATGCTAGCCTCTATGATACCTGAGCTGCAAAAGCAGCATGAGCATATGGATGCTTATACCATCATCTTTCATCTTCATGAGTTGTTTGAAGAACAGGCGAGATCCGAAAGGTTCAAAGTCTCCAGACTCCTCTACACCTCTAAGATGCAGGAAGGCACTTCTGCCTCGATGTTTGTGTTAAAGATGTTGGGGTACATTGAGCGACTGAGCACACTCGGTTTTGCAATGGATCATGAACTAAGTATTGACTTAATTCTGCATTGTTTGCCCAAAAGTTATTCACAATTTGTGATGAACTATCGGATGAACAAGCTGGAGACTACCATTCCTGAGTTGCTCAACCTGCTGAAGACTATTGAGCCTTCTGTAAAGCAGGATCAGAAGACGGTACTGTTAGTTGGTTCTTCGAAGAAAGGTTCTAAGAGGAAGGCCAAAGAACAGAATAAAGGGAAGAAGAAAAAGGCCAAAAAGACTGAAAAGAAACCAAAAGGAACTTGCCATCATTGTGGCAAGGAGGGTCACTGGCGAAGAAACTGCAAGGTTTATCTTGAGTCCTTGAAGAATAAGGCATCCGATGCCCCATCCTCTTCAGGTATCTTCGTTATTGAATGTCACTCTATTTCCTCTAATACCTGGGTACTTGATACTGGGTGTAGCTCACATATATGTAATGACATACAGGGGCTAAGGAATATAAGAAGACTCGTCAAAGGAGAAGCAAATTTGCGAGTTGGAAATGGAGCAAAGATTGCTGTGTTTGCCATCGGAACATATTTGCTAAAGCTCCCCACTGGACGTGTCTTAGAATTGGATAATTGTTATTTTGTTCCTTCGTTAATAAAGAACATTGTATCTATTTCATGTTTGAATGAAAAGGGTTATCATTTAACTTTTAGTAACAATTGTTGTTACATAACTTTAAATGGCGTTCTTTATGGGAATGGAACTTTGTGCAATGGTATCTACACGTTAGATTTATCCGGTGAGATTTTCAATATCGAAGTTAGCAACAAACGTGCTCGAATAGATAATCGAATAGACTCCTACACGTGGCATTGTCGTCTTGGCCATGTAAGTAAGAAACGCATGACCAAATTACACCGATGTGGAATTTTGGAATCATTTGAACCCGGTTCATTTGATACATGCGAATCATGCTTAAAAGGCAAGATGACCAAATTACCCTTTTCCGGAAAAGGTAATCCAGTGGGAGAATTGCTTGGTCTAATACATACTGATGTATGTGAACCAATGTCAACTCTTGCACAAGGAGGCTATAGCTACTTCATCACCTTTATCGATGATCACTCACGATTCGGGTATGTGTTCTTGATGAAACACAAATCTGAAGCTTTTGAGAAATTCAAAGAGTTCAGAAATGAAATAGAGAAACAGCTTGGCAAAAGTATTAAGATACTTCGATCCGATCGAGGTGGTGAATTCTTGAGTCAAGAGTTTCAAGATTATCTTAGGAACAATGGGATATTGTCCCAATGGACTCTGCCATATACACCACAGCATAATGGTGTATCTGAGAGGCGCAACCGAACCTTGATGGACATGGTTAGGTCTATGATGAATCATGCAACTCTTCCAAAATCCTTTTGGGGCTATGCACTTAAGACAACTGTTTACTTGCTAAACAGAGTCCCGACCAAGGTAGTCTCTACTACTCCATATGAGACATGGAATAGTAAGAAACCCCACTTAACTCACCTTATGATATGGGGTTATCCTGCTTATGTGAAGCGGATTGTATCAGACAAATTGGATGCTAAGGAAACGAAGGGTTACCAATTCTATCATCCCTTGGAATAAAAGGTGTTTGTTTCAAGGCATGCTGTATTTCTGGAAAAAGAATTTCTTTTACAAGAAAACAGTGGGAGTGGCATTGAACTTGATGAAGTTCAAGAGACTCCAATAGACATAACAGAGACACCTAGTCTAGACCCACAACCAATAACTCATAATGATGAGCTATCAGTTGAACCTAAAACTACACCACCTCTTCGTAGATCTGATAGGACACGCAATATTCCAGAGAGATACGGATTTCTCATAAGTGAATCGAACGACGTGTTACTCATAAGCGATGACGAACCTATCAGTTATGAAGATGTTCTGAAAGTTCAGAAAGGGACAAATGGCTTGTGGCCATGAAGTCGGAAATGGATTCCATGTACGAAAACCAAGTATGGGACTTGGTTAACCCACCTGAAGGGATTAAGCCCATAGGGTGCAAGTGGGTTTTCAAGAAGAAAACCGACATGGAAGGTAATGTTGTTACCTTTAAGGCTAGATTAGTGGCAAAAGGATATCGTCAGAAACAAGGAATTGATTATGACGAAACCTATTCGCCAGTAGCTATGCTTAAATCCATTCGGATGCTCCTAGCCATAGCAGCTCATTATGATTATGAGATATGACAAATGGATGTGAAAACAGCTTTCCTTAACGGAAACCTGCTTAAGGATGTATACATGATACAACCTGAAGGTTTCACATCGGTTGATAAAATCAAAGTATGCAAGCTTCGACGATCCATATATGGACTGAAGCAAGCATCAAGGAGCTGGAATATCTGTTTTGATGAGACAATCAAAGAGTTTGATTTCTCACAAAATCCAGACAAACCTTGTGTGTACAAGAAGGTTAGTGGGAGTGCAGTCGTATTCCTAGCATTATATGTCGATGACATCTTACTTATAGGAAACGATATATCAGTCTTACAGACAGTTAAAATTTGGTTGTCCAAAACTTTCTCCATGAAAGACCTGGGAGAAGCAACTTATATCCTTGGGATTAGAATCTATAGAGATAGATCAAAACGGTTGCTTGGTCTTTCGCAGTCTACATATATAGACCGAGTGCTAAAAAGGTTTAGCATGTCGGAATCCAAGAAAGGTTACCTTCCCATCAGGCATGGGATCAACCTTTCAAAGTCTATGTGTCCGCGCACAGAAGACGAGAGGATTTGCATGAATAAGATTCCCTATGCATCCGCGATAGGATCTATCATGTATGCTATGTTATGTACTAGGCCCGATGTATCGTATGCTTTGAGCATCACAAGCAGATACCAGTCGGATCTAGGAATAGATCATTGGACGACCGTTAAGACAATCCTTAAGTACTTAGGAAGAACTAACGATGTGTTCCTAATATATGGAGAAGGAGATATGGTAATATGTGGGTATACAGATGCCAGTTTCCAGACAGATAAGGATGACTCCAAATCTCAGTCTGGACACGTATTTACTTTGAATGGAGGCGCAATAAGTTGGAAAAGTTCCAAACAAGACACCGTAGTGGATTCTACCACGGAAGCGGAATATATCGCAGCTTCGGAAGCAGCAAAGGAAGCTATCTGGATCAAGAAGTTCGTCTCCGAACTTGGTGTGGTTCCAACCATTGATGAAGCAGTGCCGATTTACTGCGACAACAATGGAGCTATTGCACAAGCGAAGGAACCAAGGTCTCATCGACGATCCAAACACGTGCTTCGCCGCTATCATCTATACAGAGAAGATTATAA
>JAGFNQ010005065.1:0-39136 GCA_024364735.1 Boesenbergia rotunda | reverse complement strand
TCAAATCTCGGCAAAGATCTTACTTTGCTGTACTGAACCAGTCAAGACCTAAGGTTCAGGCATGGGTGCCAAAACTGTGCCTGACTAAACCAACTGGTTCAAAATCAATTTTGGATCCCAAGGACAAGATTCACATCTTGCCTAACCCATACAAAGGCTTTAGTCCAGGGGGAGCCAAAATCAAAACAATTTTTATGATTAGATAATTTTTTGCTTGATTGCTTGTTTATTTAATTCTCTGCAATCTGCCATGCTTAGATTTAGGGATACTTAGATTTAAGGACTCAACTACTTGAAACTTGAAAACATAGTATTGGGAGGAGGTGAGATGATAGTACGTTGGGGAAACCAACTCTAATAAGATCAAGTCTACTTGGTCTCTTTAGACTGGTGAAACCAGCCGAAGCTACCGATCCAAGACCCAAGCTAGTTAGACCAGAAAATGACCTAATTTAATTTGAAAATGAAATTTCATTAAAAGGCTTTGTCAAGGAAAGGGTGGATGATCCCATAAGGCTACGGCCAAAGAAGGCCTAGTGCCTCGCCAAGACGTGGAAGCCAATTTCTGAAATTCAAATTCAAATTATCTTTTGTCAAATTCGAATCTAACTCAAATTTCAAATAATTATAGATTCTAATCTGTTTTCAAAATTTCTATTTCTTAAAACCTATCTCTTTTTCGAAAATCACTTAATCTATTTTTCAAAATTTCTAAACTTATTTGTTTAAAAATATGTTTTCAAAAGTAAATAACTTTTCAAAGTAAATTAAAACTCCTTTTTAAAATTTTTACCCTCAAACCTGTCTCACAAAAACCTTAAGGTTAACGTGATTGAAAACCCTAGACTGGGGTGAGACAGACTAGGAAGTGAAACTCAATTTAAGCTATCCCTAACTTAAATTGGATCCAAATCATCAAAAATTCTTTATGTGTAGGAACATAAAGATTTGGACCAATGGATGTTAGATAGCGGGTGCTCCAGACATATGACTGGGGACAAATTGAAGTTCACCAAACTCAAGTTCAAAAACCTGGGCTCAGTGGCATTTGGTAACAATGCTACACTCAAGGTAATTGGGTCAGGTAATATTGAACTTAAATCCAATTTCATTATTAAGAAAGTTCTATTGGTGGAAAACTTCAATTTTAACTTACTTAGCATAAGTCAGTTATGTGATTCTGGTTATTTAGTTACTTTCAACAATTCTAATTGCCTGATTAGAAATGCACAAGACTCAGAAATCATGCTTAAGGGCACTAGGAAAAACAATGTATACACTATAAATCTTCCCCTTATACCCAAATGCATGTTAACACAGTTAGAACAATCAAAACTCTGGCATAGGAGATTAGGTCATACCAATCTAAGAACTATCTCAAAAATTACCCAACTTGGCTTAATCAAAGGTGTCCCCAAAATTAAGAATAATGAAAACATAATATGTGAATCTTGTAATCAAGGCAAACAAACCAAGTCTAGTCACAAATTGATCCAATCTGATCAAACCCAAACCACACTTGAGCTCCTACACCTTGACCTATTTGATTCACATGGAGCCAAGTCACTAAGTGGAAACCGATACTGCTTAGTGATAATTGATGACTACTCTAGGTTCACCTGGGTCAGGTTTCTAAAGACCAAAGATGAAACCCTGAACCTATTTAACAACTTTTGTAAATTGATTGAAAATCAAAATGATACCAAAATCAAAAGACTTAGGTCTGACCACGGGGGAGAATTCGAGAATCAAAGATTCGAAGAATTCTGTAAAGTAAATGGATATAAACATGAATTTTCATGTCCCAGGACCCCCCAACAAAATGGCATAGTAGAAAGAAAAAATAGAACCCTACAGGAAGCTGCTAGGGCTATGCTCAATGAATTTGACCTACCTAACCACTATTGGGCAGAAGCAATCAGCACAGCTTGCTATATCCAAAATAGGATTCTACCTAATAAAAAGATAAATAAAACACCCTATGAACTTTACTACCATAGACTTCCAAACCTACACTATCTTAGAGTCTTTGGATGCAAAGTCCATATTCTTAATACCAAAGACTATCTTGGAAAGTTTCAATCCAAGTCAAACCCAGGTATCTTTTTAGGATACTCTACAACAAGTAGAGCTTATAGGGTCTACAACAAAACAACTAAGAAAATTGAAGAAACAACTAACTTAATATTTGATGAAGAAACTAACCCAAAATCTGATAATTCTGACTCAGCTTCATCAAATACTGATCAAGAAGATAACTCTGAAACCCCAATTGAACCCTTTAATGACTTAACAATTGAACCAACTTCTGAATCAGTTGAACCAACCAATGAATCCAGAACTGAACCTCTTGGACCAGCTGGACCTGAAGCTGAGCCAAGTACTAGAAAAACCAAGAAACCTAGACTAAGTCACCCAGCTGACCAAATCGTAGGTGATCCAACCTTAGGAGTCAGAACTAGAGCTTCCTATAGAAATCTTAGTCAAACAGCCATGATTTCAAAGATTAAACCTAAGACTATTGAGGAAGCCCTACCTGATCCTGACTGGATCCTAGCCATGCAAGAATAGTTAGCCCAATTTGAGAGAAACCAAGTCTGGGAGTTAGTACCTAAGCCTAAGGGCAAATCCGTAATTGACACCAAGTGGGTGTTTAGGAATAAGTTAAACGACCAAGGTGAAATAGTCCGAAATAAAGCCCGCTTAGTAGCTAAGGGATTCAGTCAAGTAGAAGGGTTGGATTATGATGAAACCTATGCCCCTGTAGCTAGACTTGAGTCTATTAGGATGTTACTAGCCTTTGCATCCCATAAAGGATTTAAATTATACCAAATGGATGTAAAGTCAGCCTTCTTAAATGGGCTTATTAAGGAAGAAGTTTATGTAGGACAACCCCCAGGATTTGAGGATATAGAAAAACCCGATCATGTCTACAAACTTATTAAAGCCCTCTATGGACTAAAACAAGCACCCATGGCCTGGTATGAAAGATTATCCAATTACCTGATTTCTAAAGAATTCAAACAAGGTCAAATTGACCCAACCTTGTTTGTTAAAATTTTAGAAAAGGATATATTTATTGCCCAAATTTACGTAGATGATATAATATTTGGATCAACTAACTCTAAATTTCTAAAAGAATTTGTAACAATAATGGAAAATGAATTTGAAATGAGTTTAGTTGGGGAACTCAACTTCTTCCTAGGGTTACAAATCAAACAAACTAAGGATGGAAATTATGTACATCAATCTAAATATGCTAAAGAACTAATTAAGAAATTTAAAATGGATAACTCTAAAAGTATAAGTACCCCAATGGCCACAAATGTGAAAATAGATAATGACCCTGATGGTAAACCAGTAGACCTAAAACTTTATAGAAGTATGATAGGAAGTCTACTATACCTTACAGCCAGCAGACCTGATATACTTTTTTCAGTAGGAATGTGCGCTAGGTACCAAACCTGTGCTAAGGAAACTCACTTAGCAGCCCTAAAACGAATTTTAAGATACATTAAGGGCACCCTAAATGTAGGGATATGGTACCCTAGGACTTCATCCTTTAAGTTGTCAGGATACTCTGATTTTGACTATGCTGGTTGTAAATTAGATAGAAAAAGTACAAGTGGAAGCTGTCAACTTTTAGGAAATAGTTTAGTAAGTTGGTGCAGTAGGAAGCAACACTATGTTGCTCTATCCACAACTGAGGCTGAATATGTAGCCTTAGGAGAGTGTGTAGCTCAACTCCTATGGATGATGCACACCCTTAAGGACTTTCAGGTAGACTACAATCAGACCCAAGTCAATATTGACAATATTAGCTCAATTAACTTAACCAAAAACCCAATACAACATTCTAGAACCAAACACATAGAAGTTAAACAACACTTTGTAAGAGATCACGTAGCTAGGGGTGAAATAGTCCTTAAGCATGTAGACTCCAAGTCCAACCTAGCTGACATATTCACTAAACCACTACCTGAATCTGAGTTCAGCTCACTGAGAAGGCAGTTAGGATTATGCTTAGTAGAATAGAATCATTTGGTTTTTACCTTAATTTTAAAATGTTTTCTTTGTTAAAAATGTTTTACTTTGGTTTTAAAATTTTTTAATCCTTTTTACTTAGTTTTACTTCAAAAACTACCCCCTTCAAAACTAGGGTATTCTTCGAAATGGACTTAGCCTAGGCTCTAACCCTAGAATTGCATGCACCTATAGATCTAGAAGCCAGCATCTCACAAGCATCTTAGGGTACTTTGAGTGATAACCTAGAAAGGGTTGAGATGCTTAGGTCTTTGCCTTAACTCAAGATGCTTTAAGTCAGTGCATCTGCAGTAGTTGGGGCACTAAATATAAACTGAACAGCAATCAAGTTAAGTATCAAGTTTAGACAATCTAACTTGAACAATGCACTTAACTTGACTAACCCTAGCGAAAACTACTGTTTATAACAGTTGGTAAGTAGCTAATTGGGTTAGACACGCCCCTAAAGATTTAACCAGACTTAGGTTCCAGTTTGATTCTGTACAGCAAATGCTTTAATTATTGCAAAAATTTTTTTTGCATTTTTGATATATGTCAAAGGGGGAGAGTTGGAAAGGAAACAGGGAACAAAAATTTTTTTAAATTTTTTCCCATCGTCTTCTTCAAAAAGTTGAACTGAAAAAATAAAATTGGTGAATCAAAGTTAGTTTTATTTCTAAACTCAGAAATATTTTGAAACTTAATGTTTTTGCTTAAAATTATTGTTAAGCTTAAAGGTTTTAAAATTCTCTTTAAAAATTTCCAACTCTGAACTATGTGTTCTGAAATTATGTTTAAGCTTAACATAGTGCTTGAAAGTTTTCCAAATTGAAAATTTTCTAAGTCTGAAATTTTCCAAATTGAAAATTTTCTAAGTCTGAAAATTTCCAAAACTGAAAATTTTCTAAGTCTGAAATTTTTCAAAACTGAAAACTTTCTAAGTCTGAAATTTTTCCAAAACTGAAAATTTTCTAAGTCTGAAATTTTTCCAAAACTGAAAATTTTCCAAAGTGTGAAATGTTCCTAAAACTGAAAATTAGTCTAAAGTTTTCAAAGTTTTCCAAACTTAGAACATCTTTTCGAAAAACATAGCAAAAAACTTTAGAGATTTCCCAACTCATTAACAAAACATGAAATCTTCTAAGTACTTAACTCACACCACCTATTTTTGAAAAACCTAGGGGGAGATTTCTTCCAGGGGGAGGGAATCTAACTTAGGACTTCAATTTCAGCATTTTTTTTTCCCTTAACTTTTTGAACTAGGTTGCCATATATCAAAAAGGGGGAGATTGTTGGTGCAGAATGCACCCAAGTCAAACCTGTGTTTTGATATTGGCAAAAGGGTTCAAAAGTTAAGGGTTAGTTGTTGTCTAACAAGTTTCTTGAGTGTACAGGAAAAGCCCTAGCGAAGGAATGCTAGGCACTGGCTAAGGACTGCCAGACAGGAAAAGCCCTAGCGAAGGACTGCTAGGCTCTGGCGAAGGAACACCAGAATGGAAAACCCCTAGCGAAGGAATGCTAGGCCCTGGCGAAGGGCTGCCAGAAGAAAAGACCTAGCGAAGGGCTGCTAGGCACCAAGCGAAGGGCTGCTTGGCACTCAAGACCTGGCGAAGGACTGCCGGGCAAAAGTCCAACTGGAGGAGCCAGTTGGCACCAGGTAAATTCTCCCGAGAGGAGTAGGTGAGGACGCGTTCCCCTTGAGGGAACATTAGGCGTCGGTTCGACCTAGGGCTCCATTTTGGAGACCAAAGTCAGAACTAAGACAGCCAAGGCTGTATAATTCATTATGTTATTGGTTTATTGTGTTTTGGACTAACCCTGGATGCAGGACCAAAGGAACGTGTGTCTGCAGCTCAGAATGCCTCAAAGGAAAGAGGTGATCGCTGACCAGGGCGCCCGGAGTGTACCGGGCGCCCCCAAGGTGAACACAAAACACAACACAACCAGAAGAACCTCGACAGTACATTCTGAGGGTGCCCCCGCTGTCCCGGGCACCCCCATGGCAAACCAACTGAAGAGTTAAGCTATTGCCGCGTCTGCACTGCGCACCCAGGGCGCCCCCGCTGTCCCGGGCGCCCCCATTGCAAACCAACTCTGCCGCGTCTGCGCTACACGCCCAGGGCGCCACCGCTGTCCCGGGCGCCCCAGCCAGACTTGCCGAGGAGACCTCAGCGCTGCGGATAAGAGCTAGCCGAGTCAACAAGGGCGCCCCCAGCGTCCAGGGCGCCCCGTCAAAGGGTTATCCCGAGTTCTTAGGGATAAACCCTTGACCGCGCCTTTTGGGGATCAAGCGCCACGTGGGGGGGCGCCCCCGTCGACCAGGGCGCCCCCAGGTCCTATATAAAGGGCCCTCGACCTCCTTCTTCAAAGCATCAATTACTGCGACGCTTCCACGCTACACCGCTTTCATTCAACACATCCAAACTCTCTGACGACCGCGCTCTGCTCCAGGAACTTCCCGACTCAAGTCCGAAGCGCCGTCGACCTCCCGCTGCACCGAAACTCGAGCCTACCCCGGGAGTTGGTAAATACAGAAGTGTAACCTTTCTTATTGCAAATTGTATTCCTCTTCTGTATTCATTCTACGCATTATAGAATTGCCCAAAGTAAACGGTCAACGACCGTGGGCCTTGGAGTAGGAGTCGACCCAGGCTCCGAACCAAGTAAAACGACCTTGTTAGTGTTGTGTTGCTTTGTCTCTATTTCCTCCGCGCACTTACTCTTTTTATTTAATCCGAACGATTTGCGACATTCACCCCCCCCTCTATCGCATCTCTCGATCCAACATTGTTAACAAAATATCACTAGGGAATATAGCAAATTTCAAATGTAAATGCAGAAATTGTTCATGATCAACCAGTACTTCACAAAATATATTAACATCATAAGCAAACCATATTTTTCCGGAACAATTGGCAAGTACTGAGGAGAAACTCAATCTACTTGTTATAAAAGTAGCATCAAGTGTAATCATTGGCTCTAAAATGCCTACAAATTTTAAATGAAAATGTTTCTTCAGGTAATGCAGTCTTCTAATTGATGCAAAGTTTCCTATTCCCCTAATGTTCCATATCATACCTGACATTAAAGCATTGAAGGATAGGTAGGCCCTTGAACTTTAGTTTTACTCCTCGTGACCCTATGGGATACACCAGGAGGAATGATTTTATTTGCAGTCTTCTTTGGAAATCCAATCCGATTAATATCTGTATAAGCCTCCATAGGCATTGAAGAAGACCTTTGCAAAATCCCCACTTCCTCATCATCCGATCCATATTCCTCCATAAATGATTTGGAAAATTCAGCTCTGTCATTTTCTTTATGTATAATTTAAAATGAGAAGTTTTCACATTGTTCTAATTCTACTTGAACTTGATTAAGGGAACAACATCCTCTCTGATCTTTTTGAACCTCCTCATCAAAATTCAGATCATTATCTCCCTGTTCTGCTTTGTCCTTCCTTTTTGCAGCTTTTGCCTTTGAAATTTCCTCAAAACGTACATTAGAGTTAGCTATTTTAATAACCTCTTGCGCTGTAAAATTTTCAACAGATACCGCTTGTTCACTAAATGATGAATTTCCTTCAACAAAATTGACTTGTACTAATTCTGAAGCTGATACATTTAACATATTCTGTCCTTCTTTATTCATGTGGAAATTTTCTTTCTGCCCGTTTTGCTCTGCCAAAGAAACCTCCTTGTTTACTTCCTCATTTACTGGATCATCAATACCATTCAGTAACTCTTGATCTTCTTCCACCAAGCTCGCTAAAGTATGAAATCTATTTGTTAAGGACTCTTCCATTTTATCCATGTGAGCTGTCTGTTTCGCAGAATTCAGTTTTTAAACCCAAATTTGTTTAGCCATTTTTTGCACATCACCCTCTTGTAGATTTGCAGAAATTCCTTCATCTATTTTGGCTCCTTCCTTTACATTCTTTTGAATTAATTTCTCACGTAGATCTTCACCAGTATTAATAACAGCAGCTCCATTTCTATTCCAATCTAGCATTGGTTTCTTTCCATTGACATAACATTCATCTACCGAGTGTCCCAAATGAAAACAATACTCACAGTATTTAGGAATCTTCTCATATACAACTTTCTGTAATCTTTTTTCCTCCCCAATTCCTATCCAAAATTCCTCCACCATTGGTTTTAGTAAATCAATTTCAATACAAACTCTTGCCATATACAACCAAGTTCCATTTGCCGTAGCTTCATCTATTTTGATAGGTTATCCAATGATCCGAGCCGCAGAAAATAGACAGAGCTTGTTAAACATATGTATATGGAAATTAGGGAATTGTACCCATACCGGAACTACTGAAGACTCTGCCACGTATGATAAATGAGGTGACCATTTGAAGATTCGCAGGGGAATTCCTCTAATATACTAGATCCCGCGTGACCAAATTCGAGCCATGTCCTCATTTGATGTTAGATGGAGAAAGATATGCCCAGATCATCGGAGACGAATGTTATGGAATGAGGATAAACCTAGATTTTTAAAGGCTTGAACAATCACTACAAAGCTAGGTCTTCTCCCAGAAAATTTCCCAATAAGAGCATATCTATAAGAATCAGCCATTGCAGAGACTTCTTCTTCCATATAGAAGATACCAGGTTTACTATTGTAGATTGTCACCTCCTTGTAAACATCTCCAACATCATCAAAACCCTTTTTTATAATGCGCGGTGAGCTTGGACGAATAATCTGGGCGTATGAAGTTAAACCTTCATTTTCCATTCCATGGGCAGAAAGATGCTCCTCCATAGGTTTAGAGGAGTGGGAAGGTAATAGTGGAAACTGTGAGAGATCCGGCATGATCGGCTTGGTGGTGCCGGCGGCCATCGCCGCAGGAGAAGAAGATGCGTGAACGTCTGTTGCTCAGATCGCCTTTTGAATCGCCTTCTATTGCCGCAGACTTTTTTTTGTTGTTGTTGTAAAAGTTGTTGAAGCATCTCTTCTATCCTTTGTTGTTGCGCATTTCCCCCACTAGAGCCTCCATAGCCCCCTTGGTTAGCATGAGGCTTTGATTGACCTTGAAATGGTAAGGTAGGCTGCTGAAAAGTATTACCCTGCTGTGATTATGTTGGGACCGGGTGCATGTTGACATGGATACGGGTTCGTAATTTTTTAAAAATAATTACGTGCAGCGGAAGAATTAACATAAATAATTTCTCAAATTATTTTAACCACGTATCTAGCATGCAACCTTATGATGTGTGGACATAATCATAAATTAAAATTTTGCAGAAAAGTAAACTAATTTACTTAGTACCTCGCGTAACTCGAAGAAAGGGACGAGATCCAACCGTAGCGTCCCTTGGAAGCTTCGCCTCTATTCGCGTCCACGCCGAGTTCTCTTCGGGATGACTTCGCAAAGCCACGAGTTTCGTGCCGACAAGAACTACTAGATTCTCCAAAGGCACAACTAGAATATCAAGAGAGAGATATGGAAACTAACCACCAAGTAACGGAATCAAGATTCCGTGAAGGGAGGAAGGAGACGCGACCCGCTTCGTCTTGGTGGTGGCTCACGGCTAGGGAAGGTGGCGCCGACCCTAGAGGGAGGAGAGAAGTGTTGGTGCAGAATGCACCCAAGTCAAACCTGTGTTTTGATAATGGTAACAGAGGTCAAAAGTTAAGTCTTACTTGTTTTCTAACAAGTGACTCTAGTGCGCAGGAAAAGTTCTAGCGAAGGACTGCTAGGCACTGGCGAAGGAATGCCAGGGTAAAAAGCCCTAGCGACGGACTGCTAGGCACTGGCGAAGGAATGCCAGAGTCAAAAGCCCTAGCGAAGGACTGCTAGGCGCCAGGCGAAGGACAGCCTGGGACTGAAGCCCTAGCGAAGGAATGCTAGGCACCGAGCGAAGGGTAGCTCGGCATCCAAGACTTGACAAAGGACCGTCAGGCAAAAGTCCAACCAGAGGACTGGTTGGCATAAGGTAAATTCTCCCGAGAGGTGTAAGTGAGGACGCGTTCCCCGTCGAGGGAACAGTAGGCGTCGGTTCGACCTAGGGCTCCATTTTGGAGACCAAAGTCAGAACCAAGACAGCTAAGGCTGTATAAACTAACCACTTAATGTTTTGTTGTGTGTTTGGACTAACCCTGGATGCAGGACCGAAGGAACGAGTGTCTGCAGCTCAGAGAGCCTCAAAGGAATGAGGCAATAGCTGACCAGGGCGCCCGGAGTGTCCCGGGCACCCCCAAGGTGAACACAAAACACACAAATCAGAAACAAGCTTCGACAGTGCATCCTGCGGGTGCCCCCGTGCTCCCGGGTGCCCCCGTGCTCCCGGGCGCCCCCAATAACAAAGCATCGAAGCAGCCCCAGTGAAGCCTTGAAGATAAGTGTTTGACCCAGTCAACCCGGGCGCCTCGTGCGCTTCGGGCGCCCCGGTCAACATCTATCCCGAGAAGGAAGGCATCAGACGGTGACCGAGATCCAACCGGATCAAACGCCACGTGGGGGGCGCCCCCGACGTCCCGGCCGCCCCCAGGCCCTATATAAAGGGCCCTCGACCCCAGGCTTCAAGAATCAATTCACTCAATGCCTCAAAGCTCTTCTGCTCTCGCGCCTTGCTCCGGAAACCTTCCAACTCGAGCCGACGACGTCCCGCTGCTCCGAAAAAGTCGATCTACTCCGGACGTCGGTAATGAAGAGCGTTATTTATTTACAGCACTTATTTTGTAATCAAATTTTGTAAACTGTTTGCGCCGTATATAGAATTGCCCAAAGTAAACGGTCAACGACCGTGGGCCTTGGAGTAGGAGTCGACACAGGCTCCGAACCAAGTAAAATCGATTGTGTCTCTGTGTTGTGATTTTTATTTTCCGCTACGTACTTGCTCTAAAATTTCCGAAAAACAATTTCCGATATTCACCCCCCCTCTATCGGTTTTCTCGATCCAACAAGTGGTATCAGAGCGGGGAAGTTCAAACTTGGTGCAACCACCAGTTTGAAATTTTTTTTTGGATTTTTTATTCTCATTCGAATTTTTTTAATAAAATTTTTTTTTATTATCCTTATCCCGCACTACTAATCCAAGACCAAGTCTTGGGATATTTTTTTTGTTAGTTTTCTTTTCCAGATCAAATGGCCATGCAAGAGGGATTTAGCACCGCCAGACCTCCACTCTTCAGTGGAGAAGACTTTTCCTACTGGAAAAGCCATATGGAGGTCCACCTGAAAACTCAGGTGGACATGTGGATCATCATCCAGTCCGGACTGGAGGTACCCAAAAATGCTGATGGACTTCCTCAAAGCTACACAGAGTGGGACACCGCTCTAAAACAAAAAATCGAAGCCGACGCTAAAGCGACTCAGACTCTTCAATGCGGATTGACGAAAGAGGTGCTGAACCGCGTGGGCCCCTTCAACAGTGCCAAGGAGCTGTGGGCAAAATTGATCGAGCTGCACGAAGGAACATCAGATACTCGGATCAGTAAGAGGGATCTGCTTCTAAACAAACTCTACACCATCAAGATGGATGACAACGAAACAGCAACCTAGCTCCACGCACGAATCCAAAAGTTGATTAACGGTCTTCACACTATAGGTCACAAGGTTGAAAACCGTGACTTAATAAGGTATGCCTTAAACGCTCTCCCTAGAAACACCATGTGGGCATCTATGGTAGATGCATACAAGGTCTCAAGGGATCTTTCAAAAATAAAATTAGACGAATTGTTTTCCGAACAAGAACTGCATGAACAAACTAACACCAATATGGTCAAGAAAGGTATTGCTTTCGTTGTAGGTAAAACTGGAAGGACAACAAAGAAGAAGCCTGAACCTGAACCCGAGTCTAACACAGACTCAGACTCAGAAGACGAAGAAGGAGATCAAACTAAGCTGGTCCGACTAGCCCGAAGCTACTACAAGGAGCTGAAGAACCGAACCAACAAATGGAAAATCAGCCGAAGAAAGGATGAACCAGCTGAACCCGCTAATGATAAAAACAAGCCCAACGTAACCTGCTACGAGTGCAAGAAGAAGGGCCACTACAAGACAGAATGTCCAAACTTAAAGGAAATCAAAAAGATAAGAAGAAAGAAAGCGCTCCAAGCAACTTAGGACGAATCTTCCTTAGAAGAAGAAGAAGAAGCACCCCAATCAAACCTACTAGCTCTGACCGCCTCAGATAAAGTCGAGACTGAGTCAGAATCAGAACAGGACAACGACGAGCTGACCTTTACAGAAGACGGCGAAATTAAGGTAACTAGTTTCAATAGATGTCAATTAAGTGATCTAATTTCATTTCTTTCTCGAGATTTGGCAAAAGCCAAACTCCGAGTCGAATCCCTCCGACAGGAAGTAAAACTCCTGAAAGAGGAAGCTGACTCTAAACCCTTAACCGAGAAGGTTCAGGAAGGAACTCCTACTCAAGTTGAAAAACTTGAAAAGGAGAACTCCTCCCTGAAAACTCAGGTTAAGGATCTTAGATCAGCTTTAGAACGATTTACATCTGGTTCCAAGGGTCTTGACATGATCCTTGGAAAACCTTGCTATGGTTGTTAGAATTGTTGCTGTAAGGGTTGATATTGTTGCTGAAAATTCAAATGTCCTTGAAAACCTTGTTGATTCCGTTGAAAAGGTTGCTGGAATTGCTGAAATGTTGGTTAAATTGGCTGAAATTGTGGATTCTCTTGCTGATTTTGCTGGAAATTCAGTTGGGGTTGATTGTAGGGTTGTTGTGATGGGTTTTGTTGGTAGAAAGAATTGTCATACATCAGATTTGGATGATCCCTCCAACCAGGATTATAAGTAGAGGAGTAGGGGTTATTCTTGGCTTGAAATTGTCCCCTAACCAATGCCCTATTGTCTTATCTTGTTGGAGGTTGGGACATGAATATGAATTATGTTCCTGGCTAGAGCAAATACCACATACCCTCAACACTTGGCTTGATTGTGGAGGTACTGAAAAATTGGGATTTTGGCTTGCATTATTAAGAGTCATTTGCTTCACCAATTATGTGAGCTCTAGCAGAGAATTCATGATATCCCTTTGTTGATTAGAAGTCACCTGGACCTCATTCACTCCTCTAGTGGACAATGCTCTGCTTCCAAACTGCAGTGAGTTCTCTGCCATGTTCGAAATCAACTCCCTAGCTTGATCTGGTGTTTTGTTAACTAGGGCTCCTCCAGCTGCAGCATCTATCATGATCCTATCCATTTCCAATAAACCCTCGTAGAAGTATTGAATGAGGAGCTGCTCACTGATCTGGTGCTGTGGGCAACTAGAGCAAATCTTGTTGAACCTTTCCCAATAGTCACAAAGCGTCTCTCCCACCACTTGCTGTATGCCACATATGCTCTTCTGATGATTGCAGTTCTGGAGGCTGGGAAGTATTTTCTAGAAATGCCTTCTTCATAGAAATCCAGCTAGACACATGCCCAGTAGAAAAATAGTTGAACCAATCCTTTGCTGCTCCAGTAAGAGAAAATGGAAATGCCCTCAGCTTAATATCTTCTTCTATAATCCCCTGAGACTTCATGGTGGAGCAGACTACGTGAAATTCATGCAGATGTCTGTTTGGATCTTCTTTAGATAATCCTTGAAATTTAGGCAACAAGTGGATGAGTCCTGATCTAATCACAAAATCGCCAGTCAGCTCTGGATAAGCAAGCTGGAATACTAAAAGGTGTCATCTGGTGCTGCAAGTTCATTCATGGTCTTCTAGTGGTCTGCCATAATAGTGCCTGAATGAGTAGAAATGGTTTGAAAAGGAGTGCCAATAACCTCTGAAATTATGCCTTGGTTCCTCCTTGCTCTGAAAGTTCTCTCAATTTCAAGGTCAAATTCCTCGAGATCACCACCTGCTGACCTGGTCATAAAATAAACAAATCGCAACAAATGTGTATAGAAAAATAAAACAAATAAAATAGATCAAAAGATATAGCACTAAGCACGCAAGCAACAATCAAACAAACTCAACTAGTTAGTTTTCCCCGGTAACGGTGCCAAAAATTTGATGATCTCCAAAATAGATGTCACAAATGTACGTCTCACATTTAAAATTTTTCACTAGAAACCCTAGCTCACAATTTAAATATAGTAAAGGGGCCACAGGTCGTATTTTTCCTAGGGCTAGTTTAGGATGTTTGGTTTATGCACAAATTTATGTGTCGTCAAATATTTTTCGGTTTCAAGTAAGATTTGGATTTTGTTTGCAATTAGAAATGAAAACACAGTGAAAAGGAAAGAAACTTAACTAGGCGATCTTAAACTAGGTAATGGCAGTTAAAGAACTCAACCAATGATGAACTTAATCAACCAATGTAAATTCGCAGAATTTGGAGAATGGAACTGATCTCAAGTGTGATAGTACACTAAAAGTTATGTTTAACTTGATACAAATCAGTTCTGAATTTCCACTTGATACAAACTGCATAAACTACAAACTGATACGGTGGAAAGGAAACTGAAATTCAGAAGCAAACCGAATGTGAAGAAAACTGTATACCAATCAGTGCTGAAGTTTCATTTGATACAAAATTCAGAAGCTGTAAAATGATACGCAGAATTGAAATTGATACACAGAAATGATCTAAATGCGAAGCAAACTAAGATCAAGTGCAATTGTACACCAAACAGGTAACTTTTCTAATAAGAATGTAGAAATGAAAAACTAATGAATGCAGAAATGAAACATAATATTCAGAAACGATTCAGAAAAACTAAGTTTCACTGATACAAAATTCAGATACTGTAAATGATACGCAGAATTGAAACTACTATTCAGAAACGAGAATTCAAAAAAAAAACTAAACGTTGAACCCTTCCCATAATACAAGTCCTTCTTGCTGTCACACAAGAGTCAGCCACCAACCCCCTAGCTTGACTTATCGCTAGAAATTCCGACTCCGCGATCATATCAAATCAAAATTACTTCCAGCTGAAACATCCATCCGATCTCCTAATACTCGATGTGTGGGATTGCGGTGATGACTTAGGAACGATCAGAGCATCTCAAAGAACCCTAGGACTTACTCAGATGGATGAAGAATAGAATACAAGGGTGATTCGATCAGGCGGATGGCAAAACTGGTGAAACCCCACTTAGCTCTGTTCAATGGCACATTTGATCTGCAAACCTCACAGAGAAGTAATCCCGACGATCTAGAACTCAAACCAAGTTCAAAATCAACATGGTCGCGCAATCGGATGAGAAAAATGAAGAAGAAATTGAAGAACTCAAAGAACTCTAATCTGCGGCGAAGACGCAACGACCTGTTCAGGGAGAAGAAATAAGTTTAAATACATAGCAACGGATGACCCAGATTATTTAGGACTCATCCAACATTTGAATCTCATCCGATCTGAATCAAACCCTCCAGATCTCAATCAAGGGTAAGGACCTACCTCTCAGTAACTCGGATCTTCCAGATTTGCAACGGATGGCTCAGATCTACCTGATCTTTGAAAGGACGGTCTAGATCCTCTTGAGCTTGATCCAACGGCTGAATCATCTATGATTTGGATGAAAAATTCAAATCTTGACCTGAGTGCATGATTAGCTTTATCCCTAGCTCAAATTGCATCAAAAGTTTGCAAATGGCTCAGATCTAGCCGTTTTTGAATCGGACGGCTCATATTAGTCTGATGCTTGATCACTCGATCCGGATCCAATTCTGACTCAAGTTTGACCCAGCATAACCTAGGTCCATGATCCTTCCACGCCTATAAAAGTAGATTAACAATTTAGTGCCAAAATATTTCAAATGTATAAAGATTTCCAATAAAGCCAAAATAAAATTAATTCATAGAACCTAGGGTAAATTCAAGATTAAACATGTGAAATATGTGTCAAACATGGATTTTAGAGCCTGAAATAATCAACAAAATAGTACTTATCAACTCCCCCACACTTAAACTTGAGCGTCTCGCAAAAACTACTAAATATGTATCCCTTAGATTCTTTCCAAACATAGTTAGAAGCAATTGAAAAGAAATTACCTAAGATTGTCAATTCTCAAAAATCTAAACTCTATGGATTAGTATCTCGTCCTTAAATCAACAACTTAGCATTTTCATCCTTCATAATTATTTGATATGAATTTAGCTCACTAAGCCTTTCAAGGGAAGTGTTGGTGGCTCTCTTCTTGAGTTCTAAGTTCATGATGAAAGTGGAGCTCACCCAAACACAACATGCTCTTTGCACTACCATAGGCTTGCTTGTTATCTACTCTCCACCATTATTCATGATTCGAATCCACATCTACAAAAGTTTATTCAAACAAGCTAAAGACATATGAAACGGTAAGAATGAAGTAAAAGTTTAGAAAATAGAAAAGATGACAAAGTGGAAAACTTGGGTGCTCAAAAATATTTCCAATGCACTTTGCCCTCTTTATAGTCCTCTAGTGAAGTCAGAATTATGGTGGAGCAAGGATTTGAGCGATCCTTCTTAGTCTCGTGAGCTTATCTTGTATCCTATTGAGACACTTGTGGAGAGGTTTCTCCACCGAGAATGAGGCGCTGTTTTATCCGGGTTACCAGGGCTTGATCTGCTGACAATCAAGGGATCGCCCATCTCACGGGCATGCCAAGGAGTAGAGGCAAGTTATTCTCGAACCTTGTACATCGCGGTGTTACCGTTTGTTTGGTTTGTTCTTCCTTCTCTGTATTTCTTTCTGCTGTTTTGTTTCCATTGCTAATCTGATCGCAGAAAGAAATGCTCAAAGAGGGGAGTAATTTTGAGTGGCTGGCTACATTCACCCCCCCCCCCCTCTATAGCCATCCAAGTTCCAATAAGTGGTATCAGAGCTTGGGGCTCTGTTCACGACTTAACATCCGAGAGCTTACAGCAAGATGGTAGGAAGAGAAGGGTAAGCACAAACCGACCTCCATTCCTCGACGACACTGATTTTTCATATTGAAAGTCAAGAATGGAGTTTTATTTGAAGACAAACATAAGCTTGTGGTTCGCTGTCAAGGAAGGGTTTTCCCTTCCAAAGGATAATGAAGGATAAGAGCTTGAGTTTTCCAAGTGGTCGGCTAAGCAAATCCGAAAGGGGGAAGCAAATGCCAAAGCGGTGGTGACTTTCCAATGTGGAATGAACAATGACCAACTAATCAAGGTTGGTCCCTTCTCAAGCGCAAAGGACCTATGGAATAAGCTTATCGAACTCCTTGAGGGCACCCGGGACTCAAGAATAGCCAAGAAGGACCTCCTTCACAGTCATCTCCAAAATCTATCCATGGAAGAAAACGAAAAAGGTAAGTGAATCCATGGAAGATTTAAAGAGATCTTCAATGGCTTACATTCCATCGGTGAAAAGGTAGAAAACCATGACTTAGTGAGGTATATTCTCAAAGCTTTTCCGAGGAGCACTTTATGGTCATCCATGGTGGATGCCTACAAGGTCTTCAAGGATCTTTCAATTATTAAGTTAGAAGATCTATTTTGTGAAATGGAATTACATGAGATCTCTAACCAAGGCCCAAAGGAGAAAGGGTTTGCATTTGTGGCAGGTGACCGAAAGGAGAAGAAGAAAGAAATGGAGAATACACATCACTTTGCTCTCATGGCACTAGAGGACTCGAGAGAAGAAAGCGATAACGAATCAAGGAGCTCCTCAACCGCGCCTTCATCATCTTTGGATGATGAAGAGCTAATCTCTCCCGAGTTAGACAAATGCTATAGGACAATAGCATGTCTAACAAGTTTATTAAAGAAATCAAAAAACAAAGCTAAATCTTTAAAATTAGAAGTAGAAAAATTGAAATCCTCTAAGGATGAGGATATTGATGATATGCATGTAGAAATGTTAGAAGATGAGAACAAATCTTTGAAGAGTGAAGTTGAGAGACTCAAGAGTGTTCTTGAGAAATTCTCAACTAGCTCTAAAATCCTAGACAAGATCTTAAACTCCCAAAGGGTGGTTTACAATAACGTCGTATAGGTTACTGACCTAAAGAACCAACCTTTGTGTCATTAATGTCTAGAACACATTTTAGATCATCAAATGTTCCTAGAGTTAAAAATAAAATGACTAAGGCATGGGTGCATAAGTCTTTGATTGAAGATTCATTAGGTCTCAAAATTTGGATACCTAAAACTTCCATATTTCGAATTGTATAGCTTAGGTTGAGGAGGAGCATCTATCAACATGGGAGGTTGATATTTGGTGCTCCAAACCCATGACCAAAGAAAAAAATTGTCTTTCACATGGTTGGTTATGGAAAATTCGAATTAAATGCTTTGAGCTTCATGGTCTTAGTTCTTATAACAAGATGATCCCTTGGCTAGTGATTTATGAAAACTCATTTGGGCAATAAGGAAACTTATCATGCAACGAATGATAGTATATCCATGCTTCAAAATAAATCTACAAGTTTTGGAAAAATTACATATATCGCATGAATGGTTTAAGTGATACATGACTTGTTGCTACTATGGATTGCCTAGAATGCTTAGTGTTATTGTTGCAATTTGTAGGTTACTGCAATTTATGGTCTATGAAATGCTTTATCTCAAGCTTAAGGTGTTTTGTTTGGTAAACATGATCTAGTAAGCAAAAATCTTCCTATATGTGTCATACAACAAGAATGCATGCTAAAGAACAAGGATTAACACATAGTTTGTAGTAATAATGCATCACCAAACAAAGACCATGAGCTTAAGGTTTAGGCTTAAGTTTTTCTTAATATTTTGGAAATGAACTTAGTTGAATATGCCATGATCTTACTATTTGTGTGATTAACCTTAATGTATGATACCAATTTTGTTTAAGAACAACATGCTCACATAGTTCATGATGTTTTAAGTTCCATAACTTGTTTTGTTTTCCCACTTAACTGATATCAAACCTAATGACATCCATATGCCTAATATTAATTGAATCACTAAGGTATCAGTACTTAAGTGTAGAATGGACTATCAAGATTGTTAGGAATAAACAAGAACATACTTAGAACATAACTGATCATTCAAACCTAGTGTTGGTACTGTAATCCATAGAAATTCTTGAATATTGATATGAAATGAAGCCTAGTTAAGGGATCCAAATCAGATTGTTTGTTTTGATTAAATGAATTATGGTTAATGGAACTCATTTAGGGAATAAATATGATTGTATTAGGGATTAGAGTGATTAAGAGTTGAAACGAACTTGTTTCTGAAACTGATCAGTTTCAAAAAACATTCTTTATCAGTCCTGATCGGTCCACCGACCGATCAGGACTCACCCTGATCGATCCGGTGATCGATCAGATTAACACTGATCAGAGGTATCAGACTACTACTCAGTCCGGTCCCATTCCATTAAATTGTATCAAATTGCTGACACATCTGATAGAAACCAATTATAATTGGAACATCCTAATCATACTTGGAGCAAATTTTATACTGATTCAATACAAACCCGGTTTGAAATTTTTGAAATTCATATGAACGGGTTGTTTGAATCATGTCTCTTGATCTCTTGCTCCTTGATGAGGGATAGTTTTCAGTCAAGAAATCCAAACCATGGTTCAGAAATTTTCTGAATTATTGGATGTTAAGGGAGTCTACACCTCTATTTTGGAATGTAAATTGTTAATGCAGTCTGATCAGGAACGTATTAGGGTTTCAGAAATTTTTCTGAAATCTAATCGCTCCCCCGACTAATAAGAAATATTTCTGTATCAAATAATCAACGAACCTGATCAGTCCGGAGAACAATCAGGATTATATGTCAGATACAGATGCATTCCTTACTTGTCATATGAAACATATACATGTTTGACCATGATATAATTCTATATATGGTTTCATGTGCAATTCACACTTATTACCGTATGATACATACACATTGTTACCATGATACATTTATGGTATATGCCTCTCATATGTAATTCAATATTTATCTTTGATTATTTTGGGTTTGGGGAGACCCTTGATTGAGGGGGAGTTATGCTAAAACTTAATAACCATGCCGATTTTCGATGTTTGACAAAGGGGGAGAGAATGGTTGATTAAGTTTGAGGTTATTATAGGGGGAGGATCTTGATTCCCTAATGAAAATTGAATGGACTTCAATTGATCTAATACCTAAACTTAAATCGGGATTGTCAAACAACAAAAAAGGGGAGACTGTTAATGCAGTCTGGCACGATTGTTGTTTTGGTGTTGACAACAATTTAAGTTTGGTTGAGCGAATTTGGGTTAAGTCCTGGTCGGGGACTGGGCATGAAACCCTAGTGAGTGAAGCCAGGTCCTAGCTTGGATGAAAGCCTGGTGAGTGAAGCGAAGTCCTAGCTTGGGAAGCTAGGTTGGTTGACAGCCTGGTGAGTGAAGCCAGGTCCTAGCTTGGGAAGCTAGGTTGGTTAAAATCCCGGTGAGTGAAGCTAGATTGATAAATTAAGTCACATACATACTTTAATAAGGAAATCGATAGTACATGACATAATGTCATGAATGTGCTTAGATATGAAAGGATGAGACCCAAAACCCCTTACAAAATATTAAGGCCAACATCTTCCATTAATATGGTTAGAACCGGAGTTTTGTTTCTCGTTTGGGTTGATGGACACATCCATGCCCGGCTTGAACCTCAACATGTTCAAACCATGGAATTAGTTTATGATTAATATAGTTGGAGTCAGAGGTAAATCCTTAGTTTTGGTTGTTGGACACATCCAAGCATGACTAAACGGTTGAATGATCTCCAACCATATTAAAACTATTTCTTGATTAATGGGTCAGCCTTAAGCTTGGAGCATCGATTTGTTGTGCCACAGCCAAGGTCGATGTAAAGAGAGGTGCAGATGGGTGCTATGTATATTGTTGCATACTTGTTAATGAGTTAACAACCTAATGATTTATGCAAACATTCAATTAGTTGATAGCATAAAGTGATAGTTATATATATGTGATATGTAATTGGTATAATTACCTACCTTCATAGCTAAGAATAACTTGATGGCCACAGCCATGGTTGTTCTCATCTATGGTTGGATATCAACCTATTTGGAAATATTCCTACGATCTCCCGAATTGATAAAAAGGGTTATTCAATTCGATAAATAAATAGGATTTAATTAATGTATGTTGATGCATTCTTTATCATTCTTCTCACATAAGCTCAATTTGTATTTCTAGGATAATCACTCCATCATGTCTTCTCTGAATTTGCGTTCTATTTTGGACACCAATAAACTGACTGGGCCAAACTTCATGGACTGGCTTCGAAACCTGAGGATAGTCCTCAAGGCAGAGAAGCTTACTTATGTCCTTGAAGATCAACATCCCAACCGTCCTCCAGAAAATGCAACTCCAGACCAGTTAGTGGCCTATCAGAAACATGTGACCGATTCTGAAATTGCGAGTTGCATCATGCTAGCCGCTATGGTACCTGAGCTGCAAAAGCAGCATGAGCATATGGATGCTTATACCATCATCTTCCATCTTCATGAGTTATTTGACGAGCAGGCGAGATCCGAAAGGTTCGAGGTCTCCAGACTCCTCTTCACCTCTATGATGCAGGAAGGCACTTCTGTTTCACAGTTTGTGTTGAAGATGTTGGGGTATATTGAGCGACTGAGCACACTCGGTTTTTATAATAGATCATGAACTAAGTATTGACTGTTTCTGCATTGTTTACCCAAAAGTTATTCACAATTTATGATGAACTATCGGATGAACAAGCTGGAGACTACCATTCCTGAGTTGCTCAACCTGCTGAAGACTATAGAACCTTCTGTGAAGTAGGATCAAAAGACGGTACTGTTAGTTGGTTCCTCGAAGAAAGGTTCTAAGAGGAAGGCCAAAGAACATAATAAGGGAAAGAAGAAAAAGGCCAGAAAGACTGAAAAGACACCAAAAGGCACTTGCCATCATTGCGGCAAGGAGGGTCACTGGCGAAGAAACTGCAAGGTTTATCTTGAGTCCTTGATGAAGAAGGCATCCGATGCCCCATCCTCTTCGGGTATCTTCGTTATTGAATGTCACTCTATTTCCTCAACCACCTGTGTACTGGATACTGGGTGTAGCTCACATATATGTAATGACATACAGGGGCTAAGGAATAGAAGAAGACTCGTCAAGGGAGAAGCGAATTTGCGAGTTAGAAATGGAGCAAAGATTGCTACTGTTGCCATTGGAACATATTTGCTAAAGCTCCCTGCTGGACGTGTCTTAGAATTGGATAATTGTTATTTTGTTCCTTCGTTAATAAAGAACATTGTATCTATTTCATGTTTGAATGAAAAGGGTTATCATTTAACTTTTAGTAACAATTGTTGTTACATAACTTTAAATGACGTTCTTTATGGGACTGGAACTTTGTGCAATGGTATCTACACGTTAGATTTATCCGGTGACGTTTTCAATATCGAAGTTAGCAACAAACGTGCTCAAATAGATAAACGAATAAACTCCTATACGTGGCATTGTCGTCTTGGCCATGTAAGTAAGAAACACATGACCAAATTACACCGATATGGTATTCTGGAATCATTTGAACCCGGTTCATTTGATACATGCGAATCGTGCTTAAAAGGCAAGATGGCCAAAATACTTTTTTCCGGAAAAGGTAATCCAGTGGGAGAATTGCTTGGTCTAATACATACTGATGTATGTGGACCAATGTCAACTCTTGCACAATGAGGCTATAGCTACTTCATTACCTTTATCGATGATCACTCACGATTCGGGTATGTGTTCTTGATTAAACACAAATTTGAAGCTTTTGTGAAATTCAAAGAGTTCAGAAATGAAGTAGAGAAACAGCTTGGCAAAAGTATTAAGATACTTCGATCCGATCGGGGTGGTGAATACTTAAGTCAAGAGTTTCAAGATTATCTTAGGGACAATGGGATATTGTCTGAATGGACTCCGCCATATACACCACAGCATAATGGTATATCTGAGAGGCGTAACCGAACCTTGATGAACATGGTTAGATCCATGATGAATCATGCAACTCTTCCAAAATCCTTTTGGGGCTATGCACTTAAGACAGCTGTTTACTTGCTAAACAGAGTCCCGACCAAGGTAGTCTCTACTACTCCATATGAGACGTGGAATAGTAAGAAACCTCACTTAACTCACCTTAAGATATGGGGTTGTCCTGCTTATGTGAAGCGGACTGTATTAGACAAATTGGATGCTAAGTCTGATAAATGTCTATTTATTGGACACCCTAAGGAAACAAAGGGTTACCAATTCTATCATCCCTTGGAACAAAAGGTGTTTGTTTTAAGGCATGTTGTATTTCTGGAAAAAGAATTTTTTTTACAAGAAAACAGTGGGAGTGGCATTGAACTTGATGATGTTCAAGAAACTCCAATAGATATTACAGAGACACCTAGTCTAGACCCACAACCAATGACTCATAATGATGAGCTATCAGTTGAACCTAAAACTACACCACCTCTTCGTAGGGCTGATAGGACACGCAATATTCCAGAGAGATACGGATTTCTCATAAGTGAATCGAACGATGTGTTACTCATAAGCGATGGCGAACCTATCAGTTATGAAGATGTTCTGAAAAGTTCAGAAAGGGACAAATGGCTTGAAGCCATGAAGTCGGAAATGGATTCCATGTACGAAAATCAAGTATGGGACTTGGTTAACCCACCTGAAGGGATTAAACCCATAGGGTGCAAGTGGCCTTTCAAGAAGAAAACTGACATGGAAGGTAATGTTGTTACCTTTAAGGCTAGATTAGTGGCAAAAGGATATCGTCAGAAACAAGGAATTGATTATGACGAAACCTATTCGCCAGTAGCTATGCTCAAATCATTCGGATGCTCCTAGCAATAGCAGCTCATTATGATTATGAGATATGGCAAATGGATGTGAAAATAGCTTTCCTTAATGGAAACCTGCTTGAGGATGTATACATGATACAACCTGAAGGTTTCACATCGGTTGACAAAACTAAAGTATGCAAGCTTCGACGATCCATATATGGACTGAAGCAAGCATCCAGGAGCTGGAACATCCGTTTTGATGAGACAATCAAAGAGCTTGATTTCTCACAAAATCATGATGAACCTTGTGTGTACAAGAAGGTTAGTGGGAGTGCAGTCGTATTCCTAGTATTATATGTCGATGACATATTACTTATAGGAAACGATATATCGGTCTTACAGTAGGTTAAAATTTGGTTGTCCAAAACATTCTCCATGAAAGACCTGGGAGAAGCAACCTATATCCTAGGGATTAGAATATATAGAGATAGATCAAAACGGTTGCTTGGTCTTTCGCAGTCTACATATATAGACCGAGTGCTAAAAAGGCTTAGCATGTCAGAATCCAAGAATGGTTACCTTCCCATCAGGCATGGGATAAACCTTTCAAAGTCTATGTGTCCGCGCACAGAAGACGAGAGGATTTGCATGAATAAGATTCCTTATGCATCCGCGATAGGATCTATATGTATGCTATGTTATGAACTAGGCCCGATGTATCGTATGCTCTGAGCGTCACAAGAAGATACCAATCGGATCCAGGAATGGATCATTGGGCGGCTGTCAAGACAATCCTTAAGTACTTAAGAAGAACTAAGGATGTGTTCCTAATATATGGAGAAGGAGATATGGTAATACGTGGGTATACAGATGCCAGTTTCCAGACAGATAAGGATCCAAATCTCAGTCTGGATATGTATTTACTTTGAATGGAGGCGCAATAAGTTGGAAGAGTTCCAAACAAGACACCGTAGCGGATTCTACCACGGAAGCAGTCTGGATCAAGAAGTTTATCTCAAAACTTGGTGAGGTTCCAACCATTGATGAAGCAATACCGGTTTATTGCGACAACAATGGAGTTATTATACAAGCAAAGGAACCAAGGTCTCATCAGCGATCCAAACACGTGCTTCGCCGCTATCATCTGATCAGAGAGATTATAAGTAGGAATGATATACAAATTGAGAAAATTCCCACTAAAAGAAATTTAGCAGATCCTTTAACTAAGGCCTTGCCTCAAAGTAAGTTTGAGGGTCATGTTAGAGCCTGTGGTATTGGATACCGTAGCGATTGGCATTAGGCCAAGTGGGAGTTTGTTAGTAATATGAGAGAAGTGTCCAAAGGCAATCGCCATATGATTGTAATCATTTACTTTAATAAATGAATATTCACTATTTGAGTATACATGTTCGTGTATTTGATTAAGATCTTAAACTCATTTACTGAATGTCCGCAATAAAATTCACAGCATAAGAGAATTTGTTATGAATTCACAACTAGTGATTATCTCTACATATGCAATTGTGAAGTATTGAAATTGTCCCTAGTCGATGAATTGATAAATAAGGACACCATCAATTTTATGGAGACTAGCATGGGTTATTCTCTAATCAGCTGATTCTCACTGGCTGGTGACATTGAGATGTCCGGAGATAAACATGAATGCTAGTTAAGGGAACGAGTTCATTGGAGTGACTAGCTGTAAAACTTCATATGGTAATCTACACATAGATATGTCAATGAAGTTCTTACTGCAGCTTAAGTGCGATGTTCCTTTGACTTGTTGTGTTCAAGTCATCTTGGTCATGAAGACTTATACTTTGACATCTTAAGTAAGCATCTCCGAGGAGGTGTGGACCCAGGATGGTTGCGTATAAGCCGAAGTGCCCGAAGATGTTTGAACAGCCTACAAAGGATTCAACACTCCTTGCGAGGGGATGTATACCCAAGTCCTATCGTCGGATTGTTACTTGAAGCCTCTGGCCAGAGCATGACATGTTCAGAGTATGAATCTCTTAAATATATGAGAGTAATTAGAATCTGTTGGACGAGAAAGATATTACTTGGGCTAGGTGTGACGTAGTCAGCCTAGTGGGGACTGACACACATAGACCGTGTCCTAAACCAAGTGTGTGTAAGATGGTGAAGGGAATGAGGCACGACTCATTATAGCTGCTGAAGGGTTTCAGAATAACTTCTGAGGTCAACCGTTGATCTTTCGATTAATTGGCGGTCATGATGTACTACTAGGTGCCACTTATGATCGTTCTATAATTGGTTGATTATAGACGACCAACATAAATCGAAAGCCTATTTGGTCACACGCACTACGAGTAATCCGAGGGATTTAAAATGAGTTGAAAATTGGATTTTTCGATCAAGAGAGATAAGTCGAATCTGAATATATCAGAGACGCATCGGAAGCTTAAAATGGCTAAGTCTTTTGAAGGCTTATTGGATGAATTAAATGAGTTTAATTCGTAAGGCGACGGCTTAGATTTGGCCAGCCAAAGAGGGTCCCCACCCTCTTTGGTTTGGTCGGCCATAATAAGAAGGGAAACCAAATTATTTGGTTTAAATTTTAAAATAAATCAAGCGCGATTTGTTTTATAAAATTATGGATGATGAAATTTATATAAAGAAATTTATATAATGAAATTTATATAAAGAAATTTATTCTTTTTATGGAAATTAAAATGAACCATGGATTGGTTTATTTTATTTTATAAAATCAATTATGAATTGATTTTTTCATGATAAGAAAAATTTATATAATAAATTTCTTGTAAATTTTATTCGATAATAAAAGGGGAGACATGGTTATTTTTATTATAAATTAAATTATAATAAAAACTTGGTATAACGGAATAATTCATAAAAAAATTTATAAGATAAATTTATTATAAAAAATTTATTCCGTTAAGAGGAGACTTGGCGATTAAGAGGCTACTATATAAAGGTACCAAGGCAAGGCTTGGAAATCAATTCAAGAGATCAAGGATTCTTGCCTAGCCTCTCTTCCTCTCCTTTTCTCCCTCTCCCTCTAGGGCCGGCTACCCTCTCCCTCTCCTAGGGCCGGCTGCCCTCCCTTCCCTTACCGTGAGCCACCACCAAGAAGAGGCCGATGAAGAAAAAGCGGGGCGCGACTCCTTCCTTCCTCCCGGAATCTTGATTCAGTTTTGGTGGTTAGTTTTCCATCTCTCTCTCTTGATATTCTAGTCGTGCCTTTGGAGAATCTAGTAGTTCTTGTCGGCACGAAACTCGTGGCTTTGCGAAGTCATCCCGAAGAGAACTCGGCGTGGACGCGAATAGAGGCGGAGCTTCCAAGGGACGCTACGGTTGGATCTCGTCCCTTTCTACGAGTTACGCGAGGTATTAAGTAAATTAGTTTAGTTTTTGCAAAATTTTAAATATATGATCATGTCACCACATCATAAGGTTGCATGCTAGATACGTGGTTAAAATAATTTAAGAAATTATTTATGCTAAATCTTTCGCTGCACGTAATTAAATTTTAAAATTACGAACCCGTATCCATGTCAACATGCACCCGGTCCCAACATCGTGGAGATCCGAAGTCAGAACCAAGTCCTTAAGACCAATATTATATATATCTATGCTTTGTGGTTGTATATCTTGCAGGTACCAAGAGTGGAAGAAATAGTAGGCTGCTGGAGGCCCTAAGCAGGGCGCCCCCAGTGTTGGGGGCGCCCCCATCAGCCAGGGCGCCCCCAGACAAAGAAGAAATGCAGTTCTTCGTGAAGCAGGCAGAGCAGGTGTCAAGCGGGGCGCCCGGAGAGTCCGGGGCGCCCGGATTCGAACCTGTTTGTGCTGGTTCATGTCCGAAACATAGGTAAGCCTCCATGAGGGCGCCCGGGAGGTCCGGGGCACCCTGGTCAAAGCTGTTATCAGCTGCGGTGAGGTAGGCGCAGGGATAAAGTTTAACCGAGTCTTCCGGGGCGCCCCCAGCGTCCAGGGTGCCCCCAGGAGGCCTATATAAGGGGCTTCGACCCCTCTGCTTCAACAAGAATTACGAAGTACCATTCTGATCTTTCTGATCGATGACAATGTGCTATAAACGAGGCTCTATGACCGGGAGGCTCCAGGAGGAAGTGTGCGGCACTTCGGAGGTCCAGATCAGCCGAGTTTCAGATCTTGTTTGTTCGGTTTGAGTATACTATTACGCACTTAATTTTACTTATCTTTTGATTGTAAACTTGCACTCTAAGTCGGGTTTCTCACCTCCGAAAAGCCCGGGAAGGAGACCAATAGTGGACGGGCGTTCCCGTGCATAGGCCTTGGATGTACTGACCCTGGGGGGTCGGGAACCAAGTAAAAATCCGCTGTGTCACTGTCTTTCTTTATTTCTTTTATTTACTTTTCCGCTGTGCTACTAATGTTCTAAGTTCAGAACGATCCAAGTTTTTCTACGAAGTTTTTCGTGAGTAATTTTCACAGTCGATATTCACCCCCCCCCTCTATCGACGGCACCGGTCCTACAACTATTGGGGCACACACTAAGGACACGATGCTTCGAAGATTAATTGATCTTAGTTTGACTAAGCTTTGATCCGAATTGGCTTAATTGAGTTAGACTCAAGTGAATCCAATTAGATTATGGGATTGAGATCTAATTGAGTTTGACTCATTTAGATTAGACTCAACCACAATTGAATGAGATATTAATTTATTAAAATGTTTAATAAATTAATAATAGAGGAAGATGAAAAGTTTCTCTTCATTGGATTAAGAGAAGTTGAAGAGCCACATGCAAAAATATGCTCTAAGTGGATTTTTATTAGCATTAATGGAGGGAAGCTAAAGGGACAAAAACTCCTCATATTCATGGGATGAGTATAAAAGTGTTTTTCTTATCATTTGGATGATGAACTTGTCATTATTCCTTCCCTTCCTTCTCTTGGCCATAATCCCTCTTCTCCCTCTCATTCTTACTTTATGGATCTCTTTTTGTGGCTAGCACCACAAAGGTGATTCTTCTCTGAAGCTTGAAAGATCGTGTTCGTGTGGATACGCATAGAGGCATGGACACTTGAATATGCAAGAGATCTGGCATACCTTAGACAAGCGGGATAAGCGAAGGGCACATGCCAAAGGTATACCTATACGATAAGAATTTGTAAATTAACTTTGTATGAGTTTTCTTTCACATGGATCGCTCATGGGATCTCTTATTTCCGCTGTGATTTTTTGAATATTTTCGCCTATAGATCCTTAGAACGGTATCAGAGCCACATACGAAAGAAAATACAAAGTTTAGAAAAACTTTTATATGTGATATAGAAGTAGGACATAATTTTGTTATGGATTATGTAATGTATGAACGTTTGTTGAGATACAAAAGTTTGTATTGATCAATTTAAAAGTCCATAGCATTATCATATGAATATGAAAGTGTGCTATGATCTGATTGTTCTCAACAAATTTTATAACCTATGGTTTTGGCTTATGAGCATTTTGCAATCATAATAAAAATTGATGTCATAAATCTATTGTGTGTGATTGATGATATGATGCATGGTTATGGCCTTAACCCCTATAACGCCGGCCTTTTTTCCACACCCTACGGTGTGGCGGGAGGCGGCGTTACACTAACATACATATAGGCACATGAACATCATAATGCAGCGGAATAATTTAAAACTTTTATAAATACATGCACCTAGCACTTGAATCATGTAGACATGTCTTATACTATCATTCCTAAACATAGTGACTTAGCATGTTAACATAACATCAAGATATGAAAATCACATAAGTCATTCGTAAACAACATAAGTAGTAAGTTATTCATTTGACATAACCATCATGAGTATAGCATGAAACATAAGAAGACCGTGCAAAATATAAGACATGTGACAAGGCATAAATATGAGAATCTATTTTCTTTATCCTTGGCCAGGTCACTGCCACACACACACTCTTGCCCTCCTGTTGCTTCCTTTAATATCCTCTTGCTTGATCTGGGTATAAGAAAATAAGACTATAAGCACATAGGCTTAGTAAGACCCTTTTCTACTCACCAAAACCATACGTCACATAAAAAAAAACATAAGCATATGAAACATTTAATATGACATGATTCTTAACATAAAACATAAACGTATGAAACATTTAACATGACATGATTCTTAACATAAAATATGAACATATGAAACATTTAACATGGCATGATTCTTAACATAAAACATGAGCATAAAATATACTTAACATGGTATGATACTTGGCATAAACATGAATATAAAAATATACTTAACATGGTATGATACTTGGCATAAACATGAGCATAAAAATATACATAACATGGTATGATACTTGGCATAAACATGAGCATAAAAATATACTTAACATGGTATGATACTTGGCATAAACATGAGCATAAAATATACCTAACATGGTATGATACTTGGCATAAACATGAGCATAAAATATACTTAACATGGAATGATACTTGCCATAAATATGAGCATAAAATATACTTAACATGGTATGATGCATAACATGAATGGATGCATGAGTCAAATGCATATAATATAAGGATGCTTATTTGAAAATCATAATTGTAAACATAATCATCACATCATGGGGGTCCCCGGCTTGTACCACATACATACATCATATGCGTGCATCCCTAAGTAAATACGAGGTAGCTAGTCTCGACCTACTAGGGTAGGAACAGCTATGGTAGTTCCAAAAACTGAGGCGTTCTTAAGGTGCCCATCCCTGTTGGACAGCTTCGGTAGTCCCAGAACCGTGGACAGCTATGGTAGTCCAAAACCGGGGCGTTCTTAAGGTGCCAATCCCTTGGACGCTTACTTCGGTCCGGTACAAGCCCATTCATAAAGTAAAATAGCTTCACATGCTTCATCATTCATTGAACATACATAGCATACTTAAAGACATGAACATCATCTTGTTACATGAAGCATGACATAAAACATACTTGGAATTTCATCATTCATACTTAGTTCATGACATCATTATGCCCTAAAGGCATAAACATTATCTTCATTCATCATCTTCATTCATAAGACATGGCATACATACATAATTATGCCTTAAGGCTTAAACATCATCCTAGTCATAAAGCTTGCATGATCATGATACATAAGGTAAGCATGCATTTCATACATAGTATATGTCACTTAGCATACATAATCATAGTATCTATCATAAGCGTGCATGGGTAGGATTCATATGAACATGATACATACTACCTAGGTTCATGGCATTCAACATAGAACATGCATAGGTCTACTTAACCATATATCTATCATAGGCATTTAAAATATGCATCATTTTACACCAACATGAGACCTTCTTCATAACACATGTGTTCATGGCTTAGAACATAAAACATTCATGAATGAAACCTACTAAACATGGTATCTAACATAAACATACAAAATCATGAAGCATAGCACTTAAGGTTAGGGTTTTAGGTAACATAAAATTCATACCACATGCTTGAACCTATATATATACATCATAATAAGCCATAAACGAGTATTCATGAAACCCTAACTCAACCTAAACCCTAATTGGGATGCTTGGCCGAAAGTTGGAAGAAAAGGAATCCTAGCATATAAGATACCATAAGTGAAGAAAAACTCATACATTACATACTATGCCATAGGAAGCCATTAGAACCCATGATTAGTGCTACCCTAAGTTTTAACCCTACAAATTGACCTTGGCCGAAACCCTATAGGGTCCCAAGTACATGGAAGAATTCATACAATTCCGAATTTACATCTAATACCTTACATACAACACCATAGGAAACCAATAAAACCTTTGCTTGGAGTTAGCCCTAACTCCTTGCCCAATAACCTAACTTGGCCGAAACTTACAAGGGGCATAGGACATGTAAAAATTCACAAAAATCACCATTAACATCCCTTGCATCATGAGAAAACATAAGAAATATTATTAGAGAGTTAGATCCAATCTTAACCATGGAAACATGTTGGTGGACGAAACTTGTATAGGGCTTTAGGGTGCTACAAAATTTCCCCAAGTCATAATTTATCCTTTATCTATCATAAGAAAACATTAGGGAGCATGAGTGAGGGTTACATCATCCCCAAACCTAAAAACATGGCTTGGCCGAAACCCTAGAACCCAAAACCTCATGGTTTTCTCAACTTATATCCTAAACACAAACTTAAATCATGATAGGCATCAAGGAAAACAATTGTACCACAGGTGAGGGAGTCTTACCCTTGTTAACATGGTTTTAGACCTTAAATGGAGAAGAGGATGAAGACCTTGTTGTCCCTTGATCACCCCTAGCCCTTGTAGCCTTGTAGGAAGCCTTGGATCTTCAAGAGAGAGCCCCCTTGTGAGACTTTTCCAAGGGAGAAAACCCTTTGTGGGTTTCGGCTAGGAGAAGGAAGAAGAGGAAGAGAAAGAGCTTTGGTGGAAGAAGAAAACAATAACTTAAGTGCTAAGTGCTCTCTTCCCTTCCCCTCTTTTTTATACTACATGAAGGGGGAAAGTGAAGAGGCATGGTGCCTCCTCTCATGGTGACCCTTCACGTCCTTTTAGCCTTTAACAACAATCCTTCTCCTTTCCCACTAGCACTCCCTTGCTAGGTGAATTGGTTAGTACATTCATGGTGGTACACTAGGTCTAAGGTTCAATCCTTGGTGCATGCACTTTATTTTTATTCCTTTTGCTTTTATTTTTGGCAAGGCCCATATAAGAGCCCACTAAGGCTTATGTTAATATTTCTAATTGAAATCCACTTCCATTCATGATAAAATTTTTACCTAAGGTCCCTTAATAGCCATGGTATTAGAAGGGCTCATGTAAGGCTCATTATTACTTAGCTTCTTAAACTATATGGAAAATCACGAATAATCATGCTAAGGTTCATACTAGTATCCCTATGTTCCTCGAGAATCTATCTAGGCATGATCAATATTTTAAAGAAAATATTGAGGAAATTTTACGGGTCGTTACAATCCCCCATACCTCGTGAATGTTCGTCCTCGAACTTAGAATAGCTCCGGGTATTTGCGTCTCATCTCGTCCTCGTGTTCCCAGGTAGCTTCCTCGAACCTTTGAGTTTTCCATAGGACCTTGACTAAGGGTACCTCCTTGTTCCTTAGCTTTTTGACTTCCCGATCCAAGATCTGGATAGGTCGGCTTTCAAAACTTAGGTCCTCCTAAACTTGTACTGTCTGCGGTTCGATCACTTGATCTGTGTTTGGAATACACTTCTTGAGCATCGACACATGGAACACGTTATGGATAGCCGACATCTCTTGAGGCAGCTCTAGCTCATATGCCACCTTGCCGACTCTTTTCAGGATCAGATACGGTCCCACATAACGCGGACTTAGTTTTCCTTTCTTCCCAAATCTCGTTACCCCTTTCATAGGAGCCACTTTAAGAAATACCAAATCTCCAACCTAAAATTCCAGGGGTCTACGTCGGACATCCGCATAATTCTTCTGCCGGCTCTAAGCAGCTTCTATCCATTGCCGAATGTTCTGTATAGCTCGGGTGGTGCCGTCGATGAAATCCGTTTTGAGCCCCATTTCTTCTTTTCACCACCTTCGTACCAACAGATCGGAGACCTACATCTCCTCCCGTACAAAGCTTCGTAAGGTGCTATTCCGATAGTAGCTTGATAGCTATTATTGTAAGTGGATTTCGCTAATCATAGATATCGGCACCAACTACCTTTGAAATCCAGGGCACAAGCCCACAACATGTCTTCCAGTATTTGATTCACTCGTTCAGTTTGCCCGTCAGTCTGAGGGTGAAAGGCGGTGTTGAATCGTAGTTTAGTGCCGAGAGACTTCTAGACACACTCCCAAAAATGTGAAGTAAAGCGGCCATCCCTATCTGAGATGATGGTCTTGGGAACTCCATGAAGTCTAATTATCTCCTTAGCATATAACTGAGCTAGTTGCTCAATCGAATAAGTCATCTTGATTGCTAGGAAGTGGGCAGACTTCGTCAACCTGTCCTCAATTACCCATATTGCATCATATCCGTTTGTAGTCCTTGGAAGTCCTGAAATAAAATCCATAGAGATATCTTCCCATTTCCATTCCGGAATTGGAAGTGGTTGCAGAACTCCTCCGGGTCGCTGGTGTTCTGCTTTCACTTATTGGCAGGTCAGGCAAGTGCTGACTTGCTAAGCCACATCTCTCTTCATACCGGACCACCCGAATTTCTCCTTCAGATCTTGATACATTTTGGTGGATCTCGGATGCATCAAATAAGGGGTTCCGTGAGCTTCTGCTAAAATTTCTCTCCGCAGCTCCGGAACATTAGGGATACATAGACGATCCCTAAGGTATAATACTCCCCCGTCGGCAACACGAAAACTATCGCCCTTTCCTTCTAGGATCTCCTGTTTGATTCTCTGAAGACTCGGAGCACCATTTTAACACAACTTTATTTATTGGACTCAATTAGTTCATATACATCAAACAACCGAATTTAATGAACTAGATAGGTTGACATCATTCCCATAATATAAAATATTATGGCAGTGGCTATCAATCTCCCGTTCATCTCTAATCGGCCAGTCTCAGGATCTTCTACCAATTCTATCGGATCATCCTCATCCATCTCAAGTTCTTCCTCGATCATCTCGGGAACTTCCTCGAGCATTTCAAGGTCTTCCTCGAGCATTTCGGGGTCTTCCTCAACATCTCGGGATCTTCCTCGAGCATCTCGGGTTCTTCCTCGAGCATCTCGGGATCTTCCTCGAGCATCTCGGGATCTTCCTCGAGCATCTCATGTTCTTCCTCGGACATCCCCGGATCTTCCTCGAACATCTCCGGATCTTCCTCAGAATCTCCCAGATCCTCCGGAAACTCATGGCGAAGAAGCTTCTTACATAGCTCAGTATATGAGATCCGACATTCATGCTGGCCCCATATCTGGTGTGCAACTTCTCTCGCACGCGTGGGCAATGACTGAATCAGTGCTCCAATTCTATAGTCGTCCACGATGGGAAACACTTCCTGCTTGAGTTTCCAAAATAATCGATCTAATTTTCCCATATTACCTTGGATCCCAAGGACCGGACTATAATCAACTTCTTCTATTTGCTCCATTATCTCATGACATCGCTCATAGCAACGATTCGTGGTGCAGATCTCATGCAACATCTGGAATTGAAAAAAATGACATAGTCAGTACAAAACTAACCAAAAACCAATACAAAACTAGTTTTTTTTCAATTCACAAAGATATACAGAGAGAAGCACACAAAAATCGATTTCCTCTACTTTAATAGTTATAAAATTTTTTTTGTTATTCCTACCTGCATATCAAATTCTAAAGTATTCAATTTCATAAAAATAAGGTAAGGTATTGTTCCTGTTTACATATCCTAAAAGTATTTTCTATCATAAGGTATCATTCATACTTACATAATCTAGAATCATAAGGTATCACCCATACTTGCATATTCTAGTATATTCTAGAATCATAAAAGGAAATAAGATATGCATAGAGGTACTTACTTGGAAGCTGCAGGAAGAAGGCTTGATGTGTGTGTAGTGAGATGGCAAACTGCTCTGATACCAACCTGTAACACCCGCCTTTTTTCCACACCCTACGGTGTGGCGGGAGGTGGCATTACGCTAACATACATATAGGCACATGAACATCATAATGCAAAGGAATAATTTAAAACTTTTATAAATACATGCACCTAGCACTTGAATCATGTAGACATGTCTTATACTATCATTCCAAAACATAGTGACATGGTGACTTAGCATGTTAACATAACATCATAATATGAAAATCACATAAGTCATTCGTAAACAACAAAAGTAGTAAGTTATTCTTTTGACATAACCATCATGAGTATAGCATGAAACATAAGAAGACCGTGCAAAATATAAGACATGTGACAAGGCATAAATATGAGAATCTATTTTCTTTATCCTTGGCCATGTCACTGCCACACACACACTCTTGCCCTCCTGCTGCTTCCTTTAATATCCTCTTGCTTGATCTGCGATATAAGAAAATAAGACTATAAGCACATAGGCTTAATAAGACCCTTTCCTACTCACCAAAATCATACATCACATAAAATAAAACATAAGCATATGAAACATTTAACATGACATGATTCTTAACATAAAACACAAACATATGAAACATTTAACATGGCATGATTCTTAACATAAAACATGAACATATGAAACATTTAACATGGCATGATTCTTAACATAAAACATGAGCATAAAATATACTTAATTGTTGGATCGAGAGAAACGATAGAGGGGGGTGAATTTCGTAAAACGTTCGGATTAACAGTTAGAGAAATTACGGAGCGGAAATTTAAATCAAACACACGCAAACACCATGTTTTTTTACTTCGTTCGGAGTCGCGGTCGGCTCCTACTCCAAGGCCCACGTGTTAGTGATATGAGAGAAGTGTCCTAAGGCAATCGCCTTATGATTGTAAAAATTTATTTTAATAAATGATAATTCACTATTTGAGTATACATGTTTGTGTATTTGATTGAGATCTTAAACTCATCTACTAAATGTCCGCAATACAACTCACAGCATAAGAGAATTTGTGATAGGATCACAACTAGTGATTATCTCTAAATGTGCAAATGTGAAGTATTGAAAATATCCCTAGTCGATGAATTGATAAAAACGGACACTATCAATTCTGTTGAGACTAGCATGAGTTATTCTCTAATCAGCTGATTCTCACTGGCCGGTGACATTGAGATGTTCGGAGATAAACATGGATGCTAGTTAAGGGAACTAGTTCATTGGAGTGACTAGCTGTAAGACTTCATATGGTTATCTATATAGATATGTCAATGAAGTTCTTACTGCAGCTTAAGTGCGATGTTCCTTTGACTTGCGGAGTTCAAGTCATCTTGGTCATGGAGACTTATACTTTAACATCTTAAGCAAGCATCTCCAAGGAGGTGTGGACCAAGGATGATTGGGTATGAGCCGAAGTGCCAGAAGATGTTTGAACAGCCTACAAAGGATTCACCACTCCTTGCGAGGAGATGTATACCCAGGCCTATCGTCGGATTGTTACTCAAAACCTCTGGCCAGAGTATATCATGTTTAGAGTGCGAGTCTCTTAAATACATGAGAGTAATTAGAAATCCAAAGGACGAGAAAGACACTACTTGGGCTAAGTGTGACGTAGTCAGTCTAGTGTGGACTGACACAAACAGACCATGTCCTCAACCAAGTGGGTATAAGTTGGTGAAGGGAATGGGCCACGATTCATTAGAGCTGCTGAAGGGTTTCAGAATTACTTCTGAGGTCAACCGTTGATCTTTTGATTAATTGGGGGTCATGATGTACTATTAGGTGCCACTCATGATCGTTCTATAATTAGTTGATTATAGACGGCCAACATAAATCGAAAGCCTATTTAGTCACACGCACTACGAGTAATCCGAGGGATTTAAAATGAGTTGAAAATTGGATTTTCCAATCAAGAGAAATAAGTCGAATCTGAGTTAATCAGAGGCGCAACGGAAACTTAAAATGGCTAAGTCTTTTGAAGGCTTATTGGGCGAATTAAATGAGTTTAATTCGCGATCGGTTCGGCTCGGTATGACCGGCCAATGAGGATGCCAAACCCCTTGGGTTGGCCGGTCACAAGAATGGGAAGAAACCAATTTAATTGGTTTAATTAATAAAATAAATCTAGTGCGATTTGTTTTATAAATTATGAATAAATAAATTTGTATAAAGAAATTTATATAAATAAATTTATAGAAATTTATTCTTTTTATGGAAATTAAAATGATCCATGGAATGGTTTATTTTAATTTTATAAAATCAATTATGAATTGATTTTTCCATAATAAAAAAGTTTATAAATTTCTTATAAAATTTATTCCATAATAAAAAGAGAGATGAATTAGTTTTATTATAAAGTTAGTTATAATAAAACTAGGCATAACGGAATAAGTCATAAGAAACTTTATAAGATAAATTTCTTATGATAACTAATTCCGTTAAATCCGTTATAAGAGAGACTTGGCAAGGGAGAGGCTACTATATAAAGGAACCAAAGGCAAGCCTTGAATTCCTAATCGATAGTGCGATCAAGAGATTTATTTCTCTCCCTCTCTCTCTTATTCTCTCTTCTCCTTTCCCTTAGGGCCGGCACCGACCTTGAGTCCTAGGGCCGGCGCCCCTTTGCAAACCCTAGGGTCGGCGCTCCATCATCTCCAAGTTGTTGTCGTGAGCCATCAACACGAAGGAGAAGCCAACCAAGAAGAAGAAGAAGCGGATCACATCTCCTTCCTTCCCAGAATTTGGATTCCGATTCTTGGTGGTGAGTTTCCTATCTTTTCTCTTGAACTTCTAGTTGTGCCTTTAGAGAATCTAGTAGTTCTCATCGGCACAAAACTCGTGACTTTGCGAAGTCATCCCGAAGAGAACTCGGCGTGGACGCGAATAGAGGCGGAGCTTCCAAGGGACGCTACGGTTGGATCTCGTCCCTTACTTCGAGTTACGAGAGGTACTTAGTAAATTAGTTTACTTTTTCATAAAGTTTTAATTTATGATTATGTCAACACATCATAAGGTTGCATGCTAGATACGGGTTAAAATAATTTAGGAAATTATTTTATGCTAATTCTTCCGCTGCACGTAAAAATTTAAAATTTTACGAACCCGTATCCTTGTCGACATGCACCCGGTCCCAACAGTGGTATCAGAGCCGGTTAGTGTTTGACATAATCATATAATTATTTTATGGAAAACTTTGTCATAATCTCAATTTTGGAAAAATTTTCAATTATAGAAACTTTCCAATTATAATAAATTTTAGATTTAGGAATTTCGAAGTTTGGAAATCCTCATAAAATTTCGCAAACGTTTGAAATATCCTAGTATCTGAAATTTTATAATAATTATGAAAACTTCCCATCTTTGGAAACTTTCTAAATTTGGAAATTTTTCTATTTTAGAAATTTTCTTATTTTGGAAATATGTAAGTTTTCATTATACCGGAAACTTACAATTATTCTGAAAACCTATTAAGAAATCTCACAATTTTGGGTACTTTCTTTCAAGAAAGTCTAGACAAATTTATGGACAATTAATTGACAATTAAATTTGAATTGGTTTTTAAATTGACAACAAAATTCTTTATTTTGGATTGAGCCTCGGGGAGCCGTCCAATTTAATGTTAGTTGTTGTAATTTAATTTCCCAATTTTTAATTGAAATTGTCATGTTTAATTTGGCTATGCTTGTGAAGCGGACCAAATTGGATTTACGACAAAATACTTTTCTTTTGGTATCTGAGCCTCGGGGAGCCACCCTTAGAAAATAATTTGTTGTAATTAATTAAATCCATAAAATATGATTTAAGAGGTGATGCTCTTAAATATTGTTGTCTCCAAAATTAATTAGGAA
>JAGFNQ010005064.1:179004-296464 GCA_024364735.1 Boesenbergia rotunda | reverse complement strand
TTGAATGGAGGCGCAGTAAGTTGGAAGAGTTCCAAACAAGACACTGTAGCGGATTCTACCACGGAAGCGGAATATATCGCAGCTTCGGAAGCAGCAAAGGAAGCAGTCTGGATCAAGAAGTTTGTCTCCGAACTTGGCGTGGTTCCAACCATTGATGAAGCAGTGCCGGTATACTGCGACAACAATGGAGCTATTGCACAAGCAAAGGAACCAAGGTCTCATCAGCGATCCAAACACGTGCTTCGACGCTATCATCTGATCAGAGAGATTATAAGTAGGAATGACATTACAAATTGAGGAGAGTTCCCACTGAAAGGAATATAGCGGATCCTTTAACTAAGGCCTTGCCTCAAAGAAAGTTTTGAGGGACATGTTAGAGCCTATGGTATTGGATACCGTAGCGATTGGCATTAGGCCAAGTGGGAGTTTGTTAGTGATATGAGAGAAGTGTCCTAAGGCAATCGCCTTATGATTGTAAACATTTATTTTAATAAATGATAATTCACTATTTGAGTGTACATGTTTGTGTATTTGATTGGGATCTTAAACTCATCTACTGAATGTCCGCAACACAACTCACAGCATAAGAGAATTTGTGATGAGATCACAACTAGTGATTATCTCTAATGTGCAATTGTGAAGTATTGAAATTATCCCTAGTCGATGAATTGATAAAAACGGACACTATCAATTCTGTTGAGACTAGCATGGGTTATTCTCTAATCAGCTGATTCTCACTAGCTGGTGACATTGGGATGTCCGGAGATAAACATGGATGCTAGTTAAGGGAACTAGTTCATTGGAGTGACTAGCTGTGAGACTTCATATGGGAATCTACATCTAGATATGTCAATGAAGATCTTACTGCGGCTTAAGTGCGATGTTCCTTTGACTTGCGGTGTTCAAGTCATCTTGGTCATGGAGACTTATACTTTGACATCTTAAGCAAGCATCTCCAAGGAGGTGTGGACCCAGGATGATTGGGTATAAGCCGAAGTGCCCGAAGATGTTTGAACAGCCTACAAAGGATTCACCACTCCTTGCGAGGAGATGTATACCCAGGCCTATCGTCGGATTGTTACTCAAAGCCTCTGGCCAGAGCATATCATGTTAAGAGTGCGAGTCTCTTAAATACATGAGAGTAATTAGAAATCCAAAGGACGAGGAAGACACTACTTGGGCTAGGTGTGACGTAGTCAGCCTAGTGGGGACTGACACCATAGACCGTGTCCTGAACCAAGTGGGTATAAGGTGGTGAAGGGAATGAGGCATGATTCATTAGAGCTGCTGAAGGGTTTCAGAATAATTTCTTCTGGGGTCAAACCGTTGATCTTTCGATTAATTGGGGATCATGATGTACTACTAGGTGCCACTCATGATCGATCTATAATTAATGGGTTAATTATAGACGGCCAACATAAATCGAAAGCCTATTTAGTCACACGCAATACGAGTAATCCGAGGGATTTAAAACGAGTTGAAAATTGGATTTTCCGATCAAGAGAAACGAGTCGAATCTGAGTTAATCAGAGGCGCAATGGAAGCTAAAAATGGCTAAGTCTTTTGAAGGCTTTTTGGGCGAATTAAATGAGTTTAATTCGCGACCGGTTCGGGTTGGTTTGGCCGGCCAAAGGAGGTGCTAACCCTCCTTGTGGTGGCCGGCCATTAAAGGAGATTAAACCAATTTAATTGGTTTAATTAATAAAATAAATCTAGCGCGGTTTATTTTATAAATTATGGATAAATAAATTTGTATAAAGAAAATTTATATAAATAAATTTGTAGAAATTTATTCTTTTTATGGAAGTTAAAATAATCCATGAATTGGTTTATTTTAATTTTATAAAATCAATTATGAATTGATTTTATCATAATAAGAAAGTTTATAAATTTCTTATAAAAATTTATTCCATAATTTAAAGAGAGAAAAGAATAAGTTTTATTATAAATTAGTTTATAATAAAGACTTGGTTTAAACGGAATAATTAGTTAAGAAAATTTATAGGATAAATTTCTTATAACTAATTCCGTTTAGAGAGAGACTTAGCAAAGAGTTGCTACTATATAAAGGAACCAAAGGCTAGCCCTTTAGATCAATCAATTAATCAAGAGATTAATTAGAGCTCTCCCTCTCTCTCTTATTCTCTTCTCTCCTCATCTTCTTCTCCTTCACATTAGGGCCGGCGCCCCATCCTTGTGGATTAGGGCCGGCGCACACAACCATCATCCAAGGGAGTTGGCGTGAGCTTTCAAGGAGAAGGAGAACCCGAACACGAAGAAGAAGAAGCGGATAGCGACTCCTCTCTTCTCGGAATTCGATTCCGTTACTTCGTTGGTTAGTTTTCCTAATTTTTCTCTTGTCCTTCTAGTTGTGCCTTCCAAGAATCTAGTAGTTCTCGTCGGCACAAAACTCGTGACTTTGTGAAGTCATCCCGAAGAGAACTCGGCGTGGACGCGAATAGAGGCGGAGCTTCCAAGGGACGCTACGGTTGGATCTCGTCCCTTACTTCGAGTTACGAGAGGTACTTAGTAAATTTGTTTACTATTCCGCAATGTTTTATTTTATGATTATGTCAACACACCATAAGATTGCATGCTAGATACGAAGTTAAAATAATTTAGGAAATTATTTTATGCAAACTCTTCCGCTGCACGTAAAAATTTTAAATTTTACGAACTCGTATCCTTGTCGACATGCACCCGGTCCCAACATCCTCACCTACTCCTCTCGGGAGAATGTACCTGATGCCAACCGGCTCCTCTGGTTGGACTTTTGCCTAGCGGTCCTTCGCCAAGTCTTGGATACCAAGCTGTCCTTCGCCCGGTGCCTAGCATTCCTTCGCCAGGTCTTCAGTCCCAAGCTGTCCTTCGCCCGGTGCCTAGCATTCCTTCGCCAGGTCTTCAGTCCCAAGCTGTCCTTCGCCTGGTGCCTAGCATTCCTTCACCAGGACTTCAGTACCCTGGCATTCCTTCGCCAGGTACCTAGCAGTCCTTCGCTAGGGCTTTGTACCCTGGCATTCCTTCGCCAGGTGCCTAGTAGTCCTTCGCTAGGGCTTTGTATCCTGGCATTCCTTCGCCAGGTGCCTAGCAGCCCTTCGCTAGGACTTTGTTTCCTGGCACCCAGCCCTTCGCTAGGACTTTGTTTCCTGGCAGCCCTTCGCTAGGACTTTGTTTCCTGCACACTTGAGTAACATTGTTAGATCACCAATAATACTTAACCTTGAACCCTTTGCCAATATCAAAACAAGGTTCGATATGGTGCTTCCTGCACCAACAATCACAAGGACATGACACAGAAGATGTAAGGCCATGTGGTGAATGCATTCTTAAAGACACCCTAATCAAGGAGCTAACAGAGGAGAATATATGTTTGCATGAAAAGGTTAAGGAATTAATTTCAATTATTGAAAAAAAGGGATGGAGGGTCAAGAAAGCTATCATGTAATCAGTCCTCTTTCTAATCCAGTATCTTGTAGAACAAGGAGAGGACGTGACCGAACTTGGTATGATTACAGGGATACTCCAATTGAGAGTCCAGTATGGCACCAGCTATTACATAAGGGGAAGGGGAGAAAGGAACAAATATCAAATGTCATGGACAAGGGAAAAAGGAAACTTAGTGAGGAGGATATGAATGAAGCAAGAGAAACTTAGTGAGAAGTCATGTCTGAAGAAGATATAGAGGAGGAAAAAAGAAGGACCTCCGAACTATACAAAATGAGGCAACAAGGCATTGATGTATGTGAGTTATTTTCATATAAATTACGTCAAATTTATTGAATTTGGTCATTAATTAGTTTGGTCTAAATTGTATCGATGTAGTTTGTGAAGAAGCATTTTATGAAGTCGAAGAAGAAAAATCAAGATAAAGAAGTGGCCTACGTGATAAATAAATTGGAGAACCTAAAGTAAGTTATGAAACATAGTTTAGTTAATATATTTGGGGCTTTAATATATAATCTTATCAATTAACTTGGCAGGTTGGCTAATGAATTTATCTGGGAGGATGCACCCTTTGCTTTGAAATTGCATTCATTCTTACAAATCCTTAATGGAGAGGTTTTTACAAAAGGCGAGGTCATTGATGCCTTTTGTAAAATGTTATTTAGGGGAGCATCCACATCTGGTAGGTCATACAACAAGTCAATATATTGTTCAACCTTCTTCACAGTAAGTGATGTAAATTAGTATGAATTAATAGATTGTAGAAGACCTACTATTATGATGTGGTTATTAATAATTTTGATTTTGCAACTTTTTAGGCTTCAATAAGATCGTCAAGAAAGTTTCCCTGCAACAAGTGATGAAGACGGATATAATAGAACAAGGGTTTAGATATATTTTAATACCTTTGTGCAGTGATAATACACACTTTCACTTGTCGGCGGTGGATACAAAAGCAATGACTTTCATTCATTTAAATTCTCTTGCTAGTGGCCGTAAATATAAGCATGATTTTGACTCAGCGGTGAGCTACCTACCTTTATTCATATATATGTTCATCATTTGGTAAAAAATGTGATTGAAATTCATGATATATTTGACAGGTAAAAGAACTTAAACAATATACTCGCGAGGAACTTACGACTATTCATCCATATCTACAAAGTCATCATCCCTTGGACAAATGGCCCTCCGTCAGACAAAAATGTCCCCAACAAGAACATAGGTCAGTAAGTGAGGAAGAGTTTGAAAATTTTAAAATCATCAAAGTATTTTATTACCCCACTTATTGAAATCAGAAATACTGTTTGTTATTTTCAGCGTGGACTGTGTCTTCTTTGTTATGCAATACGTCCGATGTCTCCTATACGATGAGAAGATGGATTTCAAACAAGGAGATATGACGAAAATGAGATTTGATCTGACAGTAAATATTATGGGAGACATGTATTGTAAAACATGAGACTGTCAATCTATTGAAGTAATGTTGTAAAAAAACATCCTTTGCTGGTGATTCAGCTCCATTTGAATAGAAATTATGTAATTTGTATGAATATAATTTATTGTCCAGAAAAACAAAACAATTGTGTGATGTTGATTCACATCGAGTTGATGCAATGTAGTGTACCAACTGATATGGTAAGAAAACATAACTCATAATGATTTGGACTAAGTTTGCACACCAGAAATAACATCTCTTTGGTTAACTCTAACTACTGATATATATCCAAGTATCGAAGGTCCATCAGTGGGTTTCTGATACATAATTTGAAAATATGACTTAATGATCTCGAAGGAATTGAAAATTGGTATGCATTCTGTATTGACTTAGTAAGCTGGATTATCTCTACCATAAATTTAAAAAACTTGTTTCAAATTCTAAAAATTAATAATTAAATAAAATTACAGGATTTGGTCACAACTTATAGATAAATATAGAATATTAATCTATAAATCATTATTTTATTTAATGGCCAAGGTGTCCATGAACTTAACTTTTCAGGCCCACGGTGGGCCTGAAATAAAATGATTTCAGGCCCACGGTGGGCCTGAAATAAATCATTTCAGGCCCACGGCGGGCCTGAAATAAAAACTTTTCAGGCCCAAGGAGGGCCTGAAATAAAAACTTTCAGGCCCAAGGTGGGCCTGAAATCACTTCAATTCAGGCCCAGTATGGGCCTGAATAACTCCATTTCAGGGCCAGGGTGGGCCTGAAATCAAGTGATTTTAGGCCCACCATGTGCCTCAACTAGGAAAATTTCAGGGTCTCTGTTAACCATAAAATACTTCTGATTTAAGTTGGTGGATAATAAATTTGTAGTTTTATAAGTGTAATACGTTTATAGAACATAACTTATAAATATTGGTACTTAGTGTGCACATAAAAACCCACTGATATACCTAAAAACCTCCTATTACAAACTACTGTTATAGCATTGGTGATACAGGAAGATTAGAGGTTTGGGCACCCAAAATCTCATCTCCTAGCTCAACCCTATCTACTGATATAGGTTTTTCAGAATTCCAGATATGGGAGGTCCATCAGTGAGTTTTGCTCAAGACTCACTGATATACCTAAACCACTCCTATAACATTGGTGATACAGCAAGATTAGAGGTTTGGGCACTCAAAATCTCATCTCCTAGCTCAACCCTATCTACTGATATAGGTTTTTCAGAATTCCAGATATGGGAGGTCCATCAGTGAGTTTTGCTCAAGACTCACTGATATACCTAAACCACTCCTATAACATTAGTGATACAGGAAGATTAGAGGTTTGAGCACCCAAAATCTCATCTCCTAGCTCAACCCTATCTACTGATATAGGTTTTTCAGAATTCCAGATATGGGAGGTCCATCAGTGAGTTTTGCTCAAGACTCACTGATATACCTAAACCACTCCTATAGCATTGGTGATACACGAAGATTAGAGGTTTGGGCACCCAAAATCTCATCTCCTAGCTCAACCCTATCTACTGATATAGGGTTTTCAGAATTCCAGATATGGGAGGTCCATCAGTGAGTTTTGCTCAAGACTCACTGATATACCTAAACCACTCTTATAGCATTGGTGATACAGGAAGATTAGAGGTTTGGGCACCCAAAATCTCATCTCCTAGCTCAACCCTATCTACTGATATAGGTTTCTCAGAATTCTAGATATGGGAGGTCCATCAGTGAGTTTTGCTCAAGACTCACTGATATACCTAAACCACTCCTATAGCAATGGTGATACAGCAAGATTAGAGGTTTGGGAAGCCAAAATCTCATCCCCTAGCTCAACCCTATCTACTGATATAGGTTTTTCAGAATTCCAGATATGGGAGGTCCATCAGTGAGTTTTGCTCAAGACTCACTGATATACCTAAACCACTCCTATAGCATTGGTGATACAGGAAGATTAGAGGTTTGGGCACCCAAAATCTCATCTCCTAGCTCAACCCTATCTACTGATATAGGTTTTTCAGAATTCCAGATATGGGAGGTCCATCAGTGAGTTTTGCTTAAAACTCACTGATATACCTAAACCACTCCTATAGCAATGGTGATACAGCAAGATTAGAGGTTTGGCCACCCAAAATCTCATCTCCTAGCTCAACCCTATCTATTGATATAGGTTTCTCAGAATTCCAGATATGGGAGGTCTATCAGTGAGTTTTGCTCAAAACTCACTGATATACCTAAACCACTCATATAGCAATGGTGATACAGCAAGATTAGAGGTTTGGCCACCCAAAAAATCTCATCTCCTAGCTCAACCCTATCTACTGATATAGGATTTTCAGAATTCCAGATATGGGAGGTCCATCAGTGAGTTTTGCTCAAAACTCACTGATATACCTAAATCACTCCTATAGCAATGGTGATACAGGAAGATTAGAGGTTTGGCCACCCAAAATCTCATCTCCTAGCCGAACCCTATCTACTGATATAGGTTTCTCAGAATTTCAGATATGGGAGGTCCATCAGTGAGTTTTGCTCAAAACTCACTGATATACCTAAACCACTCCTATAGCAATGGTGATACAGCAAGATTAGAAGTTTGTGTTGATGCAGTCTGACCCGGTTGTTGTTTTGGTGTTTGACAATGATTTAAGTTTGGTTGAGTGAATTTGGGTTAAAGTCCTGGTCGGGGACTGGGCATGAAACCCTGGTGAGTGAAGCCAGGTGATGGAAATCCCGGTGAGTGAAGTCGGGTCCTGGTAAGTGAAGCCAGGTGATTGGAAATCCCGGTGAGTGAAGTCGGGTCCTGGTGAGTGAAGCCAGGTGATTGGAAATCCCGGTGAGTGAAGTCGGGTCCTGGTGAGTGAAGCCAGGTGATTGGAAATCCCGGTGAGTGAAGCCGGGTCCTGGTAAGTGAAGCCGGGTGTTGGAAATCCCGGTGAGTGAAGCCGGGTCCTGGTGAGTGAAGCCAGGTGGTGAAAAGTCCTAATTCGGAAGGTTGGGTGAAAAGTCCTAGCTTGGAGGGCTAGGTGAAAAGTCCTAACTTGGAGGGTTAGGTGCAAATTCCCATCCTGGAGAATCAGGTGAAAAGTCCTGGCTTGGAGGGTCAGGTGCCTAGCTTGGAGGGCTAGGTTGGATGAAGGTCTAACTCGGAGGGGTTGGGTGAAAAGTCCTAGCTTGGAGGGCTAGGTGAAAAGTCCTAGCTTGGAGGGCTAGGTGAAAAGTCCTAACTTGGAGGGTTAGGTGCAAATTCCCAACTTGGAGAGTTAGATTGAAAAATCCTTAGCTTGGAGGGCTAAGGTAAATGAAATCCTAGCTTGGAAGGCAAGGTCTGCGTCCCTGGATCGGTCTGGTGACTGATCAGGGAGTTGGCACGCTGCTCCGTCGTGGATCGGTCTGGTGACCGATCCAGCGATGTCTGATCGGTCTGGTGAACGATCAGGGAGTGTGTGTTTCACTCACTGCACAGCTCCTGATCGGTCTGGTGACCGATCAGGGAGCAAACGGTGAGTTGAGTTCCCTTGCTAATCAGGTCCAGAACGGTCCGGTGACCGATCAGAGACTTAGAATTTGATTAAAGAATCACTGTTCACTAAAGCCTGATTGGTCTGGTGACCGATCAGGCTAGAGCCTGATTGGTCTGGTGACCGATCAGGCAGGAGCCTGATTGGTCTGGGGACCGATCAGGTGCAGCTAGGATTTGATTAAAGTTCAGCCTGATTGGTCTGGTGACCGATCAGGCTGGAGCCTGATTGGTCTGGTGACCGATCAGGAGTATGCAGAAGACTGTGGATCGGTCTGGTGACCGATCAGGGTCCTTCCTGATCGGTCTGGTGACCGATCAGGCGCAGAACTTTAATTCAAATATGCTGTCAGAAGTCTGTTTTCACTGCCGATTCTCTGCTACTTGCTGATTTCTTTTTGATATGCATTGCTAAGCCTCTGTTGGAGTGTGCAGGTGATAGCAGGTGATTCAAACACTCAAGGAGGGTCAATGGGAGGCTTTCCTTGGAGCAGGTTTGGATCTATTGTGTTTTCAGGTCTCAACGACGTCTGGCGCATCTGGCAACTGACGAAGGCGCGGCTGGCAACTGACGGAGGCTTAACTGGAGGAGTGTCCAGTGGACTGAGTGCTCAGAGAGGTCAGTGGGTCAGGGTGTGAGTCAGTGGTGCTGATGGAGTTGGCGACGTTGAGCAGGAGCTTAAGTGGCGAAGCTGGAAGCAGAGGCGAATAAGAGACAGACAGAAAACTTGGGAAGTTGTTGCTGGGCTGTGTTCGTGCTCTCTGTTGCTTTGTTCTTGAGCGATCTTGTTGCATTCCTGTGAGAGCTTTGTGAGCTTCCCTTCTCGAGTGTCTCGTGTGCTTAATCTTGTATTCATCTACCGAGACAGCTTGTGGAGAGGTTACTCCACCGAGAAGGAGGCGCTTGATATCCGGTGTTCACCGGGGCTTGATCTGCCGACGATCAAGGGATCGCCCACCTTACGGGCACGCCAAGGAGTAGGGGCAAGTTATCCCCGAACCTTGTACATCTCCGTCTTAGCGTTTGTTTGGTTTGCGTTTCTTTCTCTGCTTAGTTTTGTTCTGCATTTGCTTCCGCTGTCTAACCTTGAAGCGCAGAAGTTTGGAAAGAAAGCAAGAAATTGTGTCTAGCTAGATTCACCCCCCCCCATCTCTAGCCATCTCGTCACCAACAATTTGGGCACCCAAACTCTCATCTCCTAGCTCAACCCTTTCTACTGATATAGGTTTTTCAGAATTCCAGATATGGAAGGTCCATCAGTGAGTTTTGCTCAAGACTCACTGATATACCTAAACCACTCCTATAGCATTGGTGATACAGGAAGATTAGAGGTTTGGGCACCCAAAATCTCATCTCCTAGCTCAACCCTATCTACTGATATAGGTTTTTCAGAATTCCAGATATGGGAGGTCCATCAGTGAGTTTTGCTCAAAACTCACTGATATACCTAAACCACTCCTATAGCAATAGTGATACAGCAAGATTAGAGGTTTGACCACCCAAAAAATCTCATCTCCTAGCTCAACCCTATCTACTGATATAGGGTTTTCTGAATTTCACTCTGGACTTGAAGTCATTCAGGCCCACCGTGGGCCTGAATTCATTTTCCACACTGGGCCTGAATCATTTTATTTCAGGCCCACCGTGGGCCTGAATTCATTTTATTTTAGGCTCACTTTGGGTATGAAATAATTTTATTTCAGGCCCAACGTGGGCCTGAATATATCTTATTTCAGGCCCAGCTTCGTTCAATAAAATTAAATACATAATCAATAAAAATAAATATATCTGAATTTTAGAGCCTTGAAAAGTAAATATAAATACATAATTAATAAAATGCACATGATAAATCTGAAATATATATGAAATATAACAAATTTAGTTTTATTTTTATAAATAAAAATAGATATAACCTAAATTATATTTATAATACATATAAAAAGGGCCGCCCAGGGCTGAAATCCTTTTATATCAGGCCCAGCAGTCACTTAGCTGTATAGCGTCCCTGGGAGCCTAGTTTTAAGCAATCGTCTTCTAGCTCCAGATTTGTTGCGATTTCAAGGTAGCGTGCTTGTCTTGATTGGAGTAGTTGTGGGCGACATCCTCGTCATCGCACTAGTCGACTTGTACGTGCCCTAATTTGTAGTTTGTCATTTCAGTTCTTGCTTTCACCTAGGGTTAGCGATAGTTTTCAGTAAAAGACTGAATTTGAGGAGGCCCCTTTATGAACGATTTCTAAGTGTCATTTTTGTTTGTGTCAAATAATTTTTTGTTTGATGGTTGCAAAGTTCGGTATGGGTCAAAAAAGATCAGCTTCAAAGAAAGCTGCTCCCACCAAATCTAAAAAACAGCAAGTCCGTGGGGGAAGTCATGAGAAAAAATAGCTGTCAAAACAAAAAATCAAATTGCCTACCCAATATTCCAGTTTTGCCAACAGAGGTCGAACTAAACGATTGAACTGGAAAAGTAGCCTATGTCATTTCAAAAATTTTATTGATTCTGTTCCACCCACACCAGCACAAGAACAGTTGCTTCGAGACACACCCTTTTCTTGGGTCATCGACCTTCCTACTAGTTCTTGTGTAAGACCCCAAGTTCAGAACATGTTTGATAATTGGGATGAAGAAGAACAGAGCTTTGTAATCCATGGGAAAAAACTCAATTTCACAAAGGTTGATATATCACTTATTCTAGGGCTACCTGACCATGGAGAGAGTCCAACTTGATTTGAATGAGGCCTCCACGCCACTGTACAAGGAGTATTTTGAAGATTCCAGTTGTTCTGCCCGGCATTTGGAGAAACTGCTAATAAAGTCTACATCCAATGACAAGCTGTACTGTCAGTTGTATATACTCTATTTTTTTAGTACAGTGCTATTTGTGGTACTAGCAGCATACTTGTCATTCCTGCCCTGTCACTTATTGAATATTGTGTAGATGATTTTGACAATCTACGAAACTATAATTGGTGCAATGTCGTGTACAATTTCATGGCTTCTCAGTTGGGAGCCATTGGAAAGGAGGTGACATTGAGGCATAGAAGACATGTAGGTGATTCAACCCAACCGGCCAAGGCTCCCTTGCTCAAGGGATTTCCAAATATTTTGGCTGTAAGTTAGAGTGCATATACCTGCTAATATAATTTGATGATGGATATTATTTACTGATTATAATGATGTTGCAGGTATGGATTACTGAACATATTAGTATTGCTGCTCCTGAACATCCTCATAAATTGCCAAGAATACTTCGCTGGACTTGGCCTAAAGCCTACGTTGAGAGTATCAAGAGGATGATAGACCGTGTGACCACAGATTCAATTATTGTTGATTTAATTCCGTTTGATATAGAGCATGATTTGGTACCTGACTACTCTCCTCCAACTCAACCACTTGAGGTACAGTATTACAGCAGGCACCAGAAGGAAGCCAGGCACCACAAGGAAGGCAACAGGCCTTACAAACGGAAGCCTGCAATATATGTATACAAAAACAAGACCAAATTGAGACCTTACAGCACCAATTAAATATAGCACTTAAAAGTTTGGAGGAAGCCACAAGTGAGACGACAACAACCATCAGTGCCAAGGATCAAATTATTGCTCAGAAAGAAATAATAATTACAGAGAAGGAGTCGCAACTGAAACAAAAAGATGACATCATTGTTGAAAAGGATAAAATAATTGGTGACAAAGTTTTGTAGCTTAAAGTACAAGAGGAGCTTAATGAAAAAAGGGTAGCTGCAAGAGAGAAGATCATACTTCAGTCTAACCAAAGAATCAAGACGCTGTATGAACAATTGCAAAGCAAAGGGTCAGATGAAGGTGAGCCACTTGCCAAAAAAATAAAAATAACTCAGGTCAGACAAGACTACCAGCCCAAAGGCAAGGGCAAACAAGTTGTTCAGGATGAGGATGAGGATGAAGATGATATACTACAAGAAAATTGCCATATACCTACAGTAAAAAACCATAGGTAAAAGCATGAAAATCGTGGGTATAGACCTCAAAAGCCTATACCCACGGACGTTCTTTTCCGTCATTTTTTGTATGCCTTTACCGATGGTTTTTTTGCGGTCAGTATAACATATAGTGACGGTACGCATTACCGTTAGAAAATACCTTAACTTATACCTACGGATTTCATTATATCACTAGAGGTTTTAGTGACAAAACTAAAAACCGTCATAAATAATCACCAAGTAATTACCCACGGAAATAATTCTATCACTATATACTTTAGTACAAAAGTCTTTTTTCCGTGGGTATAGCTTATAACGATATGATTTTTAATTTTCTGTGGGTATAGATTATAGTCACACTTTTGTTAAATTTAAATTTTTCGTGAGTATAGCTTATAATGATTTTTTATTTTGGGTAAAAAAATTAAAATTTAGAATTTAATTTATATATTTAAATTTATATATATATATATATAAATAACAATCATATTAAAAAGAAGACTTCAATTATATTAGAAGTAAAACAAGTTCTAAAGTAATAGGTATCAATATTACAAATAAACAGAATCAAAAAAATCTAGTAGAAATACATGTTATGCTTCCATAGCCGGTAAAATACAATTCTAAAACGTGATAGGCATGAATCACCAACGATTAATAAAGATGAGCACCTTCACTTCTAGTTATCACCTGTAAATTAAATTACAATAAAATATTAATATTAGTGTATGTATTTAACAAAATTAATATCAATCTTAATGAAAATTAATAAAATTAAGTACATACTATATTCATAATCTTCGTCATTAACACTTTGAGATCTTGAATTGCTTGGATCATTTGGTTGACTTGAAGCATCCGGAACCTATAAAAAAATATGCAAATTTTAAATGTGTGATAGAATAAAATAGTGTATGTCACAAAGTTAGTACCAATAAATAGACTTTCACAATAACAATATAGCACCAAAAAACCTATCATTAAAAAAACTTCATAGCTTTTGTCAAAAAAAAAACTAAATTCCTAGTACATTTTAAACACACAATTATAGGTCTTAGCATACCTGTTCAGCTGCAAGTTGTAAGATATTTTGCACATCTTCATCTGGCAAACGGCTTTGTATTAATTTTAGCACATTTGTCAACAACCCCTTCATCTGCTTAACTTCTTCACGCAAATCTGCTTCTGTAGATGATGAAGTTTTTGACTTTTTAGCTGGTGGAATCTTGCCCAAACAACGCACACGTCCTCTCTTTTTATTTTCAGGTCCTTGTACTTTTGAAAGCAAGTCATCCTTCCAAAATGTGCAACCTTGTTTGCTTTGAGATGCTTGGGATGTCTCACCCTCGGGTATGTGTTTTTTAATTTCATCCTGAAACACCATATACATAAAAGAAGTCATACTTGTAAGTGTGATCTACCCCATACCTGCAAATACGACAATCAAAATAGCTTCAGAATGCAAGGAAACAAAATGTAAATTAATCACACTTAGGAAGAGGAAATACAACGATATTTATCCATTGCTAGATAGATGTGTACCCTCTTGATATGTATTTATCAAATAATATAATATTTGACAGAGCTAGATATGTTATCATAAAGATTAAAATATGGTCAGAATCTTACTTCTGTCTATAGTAGTCAGCATATGAGCTATACTCCAGTGGACCAGGTTGCCCGACATGCTATGAGACTACACAAGTAATCGAATATGATACTTAGTGTCCTTGACACAAATAATCTGGATTTGTGACAAGAAGGAGTTTCAGGAAACAACATTATCATAATACTAGACAAACACAAGTAATAACAATAAAATGTATAACAAGGAGTTTAAGAATGCTCATTCAGTAGAAAACTCCTCTTGATACTCATAGTGTGCTTGACCATTAGAAGATAGCTTCTTAACTGAGATTCAAGAACAGCTAGCAGTATCTTGAGTATATATATTCACCTTAATAGAGAAAAAATATTATATCATTGAAGCTTAAGACATTGTAAAAAGAGAACCAATCCTACATGTTCCCAATTGATCCACCTCAGCCAAAAATCAACTACACAACACACAGAACCAATCTAATACTAAATCCAAATTGGACTGTTACCAACATCTAACAATTCAAGGAGCAAACCTATTCCACAGCCACCACCTGATCTACCCAGTAATCGGGGATTCCTACAGCAAGTGATTTACACAACCAAAACCCCACATCATAACCAATCTCTTCACAAGCCAAGAACTCACCTGAGATAGGAGCAATCCGGTGGTTTCGCAGTCTTCCTCTGGCACCAATCTATCGATCAGATCCTAGAAGCGCCGACGACGAATCTGGGCTCTGAAAGTCCGGCTAGGGATCGAGGAGATCCGCTATGGGGAGGAGTTGTGGCGTTGCTTTGCGAAGGAGGAGGAGGCTTCGCTTGTGAAGGAGTGATGTCGTTGTCGGCCTGCTTCCGCGGAGAAGAGAACCGCACGGAAGAGGGATTGCGTGGAAAACCTGCCGTCGGCGGTGGCTTAGGGGGTGGTTGCGACGAGGAGGAAAACCTGCTTCTCTTGTACTCGTTGCGATCGAGAGCAAGAGGAGGGCTTCGCGTGTGTTGCTAGAGCTCGGAGACGACGCTCCTGTGGCTTGCTCCGCGTGCTCGAAGAGGGCGGCGTCGGGCGGAGCGTAGCGACGTCAGGCGAGAGGGAGAAAACGAGAGGAGGGGAAAACGAAAGGTCGTGTTCGGCGGAGGGTTAGGGCACGGGTTTATAAACCTAATTTAAAATTTCATTCTTTATATATATAAATATATTTCAAAAATCAAATTTTTCCTTAAATAATTCATAATTGGTCCATCACGCGACTATTTTTCCCTGTAAATATTCCATACGTCTGTTTCTAATTTTTAACCTCCTATTTATGATGATTGTATATAAATTTATATATATTCCTCTATATATATATATATATATATTATTTTATTCTATACATTTATTTACTATTATTATTTTCATTTTATTTTATTTTTTTTTACCCGTATTTTACACTACAAGTCGGCGACCTTGGTTGGCTTCGCGTGCTCGAAGAGAGGGTGACTACAAGTCGACGATTATAAGACGGTGACTTGCTGTGCTGGCGTCGAGGAGAAAAGGTAGCGTCGAGGAGAAGAGCTTCACGGGATCAATTTTCCTTGCAAATATTTTCAAAAATTCAGAAAAATTATTCCAAAATTTTTCGTATAACTGTTTCAAATTTTTAGCCTCCTATTCCGTATTTATTTTGGTTTAAAAAAATATTTATACATTCCATTTTTAATTGATTTTAAATTCCCTTTTAATTTTTTTTTGCGTGTATTATTTTCTTTAAATGAGACAGATTAGAAATTCCGTAGCAAATCTATTTATAATTTACTAAAATTTAAAACAGATTTTATTTCCGTTTTAAAAATCTATTTCTGAAGCCTTATTTTCTTATAGTGCGTGTATTAAGATGTTAAATAATATAAAGATATTTCTAACATTTTGGCGTAATAAATAGTTTAATATGATATTTTATTTTTTTTAAATAATCCTTTTGGTAAAGTTTATCATAATAAATAGTTTATGATAGGAGATAGTTATTTCTAACCTTTTGAAGTTTGAAATTTTGATGAAATCTTTCCAAAAACAAAAAGGGATAGGAACAACAAAAGAAAATGTATACTAGCACAATATTGTCACCTCGATTCATAGCTTGAAGATCATCAATGGTTGCGAGGGCACTCAGGACCACACCCTCAACCCCTCCCCTACCGCCGCAGACGGTGGCGCCGATGTTGGGGACAAACTCAAACCCTTCGAACTAAACCACACATATGGCGCATATAAAGGTTATAGTGACGGTATATTATGAGTGTGGGTATATATTATTTATATCTATAAAAAAAAGGTTATAGTGACAGTAATTATAAGTGTAGGTATACACTACTTACACCCACAGTAAAAAAAATTATAGTGATAGTAAAATATAAGTGTAGATATAGATATATATCCAATACCCACAGCATTGATATCTGTCTCTATAACTTATAGTGACAGTAAATTATAAGTATATGTATATACGCTACTTATACCCACAGTAAAAAAAAATTATAGTGACAACAAAATATAAGTGCAAGTATAGATATCCAATACCCACAGCATTGATATCTGTCCCTATAACTTATATTGACAGTAAATTATAAATGTAGGTATACTCTACTTATACCCATAGTAAAAAAAAATTATAATGACAGCAAAATATAAGTGTAGGAATAGATATCCAATACCCACAACATTGATATCTGTCCCTATAACTTATAGTGACAGTAAATTATAAGTGTAGGTATACACTACTTATACCCACAGTAAAAAAAAATTATAGTGACAGCAAAATATAAGTGTAGGTATAGATATCCAATACCCACAACATTGATATCTGTCCCTATAACTTATAGTGGCAGTAAATTATAAGTGTAGGTATACACTACTTATACCCACAGTAAAAAAAAATTATAGTGACAGCAAAATATAAGTGTAGGTATAGATATCCAATACCCACAGCATTGATATCTGTCCCTATAACTTATAGTGACGATTTCATATATCTGTGGCTATATGTTATATATACCCACAGTTTGTATGTGTGTAGCTAAAACTTACCGTGGGTATATGGCAATTTTCTTGTTGAAGATGAAGATGATGATGAAGATGACGAGGCTCCTGCTCCATCAATCTCAGATACTACAACGCAAACAAATAAATCTGAGACCTCCACCCAAACAAACATATCTGAACATCACGCAGCTAAAGCTAAAGAATTTTAAAAGGTCAAAAGCAAAATCTTGAAGAATTCCAGGGCATTTTTTAAGAAGAAGCCTAAAGATGCAGAGATTGCTGAAACATTATTAAAGCTTAGTAAATTAAAGTAAGTTAGTTTCTATTGCTTTTGGAAAATTATTGTAAAACAATGATGATTATTGACATTTATTAATAAAATTTAATCTTCAAGAATTTCATTAAGTTGCTTATCTTATTTGCATGTAGGTATGAGTTAAATCCAGTATGGTCCAATGAGACCTTTACATTAGATATGCTATCTTTTTTGATAATATTTGATTGGAATGACTACACCACCGGGGATTGCATCAACACATACTGGACTATTCTTGGAAATGAAGTAAAAGCGTGTAACTCACCATACCAGCCCTCCATATTGTGTGGGGTGGGGTTTGATGTAAGTTAATTAGCTACTAAATCATTATTATTTTTTTCTATGATTTAGTCCACTGACACTTCCTTTTTAATAACCATAGGAACTTTTTGAGGTGATTCACGCTCAGGCTTTTGAACAAACTATTGCTACTGATACGGATAAACGAATTAGATATATCATCTGTCCTCTAAATAATGCAGATGATCATTGGCATCTAATGGTTATTGACCTCGTAGAAAGTAGTATCCATCATTATAATTCTCTCGGCGCCACAGAAGGGTACACTACTAAATTTGAAAAAACTGTAAGTTTTCTATTTCATAGATATACCTCAACAAAAAGTTTCATATCAATATAATTGTTACTAATGTCATATCTGTGTAGGTGGCATTTTTCAAAAATTTGAACTGGTCTTATTACAAGACATGGAATAAAGGATTGCCTTCCATAGCTAGGACAGAGTTTAATAAAATTGTTGTACAAGGACCCACCCAAAGCAGATCGTAAGAGAATGTTTATTTTTGTTAAAAATAACAATGCATTTCATGGTTGGATTTATAAGATGACAACAATGTGAATATTGGTTTTTCAGGTTGGATTGTGCATTTTTCATGATGTGGTATGCAGAAAGTCTAGTTTTTCAAAGATCTACAGATTTTAGCCAAAACCAAATGAAAAATTATCGATTTCAGGTGGGCTATAAAATAATGAGAGACAAGTGCTGGAAGCTAAATTTGTAAATAGAGTTTTTGTTCATACTATGCATATGTAATTGTGAGCACAAATATTGTATATTTGTAATTATACAATCCATGTACTCCTTTTCAAATCAATGAAACTTTGTTTCGGATCATTGTTTTTGTCTCATATATGATCTGTAATTTGTAATTGTTGTGAAACCCATCAGTAATATTGAACCTTGCTTTTGCTAGAATCATTTGAATTGAGGACCACAGTGGGCCTGAAACAAAAACATTTTAGAAAACCCACTCAGGGCCTGAAACAAAATGATTCAGTTGTATAATGTAAGTTTAATAACAAACAATATATGTTTGTAGTTATAATGTATGTAAACCATTTTGATACTCCAATGGAGCATTGCTTTCGATCCTTGTTATTGTGTAATCTCTAATCTATAATCTGTCCTCTTGTTGATACTATAAGTAATATTGAACCTTACTTTTCCTCTACCCTAATTTTAAATCACAGCCCACGCTGGGCCTGAAATAATATCATTTCAGTTCAGTCCCACTCTGAGCCTGAAATAATTTCATTTCAGGCCCAAGCTGGGCCTGAAACAATAATGTTCAGGCCCACGCAGGGCCTGACACAATAATCTCATTTCAGATTTCAAATAATTCAATATTAGAATAATTAAATATTTTATATAAATATACATATTGTGAAATTATTTTTAATATTAAACAAAAAGGAGAGTACCTACATAGACATTGCATACCATAATTTAATTCCATCCACATCATTACCTCATTTTTTCAGAATTTGGCACAGCAGGAGGTTTGTTTCATGGACCTATGATATTTTGATTTCTCAAAACTCATTACTAGTAGTTAGAGTTTAGATAGATAGGAGATGGTATTTTTGGTCTCTAAACATAGTCCTAATGATTATCAATTACGTGTTAATACAGTATCAGTTTGCACAGAACAATTATTCAACAAAGCAAACAAACAAAGGGTCTCAAATGACATATATTCACAAACCATAGGACTTCAGGACTTCAAGACCTGAAATAACATTATTGTGGGCTTCAAAATCCGAAAACTTCACAGCTCAATTCTGCTTACATAAATTTACACAAGAAGAAATGTATCATAATATTGAAATACTTCTTCAAGTCACAACATTAACAACAACTAGTTTTTTGACAATACTATAGTTGTATAATATACAAAATATATACATTCAGTTATCCTCCATATAAAATATACACTTCAATCAGAATATTGGGTCACTACATTTACCAATTAACTCAAGACCTTGGGGCTGGCGGCATTCTACATGTCCTTTTATTATGACCAAGTTGTTTGCACCGGCTGCATTTTAGTTTGACCTTGTCATTCTGTCTGGACTCTATCCGTGCCTTCTTTCATCTACCAGGCTGCACAAGGCTACGGGGACATAGAACTGTAATGTCGTTTACTCCAGTAGGCCAAAACTGCTTACTTCTACAAGGGAAAATACGATCCATGTAAACCCACTTCCAAGTTTCAGAATAAAAATAATGCTCACAATAAGGAAGTGTATCCATGTTCCTGTGAATGATTACGGCAATAGCATGTGAGCAAGGAAATCCTGAAATTTGAAACTCCCCACAATGACAAAACTTTTTTTTCCAAATCAACAATGTATGAAGTGCCCCATGTTTATACTTCCATTTCTGATTGAGAGTAAGGGTGAACCTTATAAGTTCTTGCTTTCTCTCTCCTTGAATCCATTTCTTTTGTAGCATAAGGTGTCAAAGCAACATGTCATTTGGAGACTTCCTCTCTACGGTTATAGAACCATTGAGCAATTTTTCTTCTTGTATTATCAATTAACCTGTTTATGGGAAGCTCACGTGTAGACTTGAACAAAGCATTTAAGCTCTCCACACAATTCGTGGTAAGCATTCTGTACCTTCTCCCTGTAAAGTGTGTATTTGCCCACCTTTTAGGGTCAATGTTGTGGAGCCACTTATGGGCAACTGGATGTTTTTCAAGCATTGTCTGCATTATCATATCATATTGGAGTGTTGTGTTAGCTCGTGCTGCTGCCCAAAACAACCCTACAGCAGCTCTACTTCCAGTATCAGTTACCATATTACAACACATGTGGTGACAACAAAAGGCATGATGCGCGTTTGGGTAGACTTTTCTAACTGCTGATATAATGCCCCGATGTCTATCTGATACTATGGTGATTGAGTGATCATCGACACCAAAGAACCTCTTTGTATGCTCCAAAAACCACTCCCATGCAGACCCACATTCAACTTCAGCTATTGCGAAGGCAACTGGAAGAACATTGTCATTACCATCAATCGTCATTGCAATCAACATTACTCCCGGATACTTTCCTCTTAGGTGTGTGGCATCAATTCCGATAAGTCTATGCAAATAAGACCTGAACACCCTTCGGCAAGCACCAAAACCCCAAAAACACCGCTGGAACTGATTGTCACCATTCCTGCATAGTGCCACATACGTTTCAGGATCTCTAGCTCTTAACTCACGCAGATATTGTGGAATATCTCTGTAAGCCTCATCATAATCTCTAACAACCTTTTTCAATGCGTTCTCCCTAGCTATGTATGCTTTTCTGTATGATATGGTCACTCCAAATCTAGCTTTAATATCTGATATAATCATACTTGGTTTGTATTATTCATTATGAAGAAATTACTCTTCAACAAAAGAAGCAACAAATGATGAAGAGCATGCATGATGATCAGCACTTTCCCTAACAGTTCCGCATTGGTGTTCCTTTATATATTTTGTAACAGTGAACTCTACTTCCCCCCCCCTTGCTACTACTCTCCATGTACATGGTTGGTTGAAGCACACTGCTTTAACTCTATTTTTTCGGGTGTCAACTGGGTTATATCTCATATGCTTAATCATGGCATGTTTGACAAGTGCATTCTTGAATTCTTCTCTAGATGTGAATATCTGCCCCACAAAAAATTCATGCCCATCTCTTGCCTCTACCACTCCAATTGGCCCAGCAAGCAATCGAGAATTTAAAATAACATATTTCAGTCCCTCCTATGGCCTGAAATCTAATGATATCATGCACTCCTAGGGAATGAACTCCTTTAATTTCTGGCCCTTCTAGGGCCTGATATGGTAATATATCACCCCTAGGTCGAATTCAAGCATTTATTTATCTTAAGTTTAACAAATTTCAGAGAGCCCTTATTATGTAATGCATATCACCCTTAGATTCCTCCAAACATAAAAATTATAGCAAGAGTTGATAAGTATAAAACTAGGTCTGATACAATATCAAAGATGACAATCAACGTACATTACTATTTATATTTGTTACCAATCTGTTGCTTGCTTTTTCTCCTTCAACACCTATCTTCCTCAGCTGCCTTGATGAATTGAGTTGTGCAAGGTCAAAATATATACGTACCCTCGTGATGATTCGACTTGTGCAAGATAGTAATATATATATATATATGCCGACAAAATTTCCACTACCTTGCCATCCGAACCACATATTATTATTTTATTGCAAAAGTGGTTCGGATGTCTCGAAAATGAGAATGGAAAAGGCATTTTGTGGCGCCAAGGGTATAATAGGAAGTTCACTTAAATGGCTGCACCCTTTGGTAAAATAGAAACCATGGGACGCCCTTTGGTAATTTTCAATTGTTACGTACGCCATTTGGTAAATTGCCCAATTATATTTGCTTTAATAGTCAATCATCTAGTACTAATTCATTTAATTTTTTTTTACCGATATGACTATGTATTTTTGGTATTACGATACATTGAATCACTATATTATGGGATAAATAAAAATTTCACACAGGGGCACATGAAGACTTATAGATTTACAGTTGAGAATAAGATAATGTGCCACTCGGCTTTCAAATTTTCCCTTTGATAATTGCCATCTAGTGTTTTAAACGAGTACTCACTTTTTTTTATGGGATGATAATACACAAGATATGGACTATATTACATTAACATTTACATACTTATTTTGTATCTAAACCATATAAGTTGTAATTTGACAGATGAATTTGTGATGATCTTCTCATACCATTTGTGGTTAGGTTTGACCCGACCCCCTTCTAATATGGATTTTCTTCTTCAGGAATAAAAGGTTTCTCTTTAAAAAAAACTCTATGTTGGACCTGATCTTGCAAAAATAGCTCTATATTGGAGTTGACCTTGCAAAACCAGTACTATGTTGGAGTTGGTCTTGCAAAACAGTTCCACATTGGTTTTGGCATTTCAAAATAAATATTACATATATTATTAGATTTATTTATTTTATTAGTAAAATCTAAAAGGGGAATGATGAATATTTATGGAGAATCTAATTTGGAGAAAAAAGAAAAATATAAAATGAGAGGATCTAATTTGAGTTCTCATCATAAAGCCTTGAGGGTCTTGCAATACCAACACCAAGGTGGTGTTGGTCTTGCAAAACTAGATCCACTTTAGAGTTGATCTTGAAAAATCAACACCGCGTTGGAGCTGGTCTTGCAAAATCAACTCCACGTTGATTCTGGTATTTCAAAATAAATATTACATATATTATTAGAATTATTTATTTTATTAGTAAAATCTAAAAGGGTAATGATGAGTATTTATGGAGGATCTAATTTGGAGAGAAAAAGAAAAGCATACAATGAGAGGATCTAATTTGAGTTCTCATCAAAAAGCATGGAACTAGTCTCGCAATACTAGCACTAAGGTGGTGCTAGTCTTGCAAAAATAGCTCCACGTTATAGTTAGTCTTGAAATTTTTTTTGAAAAATCGGCACTACGTTGGAGTTCGTCTTACAAAACCAGCTCCACGTTAGTTTTGGTATTTCAAAATAAATATTACATATTATTATAATTATTTATTTTATTAGTAAAATGTAAAAGCCCAATGACGAGTATTTATGGAGAATCTAATTGGGAGAGAAAAAGAAAAATATAAATGATCTAATTTGAGTTCTCATCTTAAAGAATGGAGCTTGTTTTGCAATATCAGCACCAAGGTGGTGTTGGTATTGCAAAAACAACTCCATGTTAGAGCTAGTCTTGAAACACCAGCACTACGTTAGAGCTAGTCTTGCAAAATCAGCTCCATGTTGATTTTGGTCTTTCAAAATAAATTTTATATCCTTTATTAGAATCATTTATTCTATTATTAAAATATAAAAGACCAATGAGAGAGTATTTATATAAAAAAGATAATATTTAGAGGATATAATTTGGCTTTTCATCACAAAGCTTGGAGCTGGTCTTCCTATACCGGCTACACATTGGTGTTGATCTTCTAATATCAGCACCACAGTGTAGTACAAATTTTAAATCATTTGAAGCAATATTGAGAAGTTCCAATAACAGTAAGTGATAGCATATTTGTGCTCCCCTGAGCCATGTGAACCCATAGGACTTGAAATGAGTTAGATTGTGGTCCTCTAGGTCCATGAATGAGTTTTGACTGAAACCCCTTGATTGACCTAGGGGTCTTGAAATTTTAAAATTTTGACATGGGATGGAAAAGGTGAGTGTGTTATATATATATATATGACCTCCAACAATAGTTCTAAGACTCTCACAAGAAGTTTTGGACACGTGCCAAGTGGCATGGGCACTTGGTGCTAGTCTTGCAAAACCAGCACCACATTGGTGCTGGTCTTCCAAAATTAGCTCCATATTGGAGCTGGTCTTGCAAACTAGCACCACCATGCCAATTATATTATATATTCTATTTGAGTTGCTAGTAAATAGATTCCTGTGGCAATTCAGTATAAATTTCACATTTCATATACAATAATTTTTAATACTCGATTAACAACAATAATTACACCAAATCAACCATATCACAAGTTTTTCAAATTTCTCAGAAATATAGATAAACAAATAACATATGCACACAATATTAGCTTTACAATCTATACCCAAGTTTTTAGGTTACAACACAATAATGGATAATTACACTAAAAATATTGAGAACTTGTCCTTCAAAATTAATACTGATATATCCATTCTAAATATTTTTATGTCTGCTTGTTTGAAGTTCATCTTCAGATCATATGACAGACATTTAATATATTGTATCACAAAGAAGCCATAGTCATTATTGTAAATAACATTAGTAGTTTAGTATTTCAAATTTAAGTATATGCACATTGACTCTCTTACACTTACATAGCTTCTTGTCGTGGACAATCAACTGCGACAAAAACCCATTTGATAAAAGGATGGCGATATTCTAAACTAGGATAAATAGAAGCAAGTTTCTCACTAGAAAATTCTTTTAATTCGAATACCTATAAAAATGAAATGGAAAAACTAACCTAAACTGTAATATATACTGAAATACTAACATAAATAGTAACTTTGTATTCTCAACAATGTTTCAAAATCTAATAATGATTTACCATAATGTTGAAGAGAGTTATAATGATTGACAATCATCGCTTTTGGGACGATAGCCAACAAGTGAAAGTGTGCATAACTTGTGTTAATAGGTATAAAAATATACTTAACCCCACCTTCTACCACAATAGTTTTTATTATTTATGATGTGGCAGTCTTCCATGAAAATTTTGATGTTGACTTCAATTATGCAAAGAGATATATAAGTAATCAATTAATATAATATATTCAACCATTATATATTATCTAATAATTTAAATTCTTTACAGTGAAGCTGGTTGAAAATTATATAGAATTGTTGTATAAGCTACTAGATGAGGAGGCCTCCCTAACTAGAATCGAACAATATGTATCAATTAACTCTCCTATTATAAAATATTAGCATTAACACCAGATAAGAAGGAAGCCATAGTTTAAAAAAAATGTACTTACTCCCAAACAATTTTTGTAGTGGGGCTGCAAAGAAAATCAATTTCTTTCAATAAGGAAAATAAATATTAGAACCTGTGAAGATTTAAACTTGTGATAGAATTAAATTAACTATATAATGAGGGGTTGAAGCTATCATACTTTAATTTTTTTCAATGTAATTAACAAGTAGGTCACATCTTCATCTTATTTTTTCTTTCTCAGAGTTTTAAAATGTTTCTTGACATACTACCATCAATAATAAAAAAATTGTAATTAGTGTTTGAAATCAAACTAAAAATAATTGATGTGTAGATACAAACTTACTGCAACGACTTGCAATATCAGTTTGTTAAGTTTGCTAGTTCTTTCAACCTCCTTCTTGTCTTCTTCTTTTTCAAAATTTCCTTCCAGAATTGAGATAATCTCTCCCTCTTTTTGCGTATTACATATATCCATTTTTTCTTTTCCCCGGTCAAGACCATTTTTCTTTCAACCTGCTTAATTTAGGCAAAATTCCCAATTTTTCTATTATTTCAAGTAATTCTTTCACCTTTTCATTTAATTGATTGTTTTCCATTCTTAGCTCCTTGATTCAGTTCTGATAAATATAATACAATTAGGGCATTCAGTATCACTCGGCTATCTGCCTTCTATGTCATGTACCAGAGATGTCTCTAATGGTTGTTGCATATCATTGATGTAAGGTAGAGTTTCTACCAATGTTTTTACAGCAGGGGCAGAGACTAGTTCACTAATAACCTATCAAATTAGAAATAATTATTCAAAAACTGCAAAAGAAAGTTAGGTGATAATCTTTGATATTTACTTTTTCAGGTGAGACTTGGTCCAACAAAGCTCTCACCTTATATATGAAGGAGTAAACCTACACTTATTTATATGGTTTCTAGATTAGACATGCTTTAAAAATCATGTCACTTCATTATACAGAATCTTAAGAACATAATAACATCCATATAAAAATATGACATTTACCATTAAAAACACTTACAGTCAAAAGACAAACAAAACCTTTTAGGTATGGAAGTGAAATAGTCATTTGATATGTCTGATTTGATGCAAAAATATCCCCAATGGAAGGTAATTATGGAGCAATAAATCGATAAATCGCTTCAACTCAATTGAATCTGCCTAGATTTAAAAAATTATCTACAATATCTATAAGACCTAATATAATCTTATATGTATTAGACGAAAATGACATACAAATAAATATAAACAAAATGTATAATTTATAAAATACTAAAATATTATCATCTACTTCAACTCTATGAGAATAGAGTTTAACTAACTCCTCAATTCTTAATCTAGTAGGTTCTTTTTATTAGAGAAGTGAGCAAGAGATTAAAGAGGTCACCAAATACATTAGTTGAGTTCATCGGAATGGAAGTGCCTCTATCTAAAATACCAAATATCCGAGATACATCTCTTCTGGTGAAAGCAACTGGGACATTTGAAAATTTAAAATTATTAATTAGTTTTCTATTATGCACTTTTAACTTTCAAAACTGTTAAAAATAACTAAAAATATGAAGGATTTGTAGGGATCTCTCGGCGATATAAACACAAAACGCAGCAGAAATAAGATCCCTCGAGCGATCCATGCGAAAGAAAACTCGTACGAAGTTCATCTTCTATTTAAAGTGTATACCTTTGGAACGTGCCCTTACGTTTATCCCGCTCGTCCAAGTGCCGCCGGATCTCTTGCACGTTCAAGCATCCGTGCCTCTATGCGTATCCACATGGACACGATCTCTCAACCTCGGGAAGAACTACCTTAGTTGTGCTAGCAACTTGAGGTAGTTCGCGGAAGCACCAAGAATCCCAAAAAGGGTTTCGGCCAAAAGGGAGAAGAGAAGGAAGAGAGGAAGGGAAAGATGACACACCCCCATCCAAAATGACAAGTCCCTTTTTTATACTCATCCTATGAATATGAAGAGACTTTTGTCTCTTTAGCTTCCCTTCATTAAAGCCAATAAAGAGCACATCTTCTTGTTGGATCGACTAGCGTTGCTAGAGGGGGGGGTGAATAGCGATTTTCGAACCCCTTTTCTTCCTACACGGTTAGTTTGCACAGTGGAAATAATAATAAACAAAATAAACAACACTAACCAATGATAACACGAAGATTTACTTGGTATCCACCCCGGACGGGTGACTAATCTAAGAATCCGTCGGTGGATCACTCCCCGGATAACCTCCGGCTAGTCCTTGTCGCTCCTTGTGGGTAGAGAAACCTCGCCACAGCACCTTGACACGATATGGACTCAAGAGACTACTAACAAGCCTTAACCAAGCTTGTTTTATCAAGAGTCTCAGCCCAAACCGAGTTCTCTTTAAATAGAACTCGGGCTGAAAACCCTTGCTGGCAGTCGACTGCTCTCAGGTCAGTCGACTGCCCCCACTCAGAATTCGACCGTTAGCACTCCAACGTTCAAATTCTGCCAGCTCACCAGCTGCTACCAGTCGACTGCTCCCAGGGCAGTCGACTGGTCCCTTACTAGTCCTAGGTTTACACTCCCCGAATACAATTCACTCCGCACTCGACCCCTAGGACTTCCCGAGTACAATCACACAACACTTGTACCCTCACGACTCGACTGACTCCTCCTCCGCAGCCTCGACTGTTGCCTTCGCGCCCTCTTCATCTTTGGCTCTCATCCCTCGGATGCACGCAAACCTTCATCTTGCCTCCATGTCATCCTTCACGCATGCCTCGAAGTCCGCGCTCATCAGCTCATCGTCCCTGCTCTCCAAGGTCCATCAAATGTGCACGCAAGCCTCCTCCATGCCACCCTTCACCGTACTGAGGCCGTCCAGTCAAGTCCATATGTGTAACCTGTACAACCTGCACACTCAACATACACATATGAGATAACAAGAGTAAACCTAACTTAAACCCTTTGCCCAAACATCAAAACACTTGGTCACTCCGGACCACAGATTGCCTCAACACTTCTCTTGTGACTCTTTGACTTCTCTTCATTCAATGAAGAGAGACTTTTCCCTTTTCCTTTATTATTAATTCATTAAACACTTTAATGAATTAATCTTATAAGTTCTCAATCAGGGCTCCCAAGCTCCTGACCAGGGCTCCCAACTAAGTCTCCCGAGTTCCCAACCCAAGCTCCCAACCAAGTCTCCTGAGTTCCCAACCCGAGCTCCCAACCAAGTCTCCTGAGTTCCCAACCTGAGCTCCCGACCAAGTCTCCCGAGTTCCCAAAGCATCGTGCCCTTAGTGTGTGACCCAATAGGTTCTCGTAACGTTGGCAATGCGCCTAAACCGCTTTAGAAACATAAGCAATGAGCGACATCTAGCAATGCATCATTGCTACCCAAGTAACAAGAGATCCGACTTAACCTCCGTGACTATGATAATGTATGACCTTGTCCTTGTATCCTTGATATCTAGATTGACCAATGAGGCATAGACCGTGTCATCCTCGATCAATCTTTGTGTTTCTTGATCCCCGAGTAGACTCACTCAAACAAATGAGCTCAATATCTCATATTGACTCATTTGAGCATGACCATGCGTTTTAGTAGTCCTACTCGATCAATGAGCCCACAGATATCACTCTCGTCATATGGGAGGGATAGATCTCATCTACATCACTCACATCCCTCCGTATAATTCATTACATATCCAGTGATCGCCTTTATAGTCCACCATGTTACGGGTGACGGTTGACGATACCAAAGTACATAACTCCTTATATAGGGAACCGTAGTGACTTTAGGTCTAAGAACTATTCATACTAATAGTCACATGAGAAAGTGTATGACACTCATATGACAATCTATGAAACTTTCTCATAGCGGATCAATTCAGTACACATTCTCTAATGTATACTCATATGTCAACTTGATATCACATATTCATAACTTGTGAGCTCAAGTCATCAATTGACCTACATGTTAGTCTCCATGCATTAATATTGTCTTTGAATATTAATGTTTGACTACGAATGGTTTAGTGTAGTATTCTCTACATTATCTCACTATCGATTCAACCAATCGATATAATGTAGATAAGAACCTACTACTCAAGGACATTATTATACTTAGTTATTTGTCACAAGTATAAAGTAAGTATAATAACTAAACATGCCTTTATTAATAATAGAATGTGATACAAAAAGTCCCTAGTCAATTATCATATAATTGGCTCTAGGGCTCCTACTAACAGGATTAGGCCGTTGAATCTGAATTGTGAAATAAATTCACTAGCAGACCATGAATTTGCTGAATATCGTGTATGCCACACAAAAAACAAAAGAGGATTGTTTAATGATCATTTTGTACTAATCATGTAAATGAATAGACTCATGATTCCGTCTTTTCATTGTTGGACGGTAAAAAAAAACATTAAAGTGACCTAAGACATTGGTCAATTAGAATTTATGGTCAACATCAAATGATGACTGAAAGTATTCAAAATATAATTTATTAACAGCAAGAAACAAATGGACATTTTTGTTTTTCGCTAGTAACAACGAGAAACAAATGATTTCTCGCTGTTAATAATGAAAACCAAAACAATCTTGGTGTTGATTTTTGCAAACTAAAATAATCAATATTGATGCTGATTTGTAAAAATCAGTATCATCATGAAAACTAGCATCACCCTAATATATTGATAAAAATATAGATGTCAGAAGATAGTATTATATTAATGTCAAAATATTACAACTATTTGTTCCTCGCTGATAAATCAAAAAATATTTTACCCTAATATAATATATCGAAGGTTAAATATCTAATAAAATATTTTTAGTGGAAATTTGATCTCAAGTTTAATTATAATAAATATTCATCCATTTAAATTGTGCCAACTCCTGGAGACTCTCAAGGATCAATAATGGTAGAGAGAATAAGGCCAAATTCAAGAAAAATCGGGTAGAAATTGTTAGGACCGGTAGGAGAGCTAGAGGGGGGGGTGATTAGCTCCAATTTGCTTATAGAAGATTTATCGTCGCGGAAGACTTTAAGCAATGCTAACGCTCAAGAATTTACTTGGTATCTGTTGATGCAGTCTGACTTGATTGTTGTTTTGGTGTTGACACCGATTTAAGTTTAGTTGAGTGAGATTAGATAGTTAAGTTCGGATTAAGTCCTGGTCGAGGACTGGGCACGAAGTCCTGGTGAGTGAGCTGGACAAAAGGCCTGATGAGTGAAGTTAGGCATGAAGTCCTGGTTGGGGACTAGGCACGAAGTCCTGGTCGAGGACTGGACACGAAGTCCTGGTCGGGGACTGGGCACGAAGTCCTGGTGAGTGAAGCTGGGCAAAAGCCCTGGTGAGTGAAGCCGAGTCCTAGCAAGGGAAGCTAGGTGAAGGAAATCCTAGTGAGTGAAGCTAGGTGAAGTAAATCCTGGTGAGTGAAGCCGGGTCCTAGTAAGGGAAGCTAGGTGAAGGAAATCCTAGTGAGTGAAGCTTAGTGAAGTAAATCTTGGTGAGTGAAGATGGGTCCTAATGAATGAAGCTAGGTTGGACTAAGTCCCGGCGAGTGAAGCTGGGCATGAAGTCTTGGTCCGGCGGACTGAGCATTAAGTGTACGAGTCAGAGAGGGCTCGGGGTCAAAATGATTAGCTGGATCAGTCTGAGGTCCGATCAGGGAGTTGGCACGAACTCTGTCGATAGTAGATCGGTCACAAGACCAATCTAGGATGTCTGATCGGTCTGGTGACCGATCAGAAACAGATCAGCAACATTTTGTGAGTCACATAGAGTTATCTGATCGGTCAGTGCGACCGATTAGAATCAGGCTGGACCAATCAGGAGGGACCCTGATCGGTCAGCCACCTGGCTGATCGGTCAGCTGGACCGATTAGCCCTGCCTAATCCTTGGCTGATCGGTAGTGTGACCGATCAGGTGATGTGATCATTCCAGCGGGGTTTAAGTGATCAGTCGGTGACCGATCCCTGATCTCTGATCGGTCAATAAGACCGATCATAACTTCACTGGATCGATCAGATTGGAGTCTGATTGATCAGGAGGGAGTTTGATCAATCAAGGTGATCGATCAGCGCCTCAGACTTTAATTCAAACACTTGTCAGATTCCGGATTTGCTTCTGATTCTCTTCTGATTTGCTTTGCTAATAACTCTGTGAGTGTGCAGATGATACAGAGCTGTGAAAGTCAAATGGAGGAGCAAGAAGAAGGGTCCAGAGTGACTTTTATCTGTGCTATTTTGTTTGGTATACACTTGCAGGTTTCAACAGCACCTGACGATCTGAAGCTTCAGCTGAGGAGGTAGGCTGAGAGCTCGGTAGGTGACGACTGACCTGAAGCTTCAGCTGAAGAGGGCTTCAGTGAACTGAGAGCTCAGAAGAGGTCAGTGGGTGACGCCTGTAGGTGTGCAGAAGGAAGATTAAGAAGAGGTTGGCAAAGCAGAGAAGAAGGAGAGACAACAACGAGAACAAAGTGTTGGGAACGAGATGGCTATAGAGGGGGGGGTGAATATAGACAATCGCTTGCTCCTTGAAAACTAATCACGATTTCTGCAACTCAAATATCAGTAGCACAGTGGAAAGAATGGAAAAACAGAGTATGCAGAAAACAAATGATTGCAAAGCACACACAACTAGCAAGATCGCTAACAAGGAAAGTTTACAAGGTTCGGGGATAACTTGCCCCTACTCCTTGGCGTGCCCTTGAGGTGGGCGATCCCTTGATCGTCGGCAGATCAAGCCCCGGTTAACACCGGATATGAAGCAACCTCCTTCTCGGTGGAGAAACCTCTCCACAGTGTGTTTCAAACAATGATATATAATGAGCACAATGAAATAACAACAAGAAAGATCTTACTCAAACACTTAGCAAGGATTAAACACAGCCAGCTTCCCGAGCTCCACCCAGTGGCGATCTCACGCAGACCCCGTCTGCTTCGTGTCTTCCCACTGTCGGACTCCAAGCTTCTTGTTTTCTCTTTCAAGCGCTCAAGTATGATGTATGCTTCTCAATAGCTTGCTTAGAATGGATGAAGAACTCAAGAGCAGCAAGCTTCTCGCAGCAGAACGCAAGAACACACAGGTTTTCAAAAACTGAATCTCTTCCATTGAACTCAACTCTCGCATTCTTTTTGTTTCTCCGCCAAGCGACGGGTGACACCATCTCTGTAGCTCCCAGCTACTCCTCTGCCAACGCCAGCCTCTACTGAGCTATCTCTGGACTCACTGAGCTCCTCAGTCGAGCTCCAGTCTTAGCTCCAGTCCGCAGCTCGCCGTTGCAACCTGAGATGGGAAAAGGGACAAACCTGCTCCAAGGAAAGCACTTTCTGACTTCTCCTTGAGTGTTTGAATCCTCCCCTGTCACCTGAAACTCAATCAGAGCATTAGAGCAGAAGATCACAAAGCATATCACATACATCAGCAAATCGGATACCATCAGACGCTCTGACGACGTCTGACAGTGAAATTTGAATTAAAGTGATCGGTCACCGGACCGATCCAGGGTGCGTGGATCGATCACCAGACCGATCCACTGCTCTGCTGGGATTCCCAGCTCTCACAGCAATACACGCCTGATCGGTCACCAGACCGATCAGGGTTGATCCTGATCGGTCACCAGACCGATCAGATTGGATCCTGATCGGTCACTCAGACCGATCAAAGCAGATGAACAGTAACTTTTTAATCAAACCCAAGGTTCCTGATCGGTCACCGGACCTATCCAAGGCTCTGATCAGCACGGGAACTCACTCACTGTTTGCTCCCTGATCGGTCACCAGACCGATCAGGAGCAAGACAGCAAGGAAGCAGCCTGCTCCCTGATCGGTCTCCGGATCGATCAGGAGCCACACAGTAGATTCTCAATCTCACTGTGCGCTCCCTGATCGGTCACCAGTCCGATCAGACATAGCTGGATCGGTCACCAGACCGATCCACTAAGGAGCAGCGTGCCAACAGTCCCTGATCGGTCACCAGACCGATCCAGTGACTCTACCCAGCCCTCCAAGCTAGGGATTCATCCACCTTAGCCCTCCAAGCTAAGGATTTTTCCATCTAACTCTCCAAGTTGGGAATTTGCACCTAACCCTCCAAGTTAGGACTTTTCACCTAGCCCTCCAAGCTAGGACTTTTCACCTAGCCCTCCAAGCTAGGACTTTTCACCCAACTCTTCCAAGTTAGAACATCATCCAACCTAGCCCTCCAAGCTAGGTACCTGACCCTCCAAGCCAGGACTTTTTCACCTAATTCTCCAGGATGGGAATTTGCACCTAACCCTCCAAGTTAGGACTTTTCACCTAGCCCTCCAAGCTAGGACTTTTCACCCAACCCTTCCGAATTAGGACTTTTCCAACACCTAGCCCTCCAAGCTAGGATTTTCCACACCTAACCTCCCAGGTTAGGATTTCCAACACCTAGCCCTCCAGGCTAAGATTTTCCACACCACCTAACCTCCCAGGTTAGGATTTTCATATCATGCATAATCCTCGATCAGGACTTAATCATAACCATCATAATCATCACACCTAACCGCCCAGGTTAGGACTTTCCATATCACGCCTAATCATCGATCAGGACTTAATCATAATAGTCATCCTCCAAAACTAAAATCGTTGTCAACACCAAAACAACAATCAGGGCCAGACTGCATCAACAATCTCCCCCTTTTTGTTGTTTGACAACCCGATTTTAAGTTTAGGGATTCTCAATCAATTTTCCAACATTATGAATCATAGGGGAATCCAGATCCTCCCCCTACAACATGGTCATTCTAAACTTAACCAATCACACTCTCTCCCCCTTTGTCGAACACCGAAAAGGGGTAAGAGGGACTGTTAAGATAAACTCCCCCTCAAACTTAGAGGGTCCCAACTCAAAAATGTGATAATTTATGGATTAATCATACGAACACATGTGAAAAGATTAAGGTAAGACAAAGCAGTCACATGTATCATATGAGTATGAAATCTAGACTCCCAAAGCAGGCCATAAAATACATAAGGATCAACTAGACATGGCAATGTAAGCATGAATATGGCAATCGAATAATCATGCATATAATAGATATACAAACAGCATGGCATCAACAATAGCAGAGTAAGCATGGCAGATAAAATATATGGGTCAAAGCATGAAAACATCCAAGCAAGTAGCAAAATATGTGTGACTCAAGGTCACAACAACAAAGTCAGAAGGCATATAGCCAAAACACAGATCATGATAAAACAACAACTATCTGAGGTCAAGTGTCAGTGGGGGGGTCATCATCGCGCATAAGATCGTCCATCGCAGCATCGGCAGCAGCAACAACTGGTGCACTTTCGGCATGACCCGCTAGCGGCAGCGCCCTCGCTTGGTTGTGATCCATCCACTGTAGCCCCTCGGTCCCGAGAGCAATGCCGGACTGAACAAGCATACGACGATCCAGGCGACAATCTTGTCGATCCATCGGCACGAGTCGGCCCTGTGAGACGTCGATGCCAACTGACTCCAGCCAGGCAGTGATGATATGTCCAAAAGGCATGTAGATCGTCTGACCAGACCGCAGACCATGAACAATGATGGAGGAATAAATGGACGATGTTACGTCAAAATCGAACTGCAGATGCATCCCGTAAAGCATCAGGCAGTGAGATGTAAGGATCGCATCAAGATGCTTGGACGTAGTTGGAAAAAGACAATTTGCGATAATTTGAAACAAAATATAATCGATGGGAGATAGATGACGAGCAGGGAATGTGGGAAAGTTATAGATATCCGCACCAAAACCCCGTGGCCTGGGGTGGCCTAGAAAATGTTCATATATGGAGTCCGGAGTGATTCCAGTAAAAGGAGCAGGAAGAGGAACAGGATGAAATGGATAAAGTGAGAAGTCATTCTTAGAGTGACGACAACCCAAAAACCTAGTGAAGGATGATAGGGTAAAGTCAAGATCGACACCGGTGACACGAGTCCGCCATCCCGTGCCCTCCCCACTGGCCAGATTGTTGTAGAATTCAGAGATCAAGTCAACATTGATCGGCCTTTCTAAGAAAAGAATGTTTTGAAGCCCATAGTACTCAATGATCCCTTTTATCGTAGGGCAATGTTCATAAACGAAGGTTCGGTCCACTGATTGACATGGTATTAGTTCGAAGTTGTGCCAATGAAAGTCTAGAGCATAGAGAATGTTCGGAAATCTAGGATGCGGGGGTGATGGAGGCCTTAGAGGAGGTGTAGATGATGAGGAAGTCTTCCCTCTTGAACTACCCTCCGCTACCTCCTTTCCCTTAGATGACTTTCTAATAGGATTTGAATTGATCATGACATAGAGATTGAATTATACAAGAGTTGATCATAGGATGAGACCCAATCAAAAGATAGATAAGAAATTTTTGGTCATAAGATGAGGAAGAGGGTCACGGCAAAAATAGGTCACGGCACAGACACACGGAACGAGAGATCACAGCAAGAACAAGAACAAAAATACGATTAGCTTCACAAATATATATTTCATGATCTCTTGGAAATGAGAAATGAAGCCAAACACTTACTTTGGTGCCATTGATACTCGTTTGGAAGACTTCGACAGAGGGAACGCGCGTGAAGGAAGAGCCTTCAAGCTGGAGAAAATCGCCCGCAGAGGAGATCGCACGAGCGTGAAGGAGGACGCAGAGACTTCTCTCGCTCACTCAAGGGTTGCACAGACGGGGTGGTTTCAACGCTAGGGTTCGGGAAAACACCGACTTGGAGAGTTAATCGGTTGGTGGATCGGTCCACCAACCAAAATTTAATGCGGTTGATCGGATCACCGTTCGATCAGATCGCGTCCAAACCGATCAGATGCGATCCTGATCGGACTGGCGTGGTCCTGATCGGTCTGATGACCGATCAGATGCTCTCCTGATCAGTCGGGTGACCAATCAGGATTTGATCAGTAGGGTCCGAAGAGAAAATTCTGAACTCCCTGATCGGTCTGTGGACCGATCCCCACAGGGTGCCAGATCGGTCTGGAGACCGATCCAGGCTAGCTCAGACACTTAGTCAAATTTCGGGAGATCCGACACAGGAAGAAGTCAGATCGGTCTGGGGACCGATCAGTCCTATGCCTGATCGGTCCGGTGACCAATCAGGGTTCCTGATACGACCTGGAATATTCAGTTTCAGAATTTCTGAAATTTTCAAACGATCTTTGATGGATTTTGTCTAACTTGGACAGGTCTTTATGGCTAAAATTGATTCTTGAACAAGAATCTAAAGTCCTTATAGGTTCATCAAACACTTTGACCCATCTTAATGAAGTCAAACTCAACCATCAATCAATCAAGCAACTTCAAACAATTTTTTTTATTTATTCCAACTTCAAGTGTCCAATCAAGTTGCCTTGATTGGAATGTCCAAGTATGATCATGGAGCCATATACACATGTGTTATGCAATGATTTTCCTCATACTTGGTCACCACCGTGATTATTATCTCGTCAACTTAATTTCTCAATTGATGCAATGACATTTCGAGAAATTAAGTTGAACCTAGCATCTCACCCCATATCTAGCAAACAAAAATATTTTGGTAACCCTTATAGTTTGTGTGAGATGTTCCCAAAGTTACCCAATTGTTTCCTGACAACTTGAAATAATCATGAAGGGTTTTGACCACAATTTGAACATCATGAAGCGCGACACATTCCCAATTCCCGTCTAAGGAAACTAAATTCACTCTCGGGAAGCGGTTTAGTGAAAATGTCAGCTAGGTTTGACTTTGACTCTACATGTGAGAGTATGATGTTCCCCCTAGCTACATGATCCCTAATGAAGTGATGTCTTACTTCAATATGTTTTGTCCTAGAGTGATGGACCGGATTCTTGGTTAAGTTAATTGTGCTAATGTTATCACATAACACTTGCACACCCTTATAACCCAATCCATAGTCCTCTAAGGTGTGGATCATCCACAACAATTGTGATATACACTCTCCCATGGCGATATATTCTGCCTCGGTAGTGGAAAGAGCAACACAATGTTGCTTCCGACTCGACCAACTTACTAGAGACGATCCTAGGAATTGGCAGCCCCCACTCGTGCTTTTCCGGTCCAACTTACATCCAGCGTAGTCGGAATCCGTATAGCCCATCAAATCAAAAGATTCGGTACGGGGATACCAAAGACCTACACCAATTGTGCCCTTGAGATATCTCAAAATTCGCTTAACAGCAATTAGGTGAGATTCCTTGGCACAGACTTGATACCTAGCGCACATACCTACAGCAAATAGTATATCTGGTCGACTAGCTGTGAGGTATAGCAAGCTACCTATCATGCTTCGATACTGAGTTAGATCAACGGGTTTACCACTCTCATCATTGTCCAATCTTGTGTTTGTAGCCATGGGAGTGGTTACCTCTTTTGAATCACTCATATTGAATTTTCGAAGCATTTCATGTGTGTACTTTGATTGGTGCACATGGATACCATCGCGAGTTTTCTTGATTTCAAGTCCGAGGAAGAAAGTCAACTCCCCACTAGACTCATTTCAAACTCACTCTCCATGTGTCCGATAAATTCACGTAAATAGCCCTTGTTGTTTGAGCCACAAATTATGTCATCGACATATACTTGGGCTACAAATATATTGTCACCATCTCTTCGTAGAAATAGTGTAGGGTCTATTTGACCTCTAATGAAACCTTTTTCAATCAAGAATGTCGACAACCGCTCATACCAAGCCCGGGGTGCTTGTTTAAGACCATAGAGTGCCTTCTTGAGCTTGTACACGTGGTTTGGATGTTCGGTACTCTCAAACCCTGGAGGTTGTTCGACATAGACTTCTTCCCTAATTAAACCATTTAGGAATGCCGATTTGACGTCCATTTGAAATAGTTTGAAGCCTCGATGTGCTGCAAATGCAAGCATCAATCGGATGGACTCTAATCGTGCCACGGGAGCATAAGTCTCATCATAATCAAGACCTTCAACTTGACTGTAGCCCTTGGCTACCAAGCGTGCCTTGTTTCTAATGATTTCTCCCTTGTGGTTTAATTTGTTCTTGAAGACCCATTTAGTTCCAATAATAGTGGTCTTCTTGGGTCTAGGGACTAAGTCCCAAACCTGACTCCTCTCGAACTGTCCTAGTTCATCTTGCATTGCGATAATCCAATCGGGATCATTTAATGCTTCATCAATTTTTCTAGGTTCAATTTCGGAAATTAGAGCAACTTCATTAGCCTCATTCCTGAAGGATGATCTAGTCCTAACCCCTTGATGAATGTCTCCAACGATTTGATCTTGGGGATGACTAGAGGCTAATCTCGTTTGTCTTGGTGTTGGTGGTGCTTCTTGAACGAGTTCACTAGACACAAGTTCAGCCTCAGGATCAGGCTGATCAATGAGTTGTCTAGGCTCATCGTCATCAGACTCATCACCATCAACAATACTCGGATTTTCATTCAAACTAAGTCTCCTTAGTTCGATCTGAACTCCTTCTACATTATCTGACTGGTCAATTGGTTTTGGAACTTCCTCAAAAACCACATCAGAAGACTCCTCAACTAGTTTAGTTCTCTTGTTGTAGACTCGGTAAGCTTTACTAACGAGGGAGTACCCGACTAATATCCCTTCATCAGCTTTTGCCGTGAACTTTCCAAGGTGATCCTTGGTGTTTAGGATGAACACCTTACAACCAAACACCCTAAGATGTTTAACCGTAGGTGGTTTCCCAAACCAAAGTTCATGGGGAGTCTTTTCTAAAAACCTATGGATGAGAACTCGGTTTTGCACATAGCAAGCTGTATTAACAGCTTCAGCCCATAAGTAATTCGGGAGTGAGTACTCATTAAGCATGCTTCGTGCAGCCTCTTGAAGTGCACGGTTCTTCCTCTCTACAACACCATTTTGTTGTGGTGTTCTAGGAGTAGAAAACTCATGTCTATAACCCTTATCTTGACAAAACTCTAGAAACCTTTGGTTTTGAAATTCACCTCCATGATCACTTCTTATTGTCTTAATTGTTGATGATTTCTCATTTTCAACCCTTCTACAAAAAGAAATGAAAATATCTAAGGTTTGATCCTTATGTTTTAAAAAGAAAGTCCAAGTATATCTAGTGAAGTCATCAATGATAACAAAGCAGTATCTACTTCCATTCAATGATATGATAGTGCTACAATCAAATAGATCCATGTGAAGTAAATCTAAAGCATTGGAAGTACTTACAGTGCTTTTACCTTTATGTGCAGATTTTGCTTGCTTACCCATTTGACACGCATCACATAATTTATCTTTTCCATACTTGATGCTCGGTAAGCCTCGAACTAGTCCCTTGTTGGCCAACTTCCGGATGTTCTTCATGTTCACATGTGCTAGCCTCCGGTGCCAAAGAGTGGACTCTTCTTGTTTTGACATGAAACACTTAGCAAGAACATTAGTAGCACTTTTAAATGAAACTTGATAAATATTGTCTACTCTTGCTCCTACTAGTACCGTGTCCAAGGTGTCATTTTGTCTAACTAGACATTGACTTGGTTGGAAATCAATTGTGTAACCCGTGTCACACAATTGACTGACACTTAGGAGATTAAATTTCATCCCCTTGACTAGAAGGACATTTGAGATTCTAAGACATCCGGATATTTGAATGTCTCCTATTCCTATGACCTTAAGGCTACCATTGTTACCAAATGATACATTACCTCTACTCTTCTTGTGAAATGTGGTAAACAATGATCTATCCCCGGTCATGTGTTTGGAGCATCCACTATCAACGAACCAAGTTGATAGATGCTCCCCCTCAATCACAACCTACACAATCCGAAAAATAGAAGTCTTAGGTACCCAAACCTTGGGACCTAATGCATCAACTAAACATGACTTAGGCACCCATGCCTTGACAACTTTCTTTTGAGTCTTGGGTGTCCTAGGTTGTCTCATGTCAGTCCTAGACATGAGAGATACAAAAGAGGGTTCCTTAGGGCGGTAACCAATACCGGCCCTATTGTAGACCGCTCTTTGGGCATTTAATATCATATCTAAGGTCTTAGAGCTATTTGAGAATTTCCCAAGCATATTCTTGAGCTTCTCAACTTCACTCTTCAAGGATTGGTTCTCCTCTACTAACCCATTATCATGCATATCACTGATTTCCTCAACCTTAGAGGATTTCAGGCTCACAATCTCATGTTTCAAAAGTTTAATTTCATCTTCTAGTAATTCAACATGCAAGTCATCAATGTTATCATCCCTAGAAGCTTTCAATTGAGCAATCTCTAATTGCAATGCTTTAACTTTATTTTTGGATTTCTTAAGCATACTAGTTAAACATGCAATTGCTCTATAACATTTTTCAAGCTCGGGAGAAGTTACCTCTTCATCATCCGAAGATGATGAAGCCGTGTTTGCGGAGCTTGAAGTTTCTTCACTGCTCTCCACTCCAAGAGCCATGAGAGCCACTTGCCTTGTACTCTTCTCCTCCTTCTCGTCATCGGATGAACTAGAGGATGACTCATCCCAAGAGGCCTTCAACGCCTTCTTCTTCCTCTTGGAATTCTCTTCTTTTCTTTTGGATTTTTCCTCCTTCTTCTTGAGCTTCGGACACTCATTCTTGAAGTGTCCTCTCCTACCACACTCAAAACAGGATGCATTATTCTTATCAAGTTTGGATTCACTAGTATTACCTCTCCTCTTGAAACGTCGATCTCTTCGCATCATCCTTCGCACGAAGTTCGCCATTTCGGATGAGGAGGAGCCACTGCCTTCTTCCTCTGAGGACTCGGATCGGAGAGATGAAGATGAGATCTCTTTCTCCTTCTTCTTCTCCTTCTTCTTTTTGTTGATCCGGTCCCCTGCAACTAAGGCAATCCCCTTCTCCTTGGGGCCTTTGTTAGCCATTTCATGCAATTCCATCTCACAAAATAGGTCATCTAATTTTACAATAGATAAATCCTTGGATACTTTGTAGGCATCCACCATGGATGACCACAAGGCATTCCTTGGAAATGCTTTCAAAACATACCTCACAAGGTCGCGATTTTCGACCTTTTCATCAATTGAATGAAGTCCATTGAGAACTTCCTTGAACCGGCTATGAAGCTCACTTACCGACTCATTCTCCTTCATGGAGAGATTTTGAAGTTGGTTGAGGAACAAATCCCTCTTTGCAATCCTTGAGTCCCGGGTGCCTTCATGGAGCTCTATGAGTTTGTTCCACAAGTCTTTTGCACTCGTGAAGGGACCAACCTTGATGAGTTGGTCTTTGTTCATGCCACATTGTAGAGTGACAACTGCCTTAGCGTCGGCTTCACTCTTCCTTGTTTGTTCGGCAGTCCACCGAGATGATTCGAGTTCCTTGCCTTCATCATCCTTAGGAGGGATGAATCCTTCCTTCACCGCGAACCATGTATGGATATCCATCTTCAAATAATATTCCATCTTTGATCTCCAATATTGGAAGTCAGCGCCATCAAAGAATGGAGGTCGGGTGGTGGAGAAACCTTCTCTCAAAGCCATCTTGTTGAGAACTCTCGGTTGTTAAGCCGTAAACAGAGAACCTTGCTCTGATACCACTTGTTGGGAACGAGATGGCTATAGAGGGGGGGTGAATATAGACAATCGCTTGCCCCTTGAAAACTAATCACGATTTCTGCAACTCAAATATCAGTAGCACAGCGGAAAGAATGGAAAAACAGAGTATGCAGAAAACAAATGATTGCAAAGCACACACAACTAGCAAGATCGCTAACAAGGAAGGTTTACAAGGTTCGGGGATAACTTGCCCCTACTCCTTGGCGTGCCCTTGAGGTGGGCGATCCCTTGATCGTCGGCAGATCAAGCCCCGGTTAACACCGGATATGAAGCAACCTCCTTCTCGGTGGAGAAACCTCTCCACAGTGTGTTTCAAACAATGATATATAATGAGCACAATGAAACAACAACAAGAAAGATCTTACTCAAACACTTAGCAAGGATTAAACACAGCAAGCTTCCCGAGCTCCACCCAGTGGCGATCTCACGCAGACCCCGTCTGCTTCGTGTCTTCCCACTGTCGGACTCCAAGCTTCTTGTTTTCTCCTTCAAGCGCTCAAGTATGATGTATGCTTCTCAATAGCTTGCTTAGAATGGATGAAGAACTCAAGAACAGCAAGCTTCTCGCAGCAGAACGCAAGAACACACAGGTTTTCAAAAACTGAATCTCTTCTTGAACTCAACTCTCGCGTTCTTTTTGTTTCTCCGCCAAGCGACGGGTGACACCATCTCTGTAGCTCCCAGCTACTCCTCTGCCAACGCCAGCCTCTACTGAGCTATCTCTGGACTCACTGAGCTCCTCAGTCGAGCTCCAGTCTTAGCTCCAGTCCGCAGCTCGCCGTTGCAACCTGAGATGGGAAAAGGGACAAACCTGCTCCAAGGAAAGCACTCTCTGACTTCTCCTTGAGTGTTTGAATCCTCCCCTGTCACCTGAAACTCAATCAGAGCATTAGAGCAGAAGATCACAAAGCATATCACATACATCAGCAAATCGGATACGATCAGACGCTCTGACGACGTCTGACAGTGAAATTTGAATTAAAGTGATCGGTCACCGGACCGATCCAGGGTGCGTGGATCGATCACCAGACCGATCCACTGCTCTGCTGGGATTCCCAGCTCTCACAGCAATACACGCCTGATCGGTCACCAGACCGATCAGGGTTGATCCTGATCGGTCACCAGACCGATCAGATTGGATCCTGATCGGTCACTCAGACCGATCAAAGCAGATGAACAGTAACTTTTTAATCAAACCCAAGTTCCTGATCGGTCACCGGACCGATCCAAGGCTCTGATCAGCACGGGAACTCACTCACTGTTTGCTCCCTGATCGGTCACCAGACCGATCAGGAGCAAGACAGCAAGGAAGCAGCCTGCTCCCTGATCGGTCTCCGGATCGATCAGGAGCCACACAGTAGATTCCCAATCTCACTGTGCGCTCCCTGATCGGTCACCAGTCCGATCAGACATAGCTGGATCGGTCACCAGACCGATCCACTAAGGAGCAGCGTGCCAACAGTCCCTGATCGGTCACCAGACCGATCCAGTGACTCTACCCAGCCCTCCAAGCTAGGGATTCATCCACCTTAGCCCTCCAAGCTAAGGATTTTTCAATCTAACTCTCCAAGTTGGGAATTTGCACCTAACCCTCCAAGTTATGACTTTTCACCTAGCCCTCCAAGCTAGGACTTTTCACCCAACCCTTCCGAATTAGGACTTTTCCAACACCTAGCCCTCCAAGCTAGGATTTTCCACACCTAACCTCCCAGGTTAGGATTTCCAACACCTAGCCCTCCAGGCTAGGATTTTCCACACCACCTAACCTCCCAGGTTAGGATTTTCATATCATGCCTAATCCTCGATCAGGACTTAATCATAACCATCATAATCATCACACCTAACCGCACAGGTTAGGACTTTCCATATCACGCCTAATCATCGATCAGGACTTAATCATAATAGTCATCCTCCTAAACTAAAATCGTTGTCAACACCAAAACAACAATCAGGGCCAGACTGCATCAACACAAAGAAGGGCCTGGTGTTAAGTTGTTGAACTCTCTGTATATTCTTCTTGCTTGAGCCTTTCTTCTACATCTGTTATACTTCCTTCTTGTAGTCTCCTGTGCTTATTTTGATATACTTCTGAGACTGTATGTGGAGAGGTTACTCCACTGAGAAGGAGAAGATTTTAGCCAGTGTTCCAGGGCTTGATCTGCCGATGATCAAGAGATTGCCCACCTGACGGGCACGCCAAGGAGTAGGGGCAAGTTATCCTCGAACCTTGTAAATCCTGGTGTTCATTTTTGTTTGGTTTTCTTTTTGTCTGTTTTGTTTTTCTGCTGCTAATCTGAGTGCAGAAAGAAAAGAAGTGAGTTTTTGGTGGCTGACTATTCACACCCCCCTTTCTCTAGCCATCCCAGATCCAACAGTATCCACCTTCTTGAGGTGACTAATCCAAAGATCCGCTCTCCTCACTCTCTCATACAATATGAAAGATCTCCTTCTTAAGGTGGAGAAACCTCTTACAAGCTTACAAGAAGAATACAACAAGAGGAATCAAATACAATAGGAAATCTTATAAGATTCACAACAATGAGCTCTCTTTACTTTCCTTGCTTTCTTCAAGCTTGAGATCGCCTCTAGAAACTTGGAAGTGCAGCAACACAATGCCCCAAGACTTTTCTTGAAATACCGAAGAAGGAGGAGAAGAACCGGCGAAGAACTGTGTGACTCGTACACTTCAAACCTGCGTGAAAACCCTATATATCCGACGCCTAGGATTCCCTAATTGATTGCCCAATCGATTACCACGTCAAATTTTTCCGTTCAATTGCTATTTTTTTGAAGCTTAATCGATTAGTCAATCGATTAAGAACAACCTTAATCGATTGTTGAATCGATTCAGCACCTTTCTGTGCTCTCGCGCAATACTGCGGTAATCGATCGCCCAATCGATTATCGGACCTCTTAATCGATTGATCAATCGATTAAGAGAAGGCTGAATCGATTGCCCAATCGATCCAGCCACATTCTGTTCTCACAACTTATTTCTCCCAATCGATTACCTAATCGATTCACACCTTCCTTAATCGATCACCCAATCGATCAAGAAGGCTTCTGTTCGCGAGAAACCAAACCCAAATCGATTACCCAATCGATTGAGTCCAATGCTAACTTATGTGTACAAGTCTAAGGTTCCCTTGCCTAACTTTGGTCAACCGTGACCTGTTAGGACTTCTCTACCAAGTGTCGGATCAACCCTTTGACCAACTTGGATTTCTCCTGCCTAGCTCCCAACTAGGACTTAACTTGATTCCCAACCAGGTTTGCCTAATCATCGAGTTAGGTCTAGTCTCTCGGTAGACTTCCACCTTGTCAGCGTGTGATCTCCTTGATCCACCTGGACCTCTCCTAGTCCTACTAGGTCTTTTCGCATGTCAGCGTGCAATCTCCCTGATCCACCACCTGGACTTCACCTAGTCCCACTAGGTCTTTTCCCATGCCAGCGTGTGATCTCCCCGATCCACCTGGACTTCACTTAGTTCCACTAGGTGTGCCTAGTCCCACTAGGTCTTTTCCAGTCAAGTCTCCAGTCAACCTTGACTCACTTGACTCACGCGATATTCAAACATCATGCGATATTCAAACATCATTATCAAACATCGAAATATCCAACCTTAAGCTTACCAAACTTACCAGACATAAGCTCATCCGAGCCTAGTCAAACTAGGTCAACTCTGACCTAATAAAGATTGCACCAATAGAAAGTGAGGAAGTGATAACAATGTTCTTGATTGAGTCTTGTTCTTGTTTCATCTTTCAATTTTAGAATATATATATTCTGCTGCGGACCCGCGCGCTGCGAACCCGTGCGGACCAAGGCGCCAGACCGATCAGGGAGTTCCCTGATCGGTCAGGCGGCTGCGCTCCGTGTCCCAACTCGTCGGCGAGTCCTCCGATCGTACCGGCGGCCTTTAGTCGCCGCCCCCGAACAAAACTATAATCCAGGGGTGAGCGATGAACCCTAGGGGGTAGGGTGAACCTGTCGAGGTACGCTCCCAACCTCTCCATGACCGATCAGGCCAATGCCTGATCGGTCTGGCGCCTTAATCCACACGGGTCCGCAACGCGCGGGTCCGCAGCATAGCAATCTTATATATATATATAATATATATATATATATATATATATATATATATATATATTAGACAAGTGACTCTACACCCTGTTTGAAAATGGGCGGAATTAAATTCTTTCATGAATTGAAATTCAATTCCACTGTTTGGAATACATTAGCAATCAGGAATTGATAAGAAATTAAAATTCAATTCCCTTCAAATCCTTCAAAATAAATCAGACCTAAATGAAGGGAATTGCTCTTGCAAATAAAAATTACTAAATAGTCATTATTTCTCATTTAGCGTCATTTTGGATGAATGACAAAATGATAAAAATATAAGAATTGAATTCAATTCTGATAGATTCCAAATCAAGGAATTCAATTCAATTCAATTATTTATTAATACATTCCAAATATTCAATTCAATTCCTAATAAAATTCAATTCAATTTTTTTATTTAAAAAATTTACAAATATTTAATTAAAAAAATTTACAAATGTGGTGTTATCGTTGTTTTTCTTTTTCATTGGAAAATTGCAATAACTTCTTTTTTTTCCTTTTTCATCCATAAATTTCTCAATATTACTTATCTTACCAACACAATCTATCGCGCATTCCTGAAGACGCCACACAGCAGGCCGCCGCCGCCGCGATGCGAACTCTCAGAAGAAGGCTTCCCTTTCCCCTCCGGCGACTGTTTCATTTCAATTACTCTTCCTCTTCCTCGTCTCCTCCATGGTTCGCTCCGCCGCCACAATCCCCGCCAGCGGACCCTTTCCTCCTCGCCGTCTCCCACGCCATCGCCGATTCCGCCTCCACTTCTCTCGACGCCTCCCTCAAGACCCTCCTCCCCTCCCTCACCCCTTCCCTCTTTGCTTCCCTCCTCGCCCTCAACCCGCTCTCCCTTCCTCCGTCCTCCCTTCTATCCTTCTTCCACTGGCTCTCCTCCCATCCGCCCTTCCGACACACCCCCGTCTCCTACCTCGCCATGACCGCCTTTCTTCTCCGCTCTCGTGCCCCTTCCGACGCCGCCCCTCTCCTACGCCTCCTTGTCGATCGACGCGGCCGCCACTCTGCCCCCGCTCTCTTCTCAGCGGCCCTCTCAGTCGCCGCTCCTTCCCTTCCCTCCCCCGTCCTCATCGGCGCTCTCGCCCTCGAGTACGCCCGCGCCGGACACGTTTCCGATGCCATCCAGTGCATCCGCCTCGCAATCAAGCACGGTCTTCCCCTGCCGCTCGATTCCTGCTCCTGCCTTCTCGACCACCTCCTCAAGTCTTTCTCCCCCGCTTTCGCCTGGGATTTTTTCTCCGAGATCCTCGCTGCCGGATTTCCTCCCAAGGTGACGACTTTCAACGTTCTGATGAACTCCTTCTGCAAGGCAGGCAAGATAACTGAAGCAAAATCCATTTTTGATGAGATCTCCAGGCACGGCTCTCGTCCGACCGCGGTGAGCTTCAACACTCTTATCAATGGTTACTCTATAGCCGGGAACTTGGAAACTGGATTCGAGTTGAAAGATCAAATGGCGAATGCTGGCCTTGCTCCTGATATTTTCACATACTGCGCTCTGATCAAGGGACTATGCAAAGCGGGACGACTGGAGGATGCCCTCAAATTGTTCGACGAAATGTGTTCGAAAGGATTGGAGCCAAATGCAGTAACTTTTACCACATTAATTCATGGGCATTGCAAGGAGGGAAAGATCAGCGACGCCGTGGATCTTTACCAAGCGATGTTGAAAAGAGGTGTTACACCAGATTTAATCACTTTGAATGCCGTCGTGAACGTGCTTTGCAAGTCCGGAGACCTGAAGGAGGCAAGCAGAGTCGTGGAGAAGATGAGGGAAAGAGGCTTGCAGCCTGATAAAGTGACTTACACTGCTCTAATTGATGGCTGTTGCAAGGAGGGCAATCTCAACATGGCGATGCAAATCAAGAAGAAAATGGCAGCCGAACGGATTGAAATGGATGAAGTGACATACACGGCGCTTATCTCCGGATTCAGCAGAGAAGGCCGGGCGTTGGATGCACAGAGAACTCTGCTTGAGATGGTAGGAGCTGGCATGACACCCGATGTGGCAACCTACACCATGGTGATCGATGCGTTCTGTAAGCAAGGAGACGTAAAGATGGGGTTCAAGTTGTTGAAGGAGATGCAAGGCAATGGCTATAAGCCTGGCATCATTACATACAATGTGATCATGAACGGGCTCTGCAAGCTCGGACAAATGGAGAATGCAAAGATGCTGCTAAATGCCATGATTAATGTAGGAGTTGCTCCGGATGACATTACCTACAACATTTTGCTGGACGGGCATAGCAAACATGGAAGGATTAAAGATCACGAAGAACTGAAGGGGGAAAAGGGAATGGTTCTGGATTTGCCGTCGTACATTTCACTGATCAATGAGTTGGAGAAAAGACCAAGGAACCACCACAATACGTAAAGGTTACTGTTTTTTTTATTTATTTTGGTGCCTTCTACTCTTAGCCAAATGGAGTTTGCTTGCTGGCCTGTGTACTTGCTGTGTGAATCAGCCAATTTGTTTTTTTTTTTTTGGGAACAAAATAAAGAAGCGAACTCAACCTTGTCAATTATATCCCATAATTGTTTTTTAATGAAAAAAGTACTTTTATGCTAAAAACAAGCATTATGCTTGATAGAAAATTCTTATTTTTGCCGGAATACAAAGTTTTAATAAAGAAAGTAGTGCCCCTGGGCCTATGGTAGGGTGGAAGAGTGATTAGTTTTATAATGTTTTAACAAAGAAAGTAATGCCCTAGGTGAAGAGAATGGACATGGGCAAATGAGAGATATTTTTGTAAGAAACAAAGTAAGTAGTGAAGAGAATGGACATGAGCAAATGAGAGAAGTTGAAATTTTTCTTTCTTATTTTTTAAGAAACAAAGTAAGCAGTGAAGAGAATGGACATGGGCAAATGAGAGAAGTGAAAAATCTTAAATACATCGCATGAGAGATTCGAACTCTCGCGGGAAAAATTTATATACTTAACAGGCACACACATTAACCATTCAGCAAAAACAACGATATTGCTACTTTTCGATAAATATTAAAAGAAATTTATATTAATAAGTAACAAGAGCTGGGCCAAAGACACCTTCCTTGCCGAGGGTGAGCCGACGGTTTTGGAAAAATTTAGGGAGTATTTGGTTTGCTCCATTTTTTATTTTCATTTTTCAAAAAATCATATTTTTTCATTTTCTGAAAAATGACTTTATTTCATTCTATAATTTTCTATATCTTTTTATGGAAAACAAGGCTGGAAAATGCAAACCAAATACGTTTTCTAGAAAACCGCATTTTCCACGGAAAATGAAAATGAAAAATAAGCATACCAAACGCAACCTTAGGATCTTTGTGGAGGCAATGGCCAAGGGCGGCTGTGCAAAGGACGAGCTTCACCCGAATAAACCTCCCTCAGCGACGGTTCCACTTCCGGCAGCTGGAGGAAGGGCTCCCGTCGCCTCTCCTGTGAATAATATGGCGGCGACATCACCAAAGGAAAAGAAGAAGAGTAATCCTGTCGAATAGCAAGATGGACTCTCAACTTGATGACGAGATTGATTTATTGATGGAGGAGGACGGATGACACTGATAACTGCTCTAGCTAGCGACCTTCCTGTAAAAAAGATGACCGTCAGCAATCCACCGGGAGAATTCCCCGATAAGACCCTCCGACGATCAAGTCAGAATCCGATGGAGAAGATGAAGCTGGAGAAGAAATAATTGTAGCTAGAAAATGTCTTATGCATACCTGTATATGAAGGAAGAAAGACCTTATATAGCCGGGGAGCCGACAACCTCTGTCCTACTTCTATCTCATTTTTGTCTCGTATGGGGACAGGATCAGGGAACACTGTCAACTCGTCGACCGGTGTCGTTTCATCCTGACATAACCAGGGGACGCCGTGGTATGGGTTGCCAGAGCTTGTCAGACATGTACTATGTCAGCGAGAGATCCGCGATTCAGACACGAGTGATGTCAGGCCCGAGCTGACCTGCGCCGATTCTGATACTACCTTTATCAGTGTGGTATCAGGGGTAGGTATTAGCACAGATAATGATAACTTCCGAACTAGAGCGTATCAAAAGGGTGCGCCGATGGGTTTCCTCAATGGGACCCAGCTATAAAGCTAATGACATACCAATCGGAATATATATACGTACCGAGTCGTGGGGTGCTCGGACCTAACTTGACCGACTCATCTTTTGGAAAACAGAATTATAACTTAAGGAGAGTGCCAATTGGCTGAGATAAGGCTAGTTCAAGATGGTACCCGACCAGCCATCCAAACGGGCGATCTGACCCGAGTAGAACTCGAGCCAATGACAATCTGTAACGTTTCATGCCTTGCCATGTCGGGTTGTCGGAGCTCCTCTGATAATGACCTATTTTCATGAGGCGTCATGCTGACCAACCGGATTACAGATAAGTTAGGTCGGAATTGAAGAGTAAGGAAGGTTTCAAAAACATATCTTTGACAGAGAAATTCTACCACAGGGCGAGGGATATCTATGAGATCCTGATGGATGAGAACCGATGGAAGGGATGTTCTCGGAGCAACGCGAGGATTAGTAAGGAAGTTGGAGGACCATTCAGCCTCTTTGATGGATCGATCACGAGTGTCGATGAACAGCTACACGTTCCTAGCTGATCATCCAGAAATGGAGATTTGGAGGCTGGCCTGATGGAATTCATTCAACGGTTAGGTGAATTCTCCTTTTCCCTTCTTCTGATTTTATGTTAGCCGACAATCAACTTCCGTAGCTAATTCTATCAGATTTTGTTCTTTCTTATTATGATAAATTATACGTAGCTTAAGTTTCAGAATATTCAAATCAACTATATATTTAACTTTTAAAATTATTAAATATTTTTACCCTTACGATTCTATTACTATATTATAATACTCGATTTGGACGTATTAGTAATCAGATTTGTATTCAAAAAAAATATTATTCTAAATATGAAAAAATATGATGTATAGAAATGATATTTGAGGATATAAATATAATTATGAGAATTAGATAAATATATAGAATTTGATTCCATATTATTTTGAAAAAATGATTAACGAGGTTTTTCTAACTTCGGGCGACCGGTCCGACCCTATGGAAGTTTTTCACCGACCGCCAGGGTAAATCAGGAAGCGCTCGCAGTGGGCAGTCTAGAAGCCCAACGTCTCAGGATTCGTACCCCATTTGGAAAAAAATTCCTACAACTACGTCGTAGCTGGGATCAAACCACGGAAGATTCCATGTTATTTCGAAAAATGATTAACTAGGTTTTTCCAACCTCAGGCGATCGGTCCGACCCCACGGAAGTTTCCCACCGGCCGCCAGGGTAAATTGGGAAGCACTTGCGGTGGACAGTCTAGAAACCCAATGTCCCAGGGTTCGTGCCTTATTTGGAAGAACAATTCCATGTTATTTCGAACTCTTTAGGTTCGTCAATCGATTTCATCTAAAATTGATTAATTGATTTAGAGAGCTCGAAATGATATAAAACCAAGTCTTATATATTCGTATAGTTATCATGATTATATTCATGTACTCAAATAATATGAAAATATTTTCATATGTCATATTGAGAATAATAATAATTTTTTAAGATGAATCGAATCAATTAGTATTTAAAAAAGTATTATTCTCAATATACTATCATTATCGCAATATAATATATCAAATTAATGTCTGAGTACATGAATATTATCAAGAGAATTAGACGAATACATATAATATAATTTTATGTCATTCTAAACTTTCTAAATTTATCAACTCTCTATGTATTTGTCTAATTCTTCGATTATAATAAGAGTAATGATAGGGAGAGTGAATTTGGAAGAGTGAATGGGAGAGTGAATGACGTGGCAGTTATTGTATACATGTCCGATCGCCGATCGGACACCACCGGTGGCCTCTGATCACCGTCCCGAATCAAACTATGTCCTAAGAAGATCGGTGAACTCATCGGGAATCGCCGCAATTATGATCTCGTCGCATTCACCGTCAATCCGGTGAGATCTCAATTACCGGCGACCCTGCCGGGTTCACCATCCCCCAAGACATAGTTTAATTCGGGACGGCAATCAGAGGTCATCGGTGGTGTCCGATCGACGATTGAACATGTACACATTAGCTACACGTCATTCACTCTCTCATTCACTGTCCCAAATTCACTGTCCCAATCATTACTCTATAAGAGTACCCTTAAATATCAATTTGACATACTATATTAAAAGTAATAATTTTTTTAAAATTAATTTTCAATTGAGTTATATATATTAAAAAAAGGCTTGGTGAATAATAATAATATAAGATAAAATTTAAGTATTAATGATGAGATAGTACGAGATAAAATTCAATGACTTAAAATGATTTATATAATTGATTTCATTTAGCGAGATAAAATTTGATTTGTTGGTTGTTATTTTCATTTGAGTTAAATTTTAAGAATCAATTATTATGATATAATAATCAATTAATAGAATGTGATATAATCATTGAATCACTCCTAATCAATTGACAGATCTACTAAAATAATAAATCTTGAATATGTGATTTTTAATAATTTTAAACCTTAGGTATATAAACCTGGATATTTCAAAACTTTAACCAAGAGGTTCAGTAACCTACATTCTTTTTCTTTAGGATATTCGTTATGATTTGAGCAATAATTTATTAATTTAATATGTATCTATCATATTAACAACTTTCTTTTATTAACACAATCATATTTATTTTATCATTAATATTAATTATTTATGAATCTCACTATTTATTTATTCATTTTTATTTTATATTTAAAATTTATTTTCATAATTTTTTATTTTATTTTATATGAAATATGCTCATTAACAATGTTAAAAAATTAAACGCGATTAATATATAGATATTATAATACTCATTTATATTAGTTTGTAATATTATTTAGGTATTATAATAATCACATATTAATATTAAATAATATTATTTAAGTATTATAATAATCATATATTAATATTAATGTGGATGTTCTTAAATGATTTAAATAAGTGGCTTGAATCATAACTGACATCATCACGTGCAATGTTGGATATGGTCAAATACGATAATTCAAAAACCCATCTAAGATTTTCTTTGAGAATTTACCGGAAGAGTTTTAGAGTTATCGGGCATGGGATAATGTCTAGGATTTTAATTAGTAAAACCTGAAACTAGTAGGGGGTGTAAATTTAATAAAGCCCTATGATCCTGTTGCGGAGTGGAATGACAATCCAACGGGCCGGATGGGTTTCCCGGGGGCCGCGAACCGATGAAGTGGCTGGATATCGGCCGCGCCTCGCCTCCCCCTGCAAAGCAGAGACCGTCAGCAAATCCACCGGGGGAATCCCCGGTCAGGCATTCCGACAGTCAAGTCAGTCCCCGGTATAGACGAGCGGAAACTGAAGGGAAAGGAGGCAAGGGGTGCGAGAACTCGCGCGCGCGTACCTGCGATAGGAGGAGTGCCGAGCTTTTATGACCGGGGGGGGCTGACAACCCAAGTCCGCGCAGATGGGACGGGGGCTTGATGACTGTCAGCCCGTGCGGAGCACAGAGGAGAGGCACGACATGGCACGGGGTGCTCCGGCAGTACGTAAGTACTGGGTGCGCAGTACGGGGGTACTGGAAGCGCAGTATGAGGGTACTGGATGCGCGGGATGGCCGCGTGGAGATGTCAGAGACAGACAAGGCGTGAGGAACCCGCTAGCAGGACCGTACCCTGGAAGTAAGGATGCGAGGGGGTGTCTGGGCGGGACGGCCCGTAGCCCGAGCGCTGACTGGCAGGTCCGGGTGCCGGGGACCAAGTCGGGTAAGGACCAGGGAGCGTGGACAGCCACGCGTCTGCCTGGTAGGGAGTGGAAGGAGAGCGCAGGGTACGCCCTGGGCGGGGGGTTGCCTCGAGACTTGACCTTGCCGATGGCGCTAAAACTCTGCTCTGGGTCGGGGTGAGCTAGTGTGAGTGACTAGGCTTTTTACAGAGTCAACCGACTAGTGAGGGAGTGGCCCAGCCGTCCTTTCGGAGGATCTGACGGACTCCCCCCCCCCTTCTTGCCTTAGAAAGGGTCCCTAGTCGCGGGGCCCTACTCGCTGATATGGCGGTTGACCTGTCTACCAGGCCCTCGTAGCGCCAGGCTGGCCGGTGGGCCCGGCCTACGCCCTTACCCGTAGGCAAGGCCGGGATCATAAGCGTCCCCCTCGAGTCTAGTTGAAGGAGGCGGCGAGTCCGACTGACTGGACTGTCTTTATTTCTCGAAAGCCTGGCGCGTCGAGGGGATCTGGGTTTTGTCAGGGGGCTTCGCTGTGGACTTGCCGAGGCCGGGGAATCCCGGTCGGCTGATGAAACCACGCCTTCTTCCTGTTTACTACTACCGGTTCCGGATCCCTAAGCGCCCGAGAACTTCTCGCCACTGCTGCTTACCACTGGGAAGGGTTCCACGTGTCTTGTCCCCCTTCCTTCTCCGATCACCGAGGTAGTTTTCCCGTTCCTCGAGGAACGAGGTTGGGCGCAAGGCGCTCCGCTTCTTGGGCCCCACTGGGCCTGCTCCTGCGACTACTGCCATCTGCCGTTTCTGCCGTGGCCCAACGCCATTTTTGATCCTGCCCTCCTACATAACCGCGTACAGTCCGTTCGTTTCTCACTCCGGCGCGTTGTCTTCTTCCTTCTGGCTAGGGTTGCGGTTTCCGCTCAGTGCTCATTGTTCCTTTTCGCGATCTTCCTGCCTTCTCCGTGCTTCCATGGCTTCTTCGCCTCGCAATCCTCACCCTTGGTACGTCACGGTGAGGTCCACTCTGACCCGTGACGACCTTGAGGCCATCAGGGCAGAGTTTCATATTCCGCCTGATCATGACCTTCGGCTGCCTTCTTCTTCGGACCAGCCAGCCACCCCACCGAGGTACTACATTACTGTTTCGCGGGACCACCTACGGGCGGGCCTGCGCTTCCCCATTCATCCCTTCATTGCCTCCGTGTGCCACTACCTCCGTATAAACTTGTCCAATTGACCCCCAACTCCATCCGCCTCCTTTGCGGGTCTGCCATCCTCTTCTTGTTATACCGCTGCTCCTCCCACACCGAACTTTTCCACCACTTTTTATACCTAAAGAAACAGGAATGGGGCGAGTTTGTTTTCCAAGCTCGCTCTGGGACTTCCTTCCTTTCCTCTCTCCCTTCTGCCAGTAGGGGTTGGAAGGAGAAGTTCTTCTTTATCCGCCCCGCAATCTTCCCGACCTGGCCGTCTAATTTTCGGCTGGGTTTTTCTCAAATGCCTCCTCATCATACGGATCCTAAAAAGTTCTCTCCCTTCGAGTACGCCCTCTCCGTATTCAGGGACAAACACTTCCCAATCGGACTGCTTTTGGCCGAGAACATCCTGTCTGCGTTTGGCCTGAGTCCAGCGCCCTTCATTCACCCGACTTCTTTAAGTAAGTGGTTTTTCCCTGTCATTTAACCCTGGCCGTTTCTTGACTTTTCCTTCCTGACCAGCTGAGATGATGTGCACGGCTGCTCCCGAGCGGGGTTTCGGGTTGGGACATGTTGAGGAAATGGAGGAGCGCCTCCGAGCGGTGATAAGGGAGCAGCGGGTGCAGGCTGTGGAACGGCGAACTGCGCAAGGGCGACGCTTAGCCCTGCTAGCCGAACAGGAAGCGTCTCTGTCCGGCTCCCTTTCTCCTGCTTCTTCTGCCGAAGGAGGGAAGACTCCACCATCGGGCTCGGAGGATACCCGCCCTCTGAGTCGTTCCTTGCGACGGCTTGGGGGTGTCGGCTCTGCATCCGCCCTGGCCGACCCCCTGGGGGCCTCTTCTAGCCGGCCTAGCAAAAGACAGAGGGGTGAATCGTCGACCGCCATCCTTCCGGCGCTGCGGCACCACCTCCTTCCGCGGTGCTGCCAATGGCCTCGACGATGGTACCTTCAAGGGATGCCTCCCCGCCTGGCCAGGAAGGTCCTGCCAGCGAAGGCCTGCTGCATATGCTGTCGCCCTCGCTATCTGACTGGCGTCTGAGCATGGCCCTGCCGAGCAATACTGCCCCCGTGCGGTCGAGGGACGTCCAGTTATATGGTCCAGCCTCGAACAGGTTCATGGCCGGCTTGCGGGCGAGCAGCTCGGTGAGCCCGTCTATCGGGGCGGACGACTTCATGGCTTTGGCTACCCAGGCAAGTGTCTCCTAGCTTGGGGGGGAGGGCGTTTCTCATTCCTTTTGCGGCTGACAGGCTTGTTTCCCGCAGTCTTGGGCTCAGAGCTATAGCATAAGCGTGGCGATGCTGACTCACGCCAAGGCTCAGTGTCGCGCAGAGAGGCGCGTAGAAGACCTTGAAGCCCGGCTCCGCTATGCCCAGCTGACTTCAAGTAACGATTCCTTGAACAGTTTGAGGGCAGAGGCTATCGGCCTCCAGGACATGCTGCGTCAGGCCCAGGAGGAGCTGGAGATTGCCAAAGCTCAGATCGCCGCCGCCGACGCCGAGGTAGTCCGTGCACAAGAGCGGGTGATACAAGTCGAACAAGCTCACCTCCACGATCGCAAGCGCAAGGGTGAGTTGCAAACAGAACTTCTGAGGTCCAAGGCATACCTCCCCTGGGCCAACGAGGAGATTTTGTCCCTTCGGACGCAGCTGGCGGCTGAGAAGCGAGAGACCGACTCGCTCAGGAACCAACTTCAGGATCTGCGGGGCCTTCGCCCGGCTTGGGACGCGGCCCTGGTCGAACTGGGGGAGCTTCGTGACCAGCAGGCGTCCTGGGATGCCCTTCAGATCGAGCTAGCGGAGCTGCGTGCCTACCGGGAGGCTGAAGCGGGTCGGTTAGAAGACCATCGCTTGGCGTGTTTAAACAATCCGGCCCATGCTGCCGAGATTGTCCGATGGTTCCTGGATGTGATGGAGCAGTATGACCTCAACATAATTCGCCAGCTCAGGCTCGGTGGGTTTTTATCCCCAGATTTCTCTCCCGACGCAGTCTCGCTCCCTGATTTGTGCAAGGACCTGCCCTCTGTGGCCGACCAACTTTTCAAGTGAAGCTGGTGTTTCTGCGTCTCCTATTCCTTTGTATGCGAGGGGCTTCCCGCCCTGGTTTTTGTAAGGCGCTTGAGCCTCTGACTGTGATGCTTCCCTTTTTACGTGTTTGAGTAGCGTCTTTTTTCGACCCTGATGGATGCGTAGGTGAGCCATACGCCCAGCTTTATGATGGGCGCTATTCCAGTCCGCGGGACGGATGTCCTTTTTCTGGTGCTTGTCTGTGAGGGTCTTTGGTCTTTATGGGGCGTGCTCAGGATTCCGGCTCCTGTCTCGGCACGAGGACCCGATCCCCCGTCAGGACCTCTGGCGAGCAGGTTCGAAGGTACATAGCTTGTGGGCGTCTTGGCGTATCGGCCGAGTGGGATCCGGGGAGCGTGGGACACCACGCGTCCGCTCAGGGCTCGGGCCGAGGGATCAGCGGGAGCTGGCCCGTGATGAGTATGGCCTCTTGGCCGAGCAGGACCCGGGGAGCGTGGACCGCCACGCGTCCGCTCGGGGCTCGGGCCAAGGGATTAGCGGGAGTTGGCCCGTGATGAGTATGGCCTCTTGGCCGAGCAGGACCCGGGGAGCGTGGACCGCCACGCGTCCGCTCGGGGCTCGGGCCAAGGGATTAGCGGGAGCTGGCCCATGATGAGTATGGCCTCTTGGCCGAGCAGGACCCGGGGAGCGTGGACCGCCACGCGTCCGCTCGGGGCTCGGGCCAAGGGATTAGCGGGAGCTGGCCCGTGATGAGTAAGGCCTCTTGGCTACCCCTATTTCCTCCTGCTCGAGTTGCCGAGTTAGCTATCCTTCTGTCTTTTTTCAAGCATCCAGTTCCTTTAGGGCCACGTGTCCACCGGGTGTGGATCTTTCAGGCGTTGGCTTATTGCCTTTCTGTCTTGAGCAGCGGACCGCTTCTTCGCCGTCTTTTCGTATTTCGGGCCCCCGCCTTGATGTCCAGCCGTAGGATGGGCTATCGCCCACGATCCTTCCACCAGCGGCTAGGATTAACTTTTCATCCCCTATATAGGTTCTGGCAACTATTATCTCTGTCTTTCCTTCGCACTCCTTCGTCTTCCCCTTTTCTTCCTTTCGCCTTCCTTAGCGTCTTAGCACTCTCTCCAGGATGCTGAGTGGCTTTGTCCTGACGGAGGCTAAGGAAAGGGCGGCCAGATATAAGGCGACAGCGGCAGCCCTGCTCTCGGAGCCTATCCCTGTTCCTTTGGATACCATTCCGCCAGTCATCCCGGGACCTCCTGCTTCGGCGCCAAACCCTACCGCCGCCTCCTCCGCAGACAAGGGCGAGGTGTTAGAGGAGGAAACACCAGACTCTGACATTGAGATATTGCCTTCAGATCCTTCCGTCAAGGGGCTCGAGCTTCCCCTGGATCATTCTCACAATGGCTCATCTCCCCCCGGCGCTGCCTCCGCCTTGCCTCAGGAGACCCCTTCTCCTTCCGCTGCGGCGAGCCCGTCTTCTTTGCTAGTGACGGCGCCGATTACCTTGGCATCCCCTGAGACCCCGGATGTCCTACTCGCGCCCTCTTCGCCTCAACTTGCCCCTCCTATCGAGTCGCCGGGCCAATCTCACGCTGCCCTTCCGCCAGGGGCTCCTACTTCCTCGCATGCTCCGGTTTCCTCCGACTTGGGGCTTGGTCCTTCCTCCGTTCCCCTTGTCTCCGTTGGCTTGTTTGCCGGAGTGTCTGTCACCCTTCTTCTTCTACTCCTGGCCAGACCCCAGACCTTCGCCCGGTACATCTTGTTCTTCCCTCACGAGCGGCCCCCTCATCTGCTTTTGAGTTCTCGGATCCTGACCCACTGGGCTCGGCTAGGGTGGTTCACTTGCATGCTCCCCTAAGCGACCACGTATACCAAGGCCTTCGATCCTTCGACCATCAAGATCCTATCGCCCGCATTAACGGCTTAGTCGCGGATGCCTGCCGGGTATGCTTCTCTGATGGCTCTTGCTTGGTCGATTTCTTCCTAATCAACCCTGAGCTTCTTTTGTAGTTGACCGGGGCCTTGTATGCCATGGGCGTTTCCTTCGCCACCCAGAACCGATCCCTTCGACAATTAGAGTCCCGTCGGGAGGCGCTGGAAACTCAGCTTCGTTGCACCAGGCCCCTTCCAGATGATGAGGCCTGGGGTGCGCTGCACTCCGAGAACGCGGCTCTGCGAGGACAGGTTGCCCGTGCTGAGGAGCAACTTCAAGCTCTTTTGACAGAGCTGAGTGCGGCCCGAGCCTCTGAGGCTCAACTGCCTCAACAACTAGCTTTTTTGGAGCAAAGCGAGCATCAAGCTCGGACTCGGGAACTTCGGGCGGGCTCCGAGTTGGCCAAGGCCCAGGCAGATCTTCTGGAGGCCAATCAGTCAGCCGCCACGCTGCTTGCAGCCTTGAAGGTCAAGGAGGAAGAATTGGCGGCTTGCCAAAACGATCTCTTGCGGATGTGCGGACGCCCTGAGGCCCAGCAGGCTCAGGCACAGCCGACTCGCGATAGGCACGGCGAAGCGTCAAGGGTAGCCTCGTCGCAACCCTCGACGCCCCCTCCATAATTGTAGGTTCGCCCCCCTTTTGTTGTCTGATGTAGGCGATGGTCCAAACGGCTAGCTATAGATGTTGCTTTTTCCCCCTTTTCAGTGTCCTTTCCTTTTTTCTTTGCGTTCGCTTAATGGCTGTTAGGGCGATGGTGAGACCGACCGCCTTTTCCTGGGAGGGGAGGCGTTGGTGCGCCGGGTGGAGGTCCCACCTCCTTGATTTAGGGGCTGCTTCGGGGATGTAACCCGAGGAGCTTGAGGCTTCCTGTTTGAAGAGCTCGAGGGAAGGGCTCGCGTAGGGCCAGAGGAAGGCTACTCGCTTGGTGGTCTCCTGGGCAGCCTGATCCATCATGCGTCAGACCGAGAGCCAATCCGAGGGATAGGCTCGCGTGAAGCAGGGGAAGGCCACTCGGTAGGTGGTCTCTCGGGTAGCATGGCTCACCATGCGTCGGGCCGAGAGCCGATCCGAGGGAAAGGCTTGCGTGAAGCAAGAGGAAGGCCACTCGGTGGGTGGCATCCCAGGGAAAGGCTTGCGTGAAGCAAGAGGAAGGCCACTCGGTGGGTGGTCTCTCGGGCAGCATGGCTCACCATGCGTCGGGCCGAGAACCAATCCGAGGGAAAGGCTTGTGAGAAGCAAGAAGAAGGCCACTCGGTGGGTGGTCTCTCGGGTAGCATGGCTCACCATGCGTCGGGCCGAGAACCAATCCGAGGAAAAGCTTGCGCGAAGCAAGAAGAAGGCCACTCGGTGGGTGGTCTCTCGGGTAGCATGGCTCACCATGCGTCGGGCCGAGAGCCGATCCGAGGGAAAGGCTTGCGTGAAGCAAGAGGAAGGCCACTCGGTGGGTGGCATCCCAGGGAAAGGCTTGCGTGAAGCAAGAGGAAGGCCACTCGGTGAGTGGTCTCTCGGGCAGCATGGCTCACCATGCGTCGGGCCGAGAACCAATCCGAGAGAAAGGCTTGCGCGAAGCAAGAAGAAGGCCACTCGGTGGGTGGTCTCTCGGGTAGCATGGCTCACCATGCGTCGGGCCAAGAACCAATCCGAGGGAAAGGCTTGCGCGAAGCAAGAAGAAGGCCACTCGGTGGGTGGTCTCTCGGGTAGCATGGCTCACCATGCGTCGGACCGAGAGCCGATCTGAGGGAAAGGCTTGCGTGAAGCAAGAGGAAGGCCACTCGGTGGGTGGTCTCTCGAGCAGCATGGCTCACCATGCGTCGGGCCGAGAACCAATCCGAGGGAAAGGCTTGCGCAAAGCAAGAAGAAGGTCACTCGGTGGGTGGTCTCTCGGGTAGCATGGCTCACCATGCGTCGGGCCGGGAACCAATCCAAGGGAAAGGCTTGCGCGAAGCAAGAGGAAGGCCACTCGGTGGGTGGTCTCTCGGGCAGCATGGCTCACCATGCGTCGGGCCGAGAACCAATCCGAGGGAAAGGCTTGCGCGAAGCAAGAAGAAGGCCACTCGGTGGGTGGTCTCTCGGGTAGCATGGCTCACCATGCGTCGGGCCGAGAACCGATCCGAGGGAGAGGCTTGCGCGAAGCAAGAAGAAGGCCACTCGGTGGGTGGTCTCTCGGGTACCATGGCTCACCATGCATCGGGCCGAGAACCAATCCGAGGGAAAGGCTTGCGCGAAGCAAGAAGAAGGCCACTCGGTGGGTGGTCTCTCGGGTAGCATGGCTCACCATGCGTCGGGCCGAGAGCCGATCCGAGAGAAAGGCTTCGTGAAGCAAGAGGAAGGTCACTCGGTGGGTGGTCTCTCGGGCAGCATGGCTCACCATGCGTCGGGCTGAGAACCAATCCGAGGGAAAGGCTTGCGCGAAGCAAGAAGAAGGCCACTCGGTGGGTGGTCTCTCGGGTAGCATGGCTCACCATGCATCGGGCCGGGAACCAATCCGAGGGGAAGGCTTGCGCGAAGCAAGAGGAAGGCCACTCGGTGGGTGGTCTCTCGGGCAGCATGGCTCACCATGCGTCGGGCCGAGAACCGATCCGAGGGAGAGGCTTGCGCGAAGCAAGAAGAAGGCCACTCGGTGGGTGGTCTCTCGGGTAGCATGGCTCACCATGCGTCGGGCCGAGAACCAATCCGAGGGAAAAGCTTGCGCGAAGCAAGAAGAAGGCCACTCGGTGGGTGGTCTCTCGGTAGCATGGCTCATCATGCGTCGGGCCGAGAACCGATCCGAGGGAAAGGCTTGCGCGAAGCAAGAGGAAGGCCACTCGGTGGGTGGTCTCTCGGGCAGCATGGCTCACCATGCGTCGGGCCGAGAACCAATCCGAGGGAAAGGCTTGCGCGAAGCAAGAAGAAGGTCACTCGGTGGGTGGTCTCTCGGGTAGCATGGCTCACCATGCGTCGGCCCGAGAACCGATCCGAGGGAGAGGTTTGCGCGAAGCAAGAAGAAGGTCACTCGGTGGGTGGTCTCTCGGGTAGCATGGCTCACCATGCGTCGGGCCGAGAACCAATCCGAGGGAAAGGCTTGGCGAAGCAAGAAGAATGCCACTCGGTGGGTGGTCTCTTGAGTAGCATGGCTCATCAAGCGTCGGGCCAAGAACCGATCCGAGGGAAAGGCTTGCGCGAAGCAAGAAGAAGGCCACGTCGAGGGCATCCCAGGGAGCGTGGGTTGCCACGCGCCGCCTGAGAGCCTCGCCAAGGCTTCTCGGTCGAGGGCATCCCAAGGAGCGTGGGCCGCCACGCGCCGCCTGAGAGCCTCGTCGAGGCTTCCTGGCCGAGAGCATCCCAGGCTTCCCGGTCGAGGGCATCCCAGGGAGCGTGGGCCGCCATGCGCCGCCTGAGAGCCTCGCCGAGGCTTCCCGGTCGAGGGCATCCCAGGGAGCGTGGGCCGCCACGCGCCGCCTGAGAGCCTCGCCGAGGCTTCCCGGTCGAGGGCATCCCAGGGAGCGTGAGCCGCCATGCCCCGCCTGAGAGCCTCGCTGAGGCTTCCCGGTCGAGGGCATCGCCGAGGGTAATGCAGCAACGACTATTCTTTCAGAAAAACCATTCCGGAAGGGAGCACTAAATATATGAGAGACATCCAGAAGATCCAATTTTCAGACACGCGGCGAGTGTATATAAAATATATCCAGATTCCCTAAGACACGGCGCACGGTGAGTTATATCCAAAAGGCCGGATCGCCGGAATGCATAGAATAAGTGCGGTACATCCATAAGGCCAGACATTAGGTGCGCGAAAGATGTAGCCTACATACTTTCCCTTATCCACCTTGCCAGAGAATTGAACAAATCAAGGGCTGCCCCGCAAGGACCCGCAATAAGGCCTCCAATGCGTTAATGCCCTTTCCGAAAGTAGGTAAAGAAAGACCCGCCTTATTAGGGAGTGTTGACCATCGAAACTCGTATGGATCCCCCATTTCCACTTCCGATCAGGCTGCTGGTGTCCCTCCTTCTAGCGCCATTTTTGATCCTGTCGCGGAGTGGAATGGCATCCCAACGGGCCGGATGGGCCTCCCGGGAGTCGCGAACCGATGAAGTGGCCGGATGTCGGCCGCGCCTCGCCTCCCCCTGCAAAGCAGAGACCGTCAGCAAACCCGCCGGGGGAATCCCCGGTCAGGCACTCCGACGGTCAAGTCAGTCCCCGGTATAGACGAGCGGAAACTGAGGGGAAAGGAGGCAAGGGATGCGAGAACTCGCGCGCACGTACCTGCGATAGGAGGAGTGCCGAGCTTTTATGACCGGGGGGGGGCTGACAACCCAAGTCCGTGCAGATGGGACCGGGGCGTGATGACTGTCAGCCCGTGCGAAGCACAGAGGAGAGACGTGACATGGCGCCGGGTGCTCCGGCAGTATGTAAGTACTGGGTGCGCAGTACGGGGGGTATTGGAAGCGCAGTATGAGGGTACTGGATGCCCGGGATGGCCGCGTGGAGATGTCAGAGACAAGCAAGGCGTAAGGAACCCGCTAGCAGGACCGTACCCTGGAAGTAAGGATGTGAGGGGGTGTCTGGGCAGGACGGCCCGTAGCCCGAGCGTCGACTGGCAGGTCCGGGTGCCGGGGACCAAGTCGGGTAAGGACCAGGGAGCGTGGACAGCCACGCGTCTGCCTGGTAGGGAGTGGAAGGAGAGCGCAGGGTATGCCCTGGGTCGGGGGTTGCCTCGAGACTTGACCTTGCCGATGGCGCTAAAACTCTGCTCTGGGTCGGGGTGAGCTAGTGTGAGTGACTAGGCTTTTTACAGAGTCAACCGACTAGTGAGGGAGTGGCCCAGCCGTCCTCTCGAAGGATCTGACGGACTCCCCCCCCCCCTTCTTCCCTTAGAAAGGGTCCCTGGTCGCGGGGCCCTACACGCTGATATGTAGATTGACCTGTCTACCAGGCCCTCGTAGCGCTAGGCTGGCCGGTGGGCCCGGCCTACGCCCTTACCCGTAGGCAAGGCCGGGATCACCCTATATTAGAGGCCTATGTGTGATAGGGCAGAATTGGGGAGGGTTTAAGTGCTTAAAATCCAGGGTTTGGTGGCATGGATGTATTAAGCCAAAGTGTGAAGGGCTGAATTACTTAAGAAAATCTAATTCGTCTCTTTCCTTTCCTACCTCACCAAAGCCGCCCAAGCCACTTCCTCTTCATCTCCCGAGGCTCCCATCTCCATGCTTCCTCGTCCGACCAGTTAGACACTACCGCCAATCGCTGGAGAGTCGATCGTCTCTTCTCTTTCGGGTGTGCACGGGGAGCTGCGTCACCGAACCCTAGCCCTTGCTTGATCGCCGACTGAGCCTTTTCGATTTCGGTTGAGATTTCAAGTTTGCATTTCCTTGGGTTTGACCAAAATTTAAAAGAGTACAATCTGTTCCTAATCTCTGATTTCAATCGTTAGATCCATCTTGAAGCTATGGTGTTAGTTCTGTGCGCTCAGTGCTACCTGAATCTGTGCCCAATCTGTCTGAATCGAAGCTGTACAAATTTGGCCGGCGAGAAGGGATGAGCAAAAATTCGAAAAAAAATCAAATTAACCGAATCGAACCAACCGAATTTTGAAATTCGGTTCGATTAATTCGATTTTTAATTTTTTTAAAAAAATCGATTCGATTTTCGATTAAATCGGTTCGGTTTCGATTTTGAATTTTATAATTCGGTTAAATCGAATAAATTGAATAAAAATATTAATTTAATTATTTTTTATTTAAAAATATAATTAATTAAATAAAATCTTGTTATTTTAATTAAAAATCGAATAAAATTTAAAATTTCAGTTAATTCGGTCGAAAACTGAATTAATCGAAATTTTATCCGTTCGGTAAGTTCGGTTTTTTAGAAAATTCGATCAGTTAAAAAAAATCAATTAATTCGATTTGATTTTGACTGAATGCTCAGCCCTATCGGCGAGCTATCCCAGGTAAGAGTATTACCTAGGTTCGATCTTTGGTGCTTGATATTTCTTTCTCTGATGTTACATATACTGGCTGATTTTTCCATAAGAAGTGTTGCCCATAATTTGAATTGTAACTATTGTGACTAAATCTCATACCATAGCCTAGGGCACGTATCTGGATTTTCAAACTTGACCTCCTTGAGTTTCAAGAGGAGCAATGCTATCACTGCGGATGGAGTGAGAGCTTTTACCAACTTAGTTAAGTTGGTAAATTTGGACCTTGATAGATGCTTAAAGATTCATGGAGGTTTTGTACTAAAAGGTTTTAAATAATAATAATAATAATAATAATAATAACTTGAATCTCTTAACATCAAATGCTGCAATTGTATAGCTGATGCGGACGTTGGATCTATCTCAGGTCTCACAAGCTTAAAGGAGATGCAATTGTCATGTTGTAAAATTACTGATGAAGGCATCACCCAATGGAAAGGTTTATCCAAACTTGCTCAGCTGAACCGGGTGAAAGGTTTATCCAAACTTGCTCAGCTGAACTTGGAGGGTTGTCCACTTACTGCTGCTTGCTCGAAAGTTATACTAGGCTTTCCATAAATGATGTTTCTAAATCTGAGCCATTGTAGTATATCTGATGATGGAAGTGAGAATTTTTTTAGATCTTGATTGGACACGAATTAGTTGACAGGAGGTTCTTTTCAACACTATACACGTCATTCATGAGGTGGGTATCTTCTGACTTATCTCTATAGATATTTTAGATTTCTATGCATGATTTATTTTATGGATAATAGTATGATTTACCTTTATATGTCTTTAATTATCCTGCTTGGTACTTACTGTTTTACCCTTTGACACACACAAAAATTTAATTTCATTACAGTCTCTACACTTGATACTCTTATTCTGTTAGAGTATGTGTGCATAGGAATATTTGTATATCATATACTTGATATTTATTGATATCTAGCCTTATTGCATGCCTAGTAGGTTATTTATATGTCACATTTATGTTTCAGACCTATGCATGTCATTTGAGGCTGATTTGATGGGTGTTAGCATCATGCACTATCTTTGCATTATTGCATAACTGGCGATCTCTGAGCTCCCTTATAGTTGAAATGAGTCGTTAGTCATATTAGAATCTGCACACACTGCAACTCATAGGTTAGTGGTACTATTAGGAGGGTGTGTGTAGTTGCCCTGTCAAGGCTCCACTCAGCTACTCATGGGTAGTCGTATTCGCAGTGTGGTAGCAGACAGGGATCCCTCTTTTTTCCCGTGATACAAGGAGATGAGAGCAGTGCTCCCTCGTATGACTTGGGGTAGGAGGTGTCCTCCATTAGCATCATGTCCACTCGATCACTCAGTAGCAGTAATGACAGAGTGCATACAGTTGTCATAACCCTACCCACTCGACCTCATCCATGATCGATGACGGTGGCTGACTGATGTCAGTGGTTGCCATATCATTGCATCATGTGCACGATTGCATAGATTGCATATGTTTGTGTTTCTGTACTTGTTTGAGCTATGATTGATGCATTTGGATAACATGCACATACAAGAGTATTTTATTTGTTATGGTCTGGTGACAATTCAGGTTCGGGGATTTATGATTTACATACCCCACAGGTGAGGTTGATATAGATATGGATATTTGCATGTAGTGTACCGATCATATATCTTGGTTTTCCCCTTCGAGACTGTATTTATTTACTTTTGTTCTGCTATTGTATAACCTTTTAAAGTCATGCATATCTATCTATTTATATATCCGCGGAGTCTCTCTGGACTCACCCCTGATTGTTATATTTTCTATTTTAAGGCCGAGACACTTGGAGTCGCCAGGAGAGAGCCCAGTAGCCAGTACCCCTTCTCGTCGGATTAACTTCATTTTGGTATTGGTATTTACGGATATTTTATGTATATTGTTTTCTATTTCGATGGACATGGATTTTGCGTTTTATACTATCTGTGTGCTCAGAGAGGCTTTAAAAGTTTTTATTATCGTAAGTCATATCGGTATGCGACTTTTATTTATGGTACTTGTCTTTTGTTCTTATTATACATAATTTCTAGCCGTGTTTACTGAGGATGATGAGATGACTGTGTAAGCCTTGTATCGAAGATTCATATTGTTCGTCGTACAGGAGAGATATTGTCCGCTTTTCATCGAACGAGCTACCTCTCGAAGCGTGACAGATATGGCCTAAACCTGAATCGGACTAAGCACAACCTGCAAGGCTGAGCAGCGACAACCTAGCCGGACCCACGGACCTAGCCGTGTCAGTCCCGCATCTCTCGACATTGGGAGGCTTTAACAAAAGTCGTTCAGTTTCAATTTTCAAAAAAACAAGAAGAAAACTAGTCGTGTATTAGGTAGGTTATCAACTGAGTGGGACATGACTTAAGAATGTTTTAGAATATACATAAATAAGGGGCTGCTTGGTTGGGGGGTTTAGGGGTAAGGAATCGGAATGAAATCTGGTTCATTCCCATACCTGATGCTTGGTAGATTGGAATCGGAATCAATGTATGATTTTGATACTCTTAATTTGATAACCTACTCACCCCTCGGTTATCACCAAACCCATTCCTCCCCTTCGTTAGTTTTTTTTCACAGACAGTAAAGCCCCCGCGACGCGTCGACTCCCCCTCCCCATCGCGTCGTCTCATCTCATTCCGTTAGCACCCCGCTGCTGCCAGTGTGCTCCGGGCAAGATAGCAGAGGGTGCCCCTCCCGCTCGGCGTGTTGCTGCTCGTTCTCACTCTCCCATGTCAGAGCTTCCTTCTTGGTCTCTGATTGAATCCACTCTGTCAAATAGTCCTCGGCATGGTCACATGACACAGATTTCGACCTCTGCTTCCGCCACCGGTCTTTGCCCGGAAAAGCCCCAATTTTCTTCTTGCGGTTGCCCTTCTCGCTTCCGGGAATCGCCTCGTCCATCTCATCGTCGATGCTGGCGCTATCTAGAAGAGCTTCTGCGACGCCTAGGGTTTCGTCCTCGGAGGCGGAGAGGGGAACGCGATGGAGGCGCGCGAGGTCGAAGTCGGCTATCTTGGCGGCGAGCCCGTCGTCGAGGAGGATGTTGCTGGACTTGATGTCGCCATGAATCACCGGCGGATTGCAAGCGGCGTGGAGGAAGTGGAGGTCGTGGATGACATCAAGCACCACAGCAAACAGATTGTTCCATTTCATCTCCATTTCTAATTTGTTATGATCGTACTCAAAGAACTTGAATGGGATATTCTTGTTGAATTAGGGAGCTAAACCCATCGTTCAAGAAGGAGCGTTTCCGCAAACTGCTGCTGAACTCCTCAAGGTTCAAGGAATTGGAGATTACACTGCTGGAGCCATTGCTTCTATAGCTTTCAATGAGATAGGAGGTAGACTTTATCTGACCTTTTGATCTCTTTCTTCTTTCACTGGTGAATATAATTGATTGGGGAATATCGTTATGTATACTGTTTATGTAATGCTCCAGTTCATTGGTAAATCTTTCCAGGCAGTGCCTGTTGTTGATGGGAATGTTGTTAGGGTGATCAGTAGGCTGAAGGCTATTACTGCCAACCCAAAGAAATCAGCCACGGTGAAAGAAATATGGTATGCATCTGTGTTGCTATTAATGAAAGTAATGTTTACCTAGTCTATACTAGATCTATATGTTCTTCCTTATATTGTCTTTAAAATTCTACAAAAGAGAGATTCTCAAGAGACAACAAATATTGTTCTTATGCAGGATACTTTCAGGGGAGGATCTGCGAATGCCCTGTAGTAAACAATGTTCAGTTAAGAGGGAATGGTTATAACTCTTGCACAGGTATTTTCTCTCAAAATTCCTAAGTTTAGGTTCGTTTTATAGCTAAACCATGATGCATCAAAGTTTTGGTTAATTTGTTTTAAAGTCGGTAGTTTCTCTCGACTCCTATTGCTATGAGTTCCTGAGTCTCGTTGGTATACAGCTGTGGAGATGTGCACTTGACAGTGGAGGTTGCTGGTCAGACACGAAGGATGGATGAACATTCTCAGCTTGCCAAGTCGGTCGATTTTCAAATAAGTTTGTGCAATTGCATCAAACCACTTCATGCCATTTACATTTCCACTTCCCTTCCATAGCTCCATCTTGCTTCCTCCTTATCAATGCAGGATAGAGATTTGATTAGTTGCGAGTGTCCAAGTGGATTTCGTGGCAATAGATACGAGTGTAAAGGTACTTCATACATCTCATCATATAATCAAAACTGTTTTATCTTTTGATTTATGTTGTGTTGTGAATTTAACTGAAAGAGTCATTGCATATCTTGCTTTCATGTATCAGATGAAAGAAATATGGTATGCATCTATGTTGCTATTAATGATAAAGATGCAATCTTCCAAGAAATACCATCCATTTAACTGAAAGAGTCATGATTGTGCCGTTGTTTGTGTTGTTCAGTTGACTGAGGATGTTGGCTATCTGGGCGGCGAGCCCGTTGTCGAGGAGGATGTTGCTGGGCTTGATGTCGCCATGAATCACCGGTAGATTGCAAGCAGCGTGGAGGAAGTGGAGGCCGCGGACGACGTCGAGCACCACAGCAAACCGCCTCGCCCAATCCATCATCTTCGGGCACCGACGTCCCAGCAGCGCATCCTGGAGGCTCCCCTTTCGCATCAGATCGTAGATACTGGAGAAAAATGATTGTGTTGCATCTTCTCTTTTGATACTTGTATATCTTAGATGACGCTTGAAATAGAGTCCTTGCTTGGATTTGTACTGGGATGATGAGAAGGGACATATGATATACATTTTTTCTTTTTTGAAATATACTATACTCTTGCGTTCATGCAAAAAAGATTCATGTAGCAACCCCAAAATGGAGAAATATAGAGGTTGATACAAATACATTTCTTTTGATCCATGTCTTGATGTTTCCTATGGTTCAACTTGTATCTAATAAACATGTAAAAAAATTGTCACTCATCTCAAAAGCCCATGTCTTGATTTTTTCTGTTTTGTATTAGGAGCTTGGCAACTTGTAGACGCTAGAGTTGGTTCAAAATGATGGAAGTCCTCGCAGTCCTAAATATTCATTTTATGGAATAAGTTACAATAATAGAAAAAAAAGATATAAAAAATATTCAAAATGTTAATGGAAGGGCTATTCAAAAATATTAATCCAAAATATCCAAAAATATAAAAAATATTCAAAATATCCAAAAAAAAAAAACTATTCAATAGATTTTTTCATGTATTTAATTTGTAAGGGTAAAATTGTAAATTTTCTCCGATTCCCATTACTTTCTTATTCATACCAAGTAGCATCAATGGTAATTATACCCATTCCAGTATCTATACCAAGCACCATCAATCCAGTAATCATTCCCATTGCCATTAACCCCTCAATGAAAACCCATTACCATTCTCATTACCGAATATATACCAAGCGCCCCCTAAATAAATAAAAATTTTAAAATGCAGTTCCTGTTTTTACTCTTCGGCCATGACTCAACCAAACTTACAAATCGGCTAAGGCAATTATTTTAACTTGGCTTTTGAAGTGGTTAAGACTTAAGACTTCGTTCCTTAGCAGATGAACCAAAACTTGACTTCACTCCTTTGCATTTTATTTTAACTCCACAAAAATATTCATCTGTTATCAAAATAGTTTAATTTTTGAAATTATTTTTTTAAAAAACAAATTGCGAATGGTCAGTGCGCGGCGCCCGTGGCGGGCGTCAACAGCAAATCCTGGAGAGGAGAATCCTGTCTTGAATTGGGTAGCCAATCCCTCACCCACCCCCGGCTACTTGTGACACCGACAGCGAACCAAATCGGGTACATGAAATGGAAGTGGGCCCGACTTGCCCGCTCCACTACATATCCGGCAGCTCCCCACTACCGTCGCCGCAGGGCAACGCAGCGGCAGATCGTTCCACCTACCCCAGCCGGCGAGTCATCCTCGGCCGTCGGAGGAAGGCGGCCGGGTTCCGTATGCGCTCTCCGCGATCGTGTTGTTGTCGTTGGTAGCTGGCGGCGGCCGCCCCATGGCGTGGCCGTGGGACGAGGTGGTGGAGTTCACCAAGGCGGCCCAGGGGACGGGCTGCGACCCCTCCGGATGGGCGGTGCAGGTCTCCTCCGCGCTGGCCTCGCACGGCGTCGCGATTCCGTCGCCGGAGCTGGCGCAGCTACTGGCATCCCACCTGTGCTGGGAAAACGACGTGCCGCTCGCCTGGAAGTACGTCGAGAAGGCTCTCGCAGTGAACATAGCTCCTCCCATGCTTCTCGTGGCGCTCCTCTCCGTCAGGTATTTAATGCACCAGAGCTCTGTTCTTCGACAAAAGAGAGTTTGAATTGGTATCTCATGTTTGCTTGAATCTACCTCGTTCCATTTGATCTGGGGTTATTAGGATAATCAACAACTGCTTTTCTATATTTCGGTGACTGGTCTAAGTAATTAAGTGAATTCATAACTTACATTGATTTCACGATGCATGATTCATTAGTTATCTCTTCCAAATTATATCTTTAATTCTCTACTAAAGCTCACTGGCATTTTCTAAGGAATGGGCATCATCAAATACAAGAATCATCCTTAAACTACTCATTTGATGCAAACCGAGGAAGATGTATTCATTTCTGTTCATCAAAGCCGTTTCTTCCAATGATTTTGTATATACTCGACGCTAATTGAATTTTTGACGGCTAATGGTGAAATTGTTCGCATTTGCTTGCCTGACAAAGCACTTCAAAAAGTATGTGCACGATAAAATTAATAATTGATTAATGATTTGTTGAATGTTTGAACTAATGATTTGTTGGAACCATTTTTAGATGTTCTCAACAAAACATGTATACATCAGTATTTTTTAGAAGAAAAAAAGAAGCTGCTGCGGCCTGTTTGGGGCCTTTTCAAATTTGTTGGTAGACGTTATATCATGGGATTCCTGTTCTGACTGAGATTAATAGATGAATGTCCCTTGAAGGCTTGTAAAATACTGGAAATGGAAGCTTCAGCCGTGAAACAACTTTCATTTTGATTTCTAAATTTGTTGGACTCGGCACTGTTTCCTGATAATTTTACTACATGCTGTAAAAATCGCTTAAGATGCAGTTGTGTTTTTTTAAATGGGTTACATCCGGCCTACTATTTTTGTTGGATTGTATCATGATTTTTTTCTCCTTATACAGGGTTATTCCAAATCGGCGTTATAAACCAGTGGCATATAGACTGTATCTGGAACTTATCCGGAGGCATGCATTTTTCTTCACATCTCAGATAAACGGGTCACATTTTAAGAAGTAAGAGAAAATATTCCTAATTACCTTAAATCTGACAGTGGTATTTTCTCCATTTTTGTTAACTATTGTGCTTCGTGAATAATTATTAGTGTTCTTAATGGCGCAAGGATTCATTTCTGTTTTCTTGTCGTGGATAAGAATTATTTTGGAGTCGCATACATTATTTTTTTTCCGTTTAATGAGCAGGACAATGGCTTCAATCGATGATGCTCTTCATCTTTCTGAAAAATTTGGTGTTCAAGCATGTGAACCAGGAGTCTTAGTAGTTGAGTATGTCTTTGCCATTTTATGGCAGTTACTTGATGCAACCTTAGATGATGAAGGATTGCAAGAAATAGCACCTTTGAAGAACCCCGAGTGGATAACTAGAACCCAAGACATGGAGATAGAGGGAGAAGTTGCACTCAGTGAGAAAAAAACTGAATACAATGAAAAGCTGCAGAAACTAAATACAATAATGGCAATTGAAGTAGTTTGGCATTTTCTGCATCAGAAAGTAATTTCCAAGCTTCTCTCCTTGGCACGTGAAAATATGTATGATGTTTTCTCTTTGATTGCTCAACATATTTATGAGAGGTCTTAACAAAAAAAATAATCACATTGTTTTGTTTTGCAAGAATCTAAGTTGACATATTTTGATGAATTAAAAATTTGACATAGTTTATCAGACATTATGAAGTGAGAATTTTCAGCTAAAGGTTCTTCACTGGGTTGTTTTGGTGTTTGGATTAGAACACCAAGAAGTTTATTCTGGAAGTACTTAGATCCCTTCTTTGAAACACATGATTGGAAAGCTTATAAGAAAGTACTAAAAAGCTTATCAATTCAATTTTCATATGTTAGTTACTGGAGACTTTTCCTTGAGACCTTGAATGGGTAACGTGTTCACTTCAAAGGTAAACAGATCTTCCAAATATCATGCCATATGATTGAATAATGATACCAAATGATATATTTTGATATCCTCTTCAATTCCCATAATATAAGGCAAATAAAACAGCCATCAAGCTGCACCTTCTATATTAGTTCTTTCCGCTTGATAGTTCATTCCCTTAACTTGAAAACTAACACATCTGTATGAAGTTCACTTTTTCTGGTTTCACTGGTAGTGCTAAGCAAAGAGAATGCCAATATTGCAGTGATAGGTAATGGAAGTGGAGACAAATGTCACAGTGATATTGTCAGACAATATGGTCCACACACCTATGTTGGTTACCTGAGTTTGTTGAACATAGGCGATAACAATTGAAAAGTAGTTAAAGGCTAAATGTCTCACACATTTAAAATCTATCAGTCCTACAGAATGTGTTACATAACACAGCGTGTAAAATATATAACATTTTAAGTGAGCATTTCAGGTGCACAGAGACTGTTCCTTATAACACATCTAGACCTGATAGTTTGAAGATTTTTCATAATCTATAATGATTACCATGTTAACTGATATCTGGATATCTTAAGCATACTGTTGTAATAGGGAAAGAAAACTTGGCATCATAGTAGCACAGCTTGCTTCATGAAATTTGACAGGAAACTATTATCCATGCAACTCAAGGATTTACCATTAAATATGAATTATGTAGAATATGCTTTATATAAATGAGAAATCATATTTCAATATATATATATGTTTGAAAAGGATGCTTTGCTAGATACAAATTCAAGCTTCCAGTTGTGCATCCAATTGAACTGTAAAGTATAATTTCTCAATCTTCTGACTTGTACTTTCTGGTTGTGAAATACATTAAGAATGTTTTCTATTCTATAATTTTTTTAAATTAATATTGTTTTATCACCAAGGATTCTATCATTGATCTCATCAAGGTGTATAGTGTATTCATACAAGTTTTATGGAATAAATATAGAACTTTGATCCTTATTTCAAAAATTTTGTTTTGCTTACAATTAAATGCCTTTTGGTCTTTTGGTGCATCATTTAGGCCATCTCATTGGGATGCTTTCACTCATCATTTAAACTTACTAGCGACAAGCTCCTCAGCATTGCGTAACTCAACAGTATCACCTGAAAAATTGCAGTTCTTCATTATTGACACTTCACGATTTGGCAGAGAAGGAAAATCTAGACATTGCCAAGCAGTTTCCACTGTTGTTTCTTCTGGTTCTTTAACATCTTCTGGTGGTCATCGCCCAGGATTTAGTAATTGTTCCCTCTGGATTCCCATAGATTTATATCTTGAAGACTGTCTTGATGGATCAGTTGCTGCTACAGACGCAATTGAAGTCCTTAGTGGTAAAAGACTCGAATATTATGAAAATAAATCATAATCTTTTCTTCCGATCCTATTCAATTAGGGCAATTTCCGGTTGTCCATAAATTTGATTGATTCTCAATTTAGTCTGTAGATTGTTGATCACCAAAAAATTGGACCTATCCCTTTTCTTGACTTATTTCATTTGGAACTCTCCTGCCTCTTTCCCCAAAGTAGTGAGTCTAAAATGAAAGTACCCACAGATAAGACTGTTCGAGTGAAAATATCCACAAAGAGAACTGTTAGATGTAGGTGTATATTAATGTACAGAAAAACATGATTTTGTGGAGAACAGCTAAATAGGGATTGAAAACTTAAATCAAGCAGCCAAATTGCGACAACTATCACTAAGGTCTGAATAATTTCAAGGGGGCAAAGTGTATTCTTTTCCTACTTTTTTCTTGAATTTCACTTTAGTTGATTGCTATTTTTTTTCTGACCATGGATTGATTATTATGTTATAGGTTTAATCAAGGCTCTTCATGCATTTAATGGTAGTACCTGGCATGATGCATTTCTAGCAATTTGGATGGCCTCCCTTCGATTTGTACAAAGGGTCAGGATCTCTTTCATCTCTCTAGGAAAATGCTGCCACGTTACTGGTATAAAAAAGGGTTGATCTAGATATTTGATTCTTGAACTCAGGAAAGGGATCCTCTTGAAGGTCCGGTGCCCCACCTTGACACACGATTGTGCATGTTACTATCAATAACCACACTTTCCATTGCTAACATCATTGAGGAAGAAGCAACAGCTATTGATGTAGTAGAACCAAGCAACCAATGGAAAGAAAAAACATCTGTTGGGAGATGCCAGGAAGATCTAGTGTCTAGTATAAAAATTCTTGGTGATTATGAGAACTTACTCGTTCCTCCTCCATCTGTTACATCTGCAGCTAATAAGGCTGCAGCAAAAGCTATGTTGTTTGTTTCAGGTCTCGCAGGCGGCAGTGGACATCCTGAGAGTACCATGAATGACAAGACAGTAAATTGCAGTAGGTTTTGTACACTTTAAGCATATTGATATTGTCAGTCTAAAATATTCATATTTTATTGTTTGCTTCTCATGGATTTGGCAGTTGATTAATATTTTTTTTCTTATATTGTATTGTTGGATTGTTTCAGTTGGCAATATGAGACATTTGATTGTTGAGGCTTGTATTTCACGTAATTTGTTGGATACATCAGCATACTATTGGCCAGGTTACATTAGTGGACATATCAACCAGATACCTCGTGCTTTGCCTAATCAAGTTCTTAATTGGTCTGCATTGATGAAGGGTGCATCTCTTACTTCGTCAGTGGTAAATGTCTTGGTGGCAACTCCCGCTTCAAGGTTTGCTTTTCTGAGATTTTGTCCTGGTCGTTTTTTTATAGTCATCTATTCTGAAAGCCTTAGATAATGCATAACAATAGTTTTGTTAGGCAAGTTATTGTGAAACATACTGAACATTTTTTAAGACGACTCCATTAGAATTCTTTGATTTTGCATAAAATTTTCTAATATAAAGAACGTAATAATGAAAAAAACCTCAGACTAATCTGTAATCAAGTAAACGTTCAACTACCAGAACATAATAGTTCTGTGATTCTCTTGAATTCTTTTTCATCAATGTAAAGCTAAGGTTTCACTAAAATCTTTCATGAAGCAATTTGTAGACAGCGATAAATTTATTTCATGTTGTCAACTAGATGGTGAATTTCCAGAATGCATCCCACTGAAACATCTATTTCATTGGAAGCTTGGCAGAGCTTGAGAAGATATTTGAAATTGCAATTAATGGATCTGAAAGTGACAAAGTATCTGCTGCAACTATTCTATGTGGAGCCTCACTAGTTCGTGGATGGAATATTCAGGTAATCATCTGATTTATAGCTATGATTTTGAATTTCCACATCTTTTATTAATCTTAGTATTACTTGTAATCACGTAATATTTAGTTTAGTTTATTTCTTTAATTTAAATCATTGATATACTCTGTTTATCATTTGTGTTTAAGAAAAAAAATGCAAGTGGTATCTTTTAAGTTAAATGTTCAGGCCTATGCTCGTATTTCATTACATATGTGATCTTAATGGTTATTTATTTATTTTTAAAATGTAGGAGCATACTGTTCGTTTTGTTGTGAAGCTGCTCTCACCTTCTATTCCTGCTGACTATGCTAAAGTGGAAAGCCATTTGATTAGTCATGGTCCTATGCTTAATGTTGTTCTTACTGGAATATCATCTGTCGACTGTGTCCAAGTCTTCTCATTTCATGGCTTGGTAGGCTTAATTTCTGAACTCAGGCTTACCATTTTGCAAATGTTGTCAATGAATTTCATCTATGGGCATAATTGCATCCAGGTACCAGAACTTGCAGTAGCCTTGATGGCAATTTGTGAAGTTTTTGGAACTTGCTTTCCTAGTATCTCGTGGACCAGTACCACTGGAGAAGAGATCTCTGTGCATACAGTGTTCTCAAATGCATTTATTCTTCTACTGAGATTATGGAAGTTTAATCATCCACCACTTGAATATTGCATAATTGGAGATGAAGCTCCAGTTGGGTCACAATTGACTCCTGAGTTCCTCCTTTTGCTTCGTAATTCACGTGTTTTATCAAATGGAAAGATAACAAAGAACAGAAGCAGCTCTGAACCACTCTCAGCTGCCACAAGTTCATCCTCTATGCAGCCCATTTTTATGGATTCATTTCCAAAACTAAAGACATGGTACCGACAGCATCAGGCATGTTTAGCATCAACACTCTCTGGACTTGTTCACGGAACTCCAGTTCATCAAAATGTAGATGTTCTTCTCAACATGATGTTTGGGAAATTCACCAGAGGGAGTAACCAAACAATCGTGTCTGGAACATCTGGAAATAGCAATTTAAGCAGTTCATCTGGCCCTGCTGATGACATCTCCTCTAGACCCAAGTTAGCCGCCTGGGATATTATGGAAGCTGTTCCTTTTGTAGTTGATGCTGCTCTTACTGCTTGTTCCCATGGAAGGCTATATCCACGGGAGTTAGCTACAGGTTTGTTAAGTTTATAATCTTGCAAGATAAAGTAGATTTTGCAGTGGTGAGCTCTCTCTCTCTCTCTCTTTTTTTTTTAAACTAGGAGTTGTTCTTCTGCTACAATGGTGATTTGAAGAGTTAGAGAATCAGATAAGTACTAATATTAGGTCATAATATTCATAATTGCACATTAACTTTCAAGATAAGTATTAGGAGCATCTCCAATGGTTAGAGCCCTAAATGAGGTTTTTTTGTAATTCCCAATGCATCACGTCAAAAGTATAAAAATCTGTTATAAAAATCAATTATGTTCTTTACAATAAAAAAAACCTTCCTACTACTTTTTTGTGGGCCCTAATTAAAATCACACATCTTTATTTATTATTTTTCATTTAATATCTCTTTATCATTAATTGCGGGCTTCACCTTCAATAGAAAAAAAGCAGGTTTTAGATTTTAGTTTTCACTATTGCTCTTAAACTAAAAATCTCAAATCTTACTTCTATATTCAAGCTTTTTATTTATTTATTTATTTTTTTGATTTTACAAACCTCTAAAAAATCTTGCATCAGAGATAGCCCTAATATTCCATAACCAATTTCTCATTAAGTCATAGTATTGATTCCATTCTAACAAATTGCACATTATTTTATTTTTCGGTCATTGGACCGATATTATCTCGTTATTTGTCTTAAAGTTTTCATATATGCATGTAAAAGCTAGAAGAATAACATAATTATCATGATGTGGTACCGCGACATTAGCGGTCCCCTCACGACTGCCTCATGCCATTGAGAATGAGTACAATAGGAACTCAAATTGGCAAGTATATGGGCGGGGGTAGAAAAATATACCCAATTCTTGTCCTTGTCCCATTAAAAATACTTGCAAACAAAAGCAAGATCAGGTAAACTAAAGCTACTTGTCATGATTAGAGCTGTCAAACGGGCCAACCCGTGGCGGGGCGGGTCGGCCCATGGCGGGCCGGCCATTTGGCGGGGCGGGGTGGGTTGACCCGTCATCTAGGCGGGTTGGAATATCCCCAACCCAACCCAATCTAAGGCGGGCCGTGGGTTAGGCGGGCCAACCCGCGGGCCCATCAAAATATTTTTAAAAAATTAAAAAAATAAAAAAATCATATATTTAGATTTCATCAATCAAATATATTAAGAAATATATTTTTTAAATATAAATGGATACAAACGAGTACTCATGTGATGATAAATATTATTTTTTATTTCAAAATAATAACAAAGAAAGATAATAAATTGTCATAAAACTTAACTAACATGTGATTCTCAACCCGCGGGCCAACCCAAGCCCGTTGCGGGCCGACCCGTGCGGGTCGCGAGCTTAGGCGGGTTGGCCTGTGGCGGGCTTGGGTTGCTTAAATTCTAACCCAACCCGCTTAAATTGATTGGCGGGGCGGGCCAACTCGACGGGTTCAATCCAAATTGACAGCTCTAGTTATGATAAGCCCAGAAGAAGAAGAATTTGAGTATGACCAGATAGACGTAGACATCGATCTATATCCTAATGATTATCTAAACCCCACCTATTTATGTACCCTAGTCAGAACTCAAGACTCTATAGATAATGTTATCTCTCGATTAGAAAAACTTGAAATTATTGTTGAAAATACTACTAAGTATTGGGAAAGAGATAAGGTCTATTGTAAGTTAAATATCATCAATCCAGACTTAACTATTAGAGCCCAAGATCTTAAGTATATCAATTGGGAAAGATAAGAATGCTCTATGCATATTACCCAATTACTAGCCCTAAAAGTCATACAAAGATCTGACTCTAAACATTGCAGTCCAGCCTTTATTGTAAATAAAGGAGCAGAACAAAAAAGAGAACAATCCCGTATGGTATTCAATAATAAAAGGTTAAATGATAATTGTCATAAAGATGGATATAAAAATACCAGACAAGGAACAATTATTAAATAAAATCCAAAACTCCAAATGGTATTCTAAATTTGATATGAAATATGGGTTTTGGGAAGTTAAGATGCATCCTGACTCCATCTCTTGGACAACCTTTTCATGTCCCGAAGGTCATTTTCAATGGTTAGTTATGCCTTTTGGGTTAAAAGTAGCTCCTCAAATCTTTCAAAGAAAAATAGACGATGCTTTTTGTAGTGTCACTACTTTTACTTATGTTTATATTAATGATGTGTTAGTCTTCTCAAAAACAAAAGAGGATCATTTTTCTCACTTACATATGGTTTTTACTCTCTTTGAAAAACATGGCTTAATCATTTCTCGAAAAAAATGCAATTAGCAGTACCATATATTGATTTCCTGGGAAGCACTATAGGATAAGGAAAAATAGCTACAAGCTCATATAACCACAAAAATATTGGCTTACCAAGATAAAATGGAAGACATTATGACCTTGCGTTCTTTCTTAGGATTGTAAAATTATGCTAGACCATATTTAAAAGACATCGGCAAAATAAGTGGGTCCTTTATATAACAAAACTTCACAAACAGGACAAAGATATTTTAATCAACAAGACATTAACTTAGTACAACAAATTAAACAATTAGTACAGAACCTCCCTTTATTAACTCTACCCTTAGATTCAGACTACTTAGTAATTGAAACAGATGGATGCGAAACAGGATGGGGAGGAGCTTTATTTCGAAAACTTTCTAAATATGATCCAAAAACTTCTGAAAGCCTTTGTCGCTATGCTTTAGGAAAATATAAAAAAAAGGACACTTAACCTCATTAGATTACGAGCTTTTAGCTGTTATTTACTTGCTTTTATGCTTTTCATATGCAGTAAAAAGTAAATTACTATAAGAACATATTGTGAGGCTATAGTACGATATAGCCAGCAAACAAAAGGAACTAGAAAAGGCTTAGGAGCTAAAAGATGGATTAAATTCCAGGATACAATTATCAATAAAGGATTTAGTATTACCTGGAACATATTAAAGGAATTAATAATTCCTTAGCTGATACTTTATCTCGCTTACTTCAATCATCATTGTTTTATAGGACTATGGATAGACAAAGAAAAGTGAGGACTTATGGACAACAAACCATGAAATTTGGAAACCAAGAACTTCTACAATACTCCCGACAAGAGGATATTTTTCAGTATGAACTTTGTACTCAACTTGATCCAGTTCAACTTTGTCTTATTGATAATGTCTGGAATATTCCCACTCCCCCTGCAGTAGCCAATCATAAAATTGCAATTATTAATGCACTCTCCAACTACTTCTTAACTACTATACAAAAACCTTTGGGAAAGAAATATTCTTGTTATGCTATTCTAACAGGCCCACAGGCAGGACTTTATTCAACTTGGGAAGAAGTAAAAACTCTACTTCCTGAGTCCAACAAACCTCCTTATAAAGGATATTACTCAATTAATGAAGCATATGAGACTTTGCGTATGAAACTTGGGCCAAACTTCTTTATTAGTCCACTAGTACATGGACTACCTACTCAAGAAGATAAAACATATTTATCTGCAGTCTTACAACAACCAGATACAACTACTTCATCAACTACTCGTCCTATACCCATGGATTACCAATCACTGGAGATTTTACAAGCAAAAAGTGCTAAGAAAGAAGAACGCACGTTGTCAGGTTACAAAAATCTACCTGCCGATATACTTACTTATATCAGACTTCTTAGAGATTTTACCTCAACTACTCAGCACTTTATGGAATTACATGAAGCTCTTACTTGGTTTCATAACCACCCTACTCCAGGCATCACTATTGTCTACGAGGAAGAATATTCATATAAAATTAAATGTAAACAGGCTTTCCCTCAATGTGCAAAACTAGAATTATTAGATATGGGATGTCGTTGCCAACTCCTATACTCTTTCAGAAGAGCTTGCATACATTTTGAAAAATTTGAACAGAAGAATTATAGAGGTAGACTGATTATTCCTTTAACTTTACTTGACTTTGGATTACTACAACAATTATAGGTACATGATCTGGACTCTCTGCAACACTTCCCTTATAAATTCAAGATTCTACTCCAACACATTCTGGAAGAAAAAGAAACATTTATCTCTTGCACTATAGACAGTTCTCCACCGGAATGGATTAACTTAAAAATAGAACCAGCTCGTCACTTGATTAAAATCGATGTCCCCGGTATTAATGTCCATTTACACGCTTTTGAAGACTATTTATCAGCACCGAACAAAGAATGGGCTTCTCCAAAACCCATAGAAGAACAATTAAAACATTGGAGAGTCTCAGTCCAAGGAGGTACTTGGTTTTGGGAACCCTATGAAGATTCAACTACTTATCTCCTGGTCGGAGAAACTTTTATAGAAAAATTTTATTGGCCTAAAGTACTTGGAGTACAGTTTTTTCCTTTTAATTATACTACCCCACATGAAACACTCTGCCAGTTCTATCAAAAGAAAACTAGAAAATGACAAGATAAACAAAAATTGCATCAGTCCTCTCCAAGACTCTCCAACACTGCTCTACCATCCTTAGACTCGGTTGAAGAAGCTAACTTAACCAACATGATGGAGACATAAGATGTTTTGTAAGCAATGACCTCAGCTCACCACTTAGCGTAAGCCATGATGACAATCAACACTACTGAAAGCAGATACTCTGACTCAACCCCTACTAAGTAGATGCTCACTTATCCGCCAGCAAGGCCCTCCAGAGACTTCTCCTCTCTTCTCTTCTCCTCTACATAAACACCTCTTCTGTAAGCTCAAGGCATCAAGCCCAGAGCAAGAAATCTCTCTAAGCAGTTGTGCAGTTTTCTCTCTCGCTCTCTTTGTAAGTTTGTTATGGTTTTGAACCCTTGTATGTTTATAAACTTGTAGCTTGTTTTTGAATGCTTGTATGTTTGTTATGCTTCTAAGTTTGTAAATTTATGCTAATAATATGAGAATCATAGCTTAAGCTTGTTTCTAAGTCTAGAAGGCTTTGATTTTTGCTTATGCTATCAACAGTCCTCAGTCCTTATCCTAGTATCTCCGAGAACTGTTACTAGCTAAAGACGAAGACTGTTCTGTTTGTCTTCTCTTCTGTAAGACCTATGCTGACTAAAGTAAGGTCACATGCCAAGAGGGCAGACGTAAGACTTGAAAAGTGTTGGGGCAAGAGGGAGAACATAAACTATAGAACTGAGACATCTTACTAGGTGAGGCTCATTGGTGAGATAGTTTTGGCAAAACTAACCTTATAGATTTAGATTATTCCATAACAAAAACAAAACAGAAGACCTGTTAACTAAAAAAATAAAAATAAATAAAAAAAATTTGGTATCAGAGCACATTACGACTTTGGACCTAAGATAGTCTATGAACTTAACCTCTATAAACTACTTAGATCTTGCTTTACACCCAAGAACAATTATTACAGTAGATCAGAATAAACATAGTTGTTACATCAGATCAAAAGCACCTACTCACTGTTTACACTCAAAAACCCACACTTGAATTCACTTACAGATTTAATAATTAGCATAGGAATCACCGTAGAAAAACAACAACAATTTGTAGAACAGAAGTCAACAACTGCTTGCTGAATTATTACTCACTTTAGACTATATAAAACTTAGTCAATCTGAAAATTTCTCCCTCCTTAAAAAGAAAGAGCTCAGTCAGACACCTGAAAAAACAGAAATAAAAGACTTGTTAGGACAATCTAAAGACATCATAGCTATAAATAAGCAACAACTATATGAAAAATTAGAAAATATACATAAACTTTTACAGGAAATCAAATATAAATGAACAAATTGAGATATGAAAGTATTTATTATGAAGAAGCTTTAGAATACGCAAAACAATTCTCAGTTACAACAGAAGACGGATATTGTCATCAAGAAGTCACTGGTAAAGGAGATCAACTTTTATTACAACAAAATAATACTTTAATAACTTTAGTCTCATCATTACATTATAGACTTTCTCTAATAGATAATAAACTATTAGCGCTAGAAAAACTTATTTTGGGGAATACACAGACAACTGACTGGAAAGAAGTATTACACAAACTTAATAGAGACCTAAGACAATTATCTATAGGCAAGCCAATTTCTAAACAAGCACCAACATCATCTAAGTTCTTAACTTATAAAAATGAATCTCATAAAAACTGAATCTTTTACTGGACCTTCTCATACTATAAGAGCAACAGAAAACAACACCACTTCTTGGATAGACTCATTGTTGACTAGAAGAAATAGTATGTCAACCCTTGTTCCACATAGATTAGAAGAAATTATAGATGTTGAAAAAGACTTAACCATCTTTTCAAATGAACAACTAAATACCTTAAACCTAAAAAAAATTATATAGTCAAGGACTACTTAATTTTTCTACCTCAGTATACATACACCATAGACAAGAAGCTCTTCATCTCCCTGATGGAGGAGAAGTGCAGCTGAACTTAATGTCCGAAGATGCAGCAAAAAGCCTATATCTTCGCAAATATAATTATATCCATTTAGGATTAATTGTGTTTGGACTTAGAGGTTTAACTAGAGCTAGACTAGGAGGAAAAGTACTGTTAGTTCTACATGATACTCGTTTTTCTGACACAGAAAAAGCCATAATAGGTTTAATTGAAGTAGACATGAATAGTAACTTAGGAATAACTTATTTATGTCCCAACTTTAATATGACTATAAGAGACTTCGTCAAACATATTAAAATTCATATACAAGCAAAAGGATATGGACAATTTCAAGGAGACAATTTGCAATTAGACTTGATATTTTACGAAAAACAATGAATCATATGCATAATCATTTTAAAGTTTCTGTTACTAATATAATATAGGTCTTAACAACCAAAGGCATTTACTTTTTAAAACCATGGGAATATAACTCAGAATTATTAGCAAGATTAGAATGGAATATACAATTGACAAATCTTGATATTACATTTAAACCTACGTCATCTTTAATGTATAAAGACATAAATGATAATCTATCTGTATGCTTTTATAGATATCAACCCACTTCAATAGAATTAGAAGAACAGAATTTTGTACAAACTACTGATACTTTACAGCTAATGAATATAACTCAATCAGATTTAAGAACCACTCTTTTCCAATTAGGAAAGAAACACTTAGCTTTAACAAGGTATATAACTAAACCAGGACAGACTTATCATATGATGCTTAAATCAAAATTTTTTTTTTTTGATGATTTAGAAGAATATGTATACTTGTCAGCTGAAATAGCTTAATTCTTTACTGATCCTGAACTCCATGACTTAGAAACATTTGCCAAAAGTAATCAGCAACTCCCAAACGACTGGAAACATTATTTTGATGACTTACGCAACAAAATTGCACAAAAAGATTAAGAAGAAGACATACAAAGTCAAGTTTCTTCTCTTCCTCTTATCCCTTTTCCCTCACAAAATTATATGAATCCAGCATAATCTTCTGCCACCTCTAATACAAAATCATATGAAGTCCGGTTGCCAGATAGTACGATGAGAACAATGGTCTATGGACAAGGTCATCCACCTAGGACTTGGATTCCTCCCTATACTAATAATAATCCTTTAGTAAGAACAATAGGAAGAAGGAGACCTCCAGAAATGACTTTTTTCGAAAAAGATTCGGTATTATTAAATATTACCGAATGCGACCCTCAATTATATGATACTTACTTAGAACAATGGATAGTCTCTGTTAAAAGAGATTGTCACGCCGCGAGGGCTGCCCATCCGATACGGACCGAACCTGCCACTCCCTCGACTCGGCGGACAATTCAAAAACCTAGCCTCTACGACTACCTCAGCGGATTGTACCGCAGCCTATAGGGCTGAAACAACCATCTGAAATAAACGAAAACGAAAACGACGACAAAAGCTGCGTACCGGTACGACTTACGACAAAACAAAATGAAGCAAAAGCCTCCATGGCACACAAAAGTACAACTATACCGTCATATAACATGACACAACCAAACACAAACACAGCAGCGGAAATGTAAAATAAAAGAAACTTAAAAACAGGTACCAACATGTACCACCATCAAAATATAAGGAAAATCCCGAAATTGTCTCGAAGAATATGGGAACTGAGAAAGGCTGCAGGCCACTCCAGACAATCATCCTGAAATAAAAACAAGGAGCTAACGGGGTGAGTCAACAGTACTCAGCGGATATCTCATCAGATATGCAAGATAGTCTAAGCTAGCAATAGTAGTAACAGGCTATCGAAATAACACATGTACAGGCAATGATAAGTACAACTGAAAGGAGGAGTAGAAAAACACCATACTAACGTGGCGGGGTCGTTTTCTCGTGGGACGTGATTGGGACATGGCGGCAACGAGACAGCTCCAGGCGACAATCTTACATTCTGCTGCAGGTTTTGTTATTGACACTAGAATTTTAGGCAAGTAATAATGAATGACGTATCTCTACAGGCATGCCGCGACGCATTGAGCTGACTCCACCCCGTCGACTTGGTGGGCCGGGTCGACCCTCGCGCAGGACGACTCGAGTGTTTCAGCGAGAGACGGTGACTGGGACAGAGGGGGTTCCTGTGAGATGGACACGGACAGGGTTCCGTGGCCGAGGACGATCTTCTTCCGAGACTCGTGATGATCAGAGATCTCAATCCCCACGGATACCATCGCCATTTTTGACTGCAGTACCGATAGTACCTCCAGTAGGTCCCACGGCAGCATCAGCCCCAGTGGCGCCTGCGGCGGCACCTCCGGATGCTGCATCATAGATGATGCAGCAGATGGTGCAGCAGCAGCAGATGATGTAGCATATGTTATAGATGTTCCAGACACAGGCTGCTCCATCATCCGCTCCACCAGCATCTACCCTTGTTCAGTCAAAGCCTCAGATTGCACAACCGACAGATATACAGCCGTTGGGACTGACGGTATCATTCGGAGACTCCGCAGTACCTCCGGCAGCACCTATTGCTACTAATGTTCCGAGCCGATCTGTGGCCCGGATCCCGACATTAGCATAGGCGGCTAAGGGCCGTCTTACCCTGTTTCATGGAGCCGTCGATACGAACGTGGCTGGCTCTTGGCTGGAGACGCTGGAGAGGACGTTTCCATACCTAGAGTGTACAGATCTGGAGCAGGTTGAGCTCGCGACGTATCATCTGCGCGACCGGGCCGAGACATGGTGGATCACTCAGCGATCTATTTTGGGCCCTCAGCCGATCACCTGGTAGAGATTCCGACAGGCCTTCACCACATAGTATTTTCTAGCCGCACAGCAGTTGACTCGATGGCAGGAGTTTCTGGAGATTTAGCAGGGAGAGCAGTCAGTGACAGATTACGATGCAGAGTTCCACTGATTGTCTGAGGGTTGTCCTCAGATGTTTTCCGGAGATCTCGAGAGGATGACCCATTTCCTTAGAGGTTTGGCTGCCTACATCCAGTCTCGGATGCCTCCCTGGGATCTGACCTCATATAGACAGGCGTTGGACCGCGCCCTACATGTTGAGGCGATGCAGCAGAGGTTATCAGCAGAGAGAAAGAAGGAGAAGTAGACATCACAGACTTCTCAAACTTAGTCCTCGCGGAAGCGAGGTAGACAGGAGCAGTCAGCACAGGATGTTTCTGGGGCCGCTTCTCGGCCTCAGAAAACGGGATGTTCCGCGTCAGGATCTACCCAGTCCTCTCGACAGGACCGGTAGAGGTCCAATACGTCTTATCAGTGCACTTGGTGTGGTTCCAAGGAGCACGACAGGTCGAGTTGTACCATTGGACAGTTGTTTGCTTTCATTGCAAATAGCCTGGCCATCAGAGACGTGACTGCCCTCAGAGGGCACAGGAGGTGGGTACGGGAGGCTCAGCTGGGGGAGGATCTTCTGGCCAATCGAGGCCGCAGCGAGGAGGCCGGAAGGCCCAGACTTCTTCACGACAGCAGCAGACGGCCCCTCCACCGATCCAGCTCTACTGCTTATTTAGTTAGGGTCAGGAGGCTGCATCGTCATTTGTGGTATCCCAGCCTTCATTCCAACCTTCGATTTCAGAGCCTCGTCAGCAGCTTTATACCGGGTATTAGCTACCTGTCTACGAGCAGCCCTAGATTTCTAGAGCACTGGTACCTCAGCTACCTTCAGTGCCTACTGTACAGGCATTACCGCCACCTCCACCTCCGCCAGAGTCGGGTCGAGTTTATGCTGTTACCCGAGAGGAGGCTCATCGAGCGGATGGATCCGTTTTCCGAGGTACAGTTTTGCTTTACACATTCACTGCGGATTTGCTCATTGATACTGGTAGTTCCTTTATATCACGGGCATTCTTGAGCAAGATATGCAGGTTGCCGACCCTTAGAGCACAGAGGTTGTCAATGTCCTTACCTTCAGGAGATGTTCTGGAGGTAACCCAGGAGGTGAGAGGGTGTTCCTTGGACTTTGGGAGGGTCACTCTTACCGTGGACCTATCTGTGCTGGATATGATAGAGTTCGACATCATTCTGGGCATGGACTGGCTCACGGCGTCGCATGCCACCGTGGACTGCCATTCGAGGGTGGCCACATTTCGACCTCTAGACCAACCCTCGTGGGAATTCCTTGACATCCGGGATGACGGCATAGCGGTTATCTCCGCACTTCAGGCGCTGAGACTTATTTCGCATGGTTGTCAGGGTTTTCTGATATCATTACTCAGCACTTCAGATAGCAGCACTCCTCAGATCTCCGACGTACCAGTAGTCAGAGATTTCCCGGATGTTTTACCAGACGAGTTGCCGGGCTTACCTCCCCGGAGGGAGGTCGAGTTTGCCATTGAGTTGATACCGGGGACTGCGCCGGCATCGAAGGCACCATATCGGATGGCACCGCGAGAGTTGGATGATTGAAGGTCCAACTCCAGGAGTTACTCGATCGTGGATTTGTTCGACCGAGCGTTTCTCTGTGGGGTTCTCCGGTCCTTTTTGTGAAGAAAAAGGACGGTTCCATGCGACTTTGCATTGACTACAGACAGCTTAATTCAGTCACAGACAGGCGATTTCGGAAGAGCAGCCTTCCGAAATCCGGCTGCTCTAACCCCACCTGAATATGCTGGTCACTGGCCTGAGCCTCTCTGATCCTCGTCCGAATCTCTGACTGAGCCATCAAAGCCACTAGCAATCCTCTCTCTGTCCAAGACTGCTCCTCTAACCCCAGCTCAGAGAAACTCTGAATCAAATCTGTGACCATCACTGTGTGGCATGCCAAAACAGCTCTGGACTTCCGACTGAGGGCGTCGGCGACTACATTAGCTTTCCCAGGATGGTAGCTAATTGTGCAGTCGTAATCCTTCAGAAACTCCATCCACCTCCTCTGTCGGAGATTCAACTCTCGCTGAGTGAATAGATACTGAAGGGTCGTAATCCTTCAGAAACTCCATCCACCTCCTCTGTCGGAGATTCAACTCTCGCTGGGTGAATAGATACTGAAGGCTCCTGTGGTCTGTGAAGATTTCGAAGATGATCCCATAAAGATGATGCTTCTAGATCTTCAGTGCAAAAATGATAGCGGCCAACTCTAAATCGTGAACGGGGTAGTTCCTCTCATGCTCCATCAGCTGTCGAGAAGCATAAGCAACCACCTGTCCATGCTGCATGAGTACCGCGCCCAGTCCCAGGAGAGATGCATCAGTATACAAAGTGAAACCATCCTCTCCAGAAGGCAGCACTAGCACTGGCACAGATACAAGCCTCCGCTTCAGCTCCTGAAAACTGGTCTCGCAATCCTCAGTCCATACAAACTTCACGCCTTTCCTGGTCAGGCGTGTAAGTGGTGATGCAATGCTGGAGAAACCCTTAACAAAGCGTCGGTAATAGCCCGCCAATCCCAGGAAACTGCGCACGTCATGGACTGACTTGGGCTGCTCCCAACTAGTGACGACCTCGATCTTCTGGGGGTCCACTGAGATGCGTCCACTGGATACTACGTGTCCAAGAAAACCCACAGAAAACTTCGCATAGAGCTTCTCCTTTCGGAGAACCCCCAAAATGATGCGAAGATGGCGAGCGTGCTCCTCCTCGGACCGAGAATATATCAGAATGTCATCAATGAATACAATAACAAACTGGTCCAAGTACGGAAGGAATACCCTGCTCATGAGATCCATGAACACGGCCGGGGCGTTGGTGAGCCCAAACGGCATCACCAGGAACTCATAATGTCCATAGCGTGTGCGGAATGCCGTCTTCTGAATGTCTGAATCTCTGACTCTCAGCTGATGATAACCAGATCGCAAATCTATCTTGGAATACACAGATGTACTCCTCAGCTGATTAAACAAATCATCAATACACGGCAGCGGATACTTGTTCCTGATTGTGACTGAATTAAGCTGTCTGTAGTCAATGCAAAGTTGCATGGAACCATTCTTTTTCTTCACAAAAAGGACCGGAGAAACGCTCGGTCGGATAAATCCACGATCGAGTAACTCCTGGAGTTGGACCTTCAGCTCATCCAACTCTTGCGGTGCCATTCGATATGGTGCCTTCGATGCCAACGCATATCAACTCAATGGCAAACTCGACCTCCCTCGGGAGAGGTAAGCCCGGCAACTCGTCTGGAAAAACATCCAGGAAATCTCTGACTACTGGTACGTCGGAGATCTGAGGAGTGCTGCTATCTGAAGTGCTGAGTAATGATATCAGAAAACCCTGACAACCATGTGAAATAAGTCTCAGCGCCTGAAGTGCGGAGATAACCACTATGCCGTCATCCCGGATGCCGAGGAATTCCCACGAGGGTTGGTCTAGAGGTCGAAATGTGACCACCCTCGAATGGCAGTCCATGGTGGCATGCGACGCTGTGAGCCAGTCCATACCCAGAACGATGTCGAACTCTATCATATCCAGCACAGATAGGTCCATGGTAAGAGTGACCCTCCCAAAGTCCAAGGAACACCCTCTGACCTCCTGGGTTACCTCCAGAACATCTCCTGAAGGTAAGGATACTAACAACCTCCGTGCTCTAAGGGTCGGCAACCTGCAGATCTTGCTCAAGAATGCCCGTGATATAAAGGAATACGAACTACCAGTATCAATGAGCAAATCCGCGGTGAATGTGTAAAGCAAAACTGTACCTTGGTAAACGGATCCATTCGCTCGATGAGCCTCCTCTCGGGTAACAACATAAACTCGACCCGACTCTGGTGGAGGTGGAGATGGGGGTAATGCCTGTACAGTAGGCACTGAAGGTAGCTGAGGTACCGGTGCTCCAGAAATTTGGGGCTGCTGGTAGACAGATAGCTGATACTCGGTATAAAGCTGCTGACGAGACTCTAAAATTGAAGGCTGGGATACCACAGATGAAGATGCAGCCTCCTGACCCTGACCAAATAAGCAGTAGAGCTGGATCGATGGAGGGGCAGTCTGTTGCTGTTGTGAAGAAGTCTGGGCCTTCCGACCTCCTCGCTGGGGCCTGGACTGGCCAGAAGATCCTCCCCCAGCTGAGCCTCCCGTATCCGCCTCCTGTGCCCTCTCAGGCAGTCGCGTCTCTAATGGCTAGGTTGTTTGCAATGAAAGCAAGCAGCCTGTCCAATGGTACAACTCAACCTGTCGTGCTCCTTGGAACTACACCAAGTGCACTGATAAGACGTATTGGACCTCTGCCGGTCCTGTCGAGAGGACTGGGTAGATCCTGACGCGGAACATCTCGTTTTCTGAGGCCGAGAAGCGGGCCCAGAAACATCCTGTGTTGACTGCTCCTGTCTACCTCGCTTTCGCGAGGACTGAGTCTGAGAAGTCTGTGATGTCTTCTTCTCCTTCTTTCCCTCTGCTGATAACCTCTGCTGCATCGCCTCAACATGTAGGGTGCGGTCCAACACTTGTCCGTTTGATGTTAGATCCCAGGGAGACATCCGAGACTGGATGTAGGGAGCCAAACCTCTAAGGAAATGGGTCATCCTCTCGAGATCTCCGGGAAACATCTGAGGATAATCCTCGGACAATTGGTGGAACTCTGCATCGTAATCTGCCACTGACTGCTCTCCCTGCCGAATCTCCAGAAACTCCTGCCATCGAGTCAACTGCTGTGCGGCTGGAAAATACTATGGTGTGAAGGTCTGTCGGAATCTCTACCAGGTGATCGGCTGAGGGCCCAGAACAGATCGCTGAGGATCCACCATGTCTCGGCCCGGTCGCGCAGATGATACGTCGCGTGCTCAACTTGCTCCAGATCTGTACACTCTAGGTATGGAAACGCCCTCTCCAGCCAAGAGCGAGCCACGTTCGTATCGGCGGCTCCATGAAACATGTTAAGACGACCCTTAGCCGCCTGTGCCAATGCCGGGATCCGGGCCACAGATCGGCTCGGAACAGTAGTAGCAATAGGTGCTGCCGGAGGTACTACAGAGTCTCCGGATGGTACCGTCAGTCCCGGTGGCTGTATATCTGTCGGTTGTGCAGTCTGGGGCTGTGACTGAACAGGGGCAGATGCTGGTGGAGCGGATGATGAGCAGCCTGTGTCTGGAACATCTGTAACATTTGCTGCATCATCTGCTGTTGCTGCACCATCTACTGCATCATCTGTGATGCAGCATCCGGAGGTACTATCGGTACTGCAGTCAAAAATAGCGACGGTATCCGCGGGGACTGAGATCTCTGATCATCACGAGTCTCGGAAGAAGATCGTCCTCGGCCACGGAACCCTGGCCACGGAACCCTGTTTGTGTCCGTCTCACAGGAACCCCCTCTGTCCCAGTCACCGTCTCTCGCTGAAACACTCGAGTCGTCCCGCGCGAGGGTCGACCCGACCCATCAAGTCGGCGGGGTGGAGTCAGCTCAATGCGTCGCGGCATGCCTGTAGAGATACGCCATTCGTTATTACTTGCCTAAAATTCTAGAGTCAACAACAAAACCTGCAACAGAATGTAGGATTGTCGCCTGGAGCTGTCCTGTCGCCGCCATGTCCCAATCACGTCCCACGAGAAAACGACTCCGACACAAAATCCGAAAACACCCATAGAGATTACCAAGCAAAACATGAATTAGACATAGAAACAAGAGAAGCTATAATACGTGTTGGTGAAAATTACCTAGGAGACGTAGCAAGAGCATCATGGGAAGATTTTAAACTTAACTTCCCAGAAGAAGTCGCTAGAATAACAGCTCAAGAAAATAATATTTTGAATTTTTGCTACGCTATTCATAGATTACTTACATCCAGGGATGCAAATACTGGTTTGGATATTAGACAAAAGGAAGCTATGAGAGATTTAGAACAACTACAATTATTTAACTGGAACTATATCAAACCCTTTTGTAACGATTTTTTAGCTATTACTGTAGTGTCAGGAAATTACTGCAATTCAGCCCTAGGAGAAAGATTATTTAGTAAATTACCTGGTGACTTAGGTAAAGAAATACTTAAAGCTTGGACGGATCTACACATTCCCCCTGCTTATGATAATATAGGAGCTAGAATCCAACATATTCTAACCATTTTAAAAGAAAAATGTACTTATATCCATATTAAAAAACAACTGAAAAATCAACAATATGGATTTTATAGCCAAATATATACACCACAGCAATATGGAACGGCTAGACCAATAAATTCTCCTTACAGGAAAAGAATAGGTCCCCAATAAAACAAAAACCAAAATACAAACCCAAGAAAACTTATTAATGTCAGAAAGTTAAACCAAAGAAAACTTATGCCAATACCATTACTTGCTTTGCCTGTAACGAACCAGGACATCTATCATCTGCATGTCCTAATAGAAAACCTATATAGTAGGGAAGCCACATTTATAGGATGTACTAATCTTGATTTAATAGAAATACACTCAGATGTGTCAGACACTTCTTCAATTTATTCCATAGTATCAGTAGAAGACTTTGAAGAAGTCAGTTCCTCCACTGATTATATTTTAGTAAATTCCTTTTTACAACCTTCTTTATTTCCCTACTCACCTGACTTCTTAGAACCTCACGACAATTATGAGGTTGTACTAGAACAACTCCAAACATTTGACTTAATGTTTCACACTACAATTCCTCAAACTATGGCAGACTTAAGAGCGGACCAAAAACTTTGTCTACATAATTGGACCTTGAAAGAAGGAACAGATAATATACCTTGTTTTATCTGTGGCTATTATCCTTCAGTCCTGCAAAGAGACACTTGTAAACTATGCATAAAACAATGCTGCAATCTATGTTGACAATCCATTTTCCAAATTTCCATACCAACAACTCATACCATTCGAGGTAGCACTCGAAACACCTTATTAGAAACCCGAGTAGCAGTATTGGAAACCAGACTTAATGTCTTAGAAACTGAACTAACCCAGTTCAGAGAACAAGTTGCCTTTGCTGATAAAGGCAAAGCCATACTTTTAGAAGAACCGGAAAATACAGAATTTGTATTTATCCAAACTCCCAGTGTGTGTAACGCAGGTACTACGGTAGACATTAGGGTACAATGTATTCTAAATATACATGGTCATGAATTTTCTCTACATGCTTTTATTGATAGTGGTGTCACTACCTCCACAGTAGATGAAACTATTTTGTTATCCATTTTGCCACCAGACTTACTCAAACATACTAATACACCTCTTTTAAGTACCCAATTTGACGGTCAAACTATTTCTTGTCACAAATTTGTCAAGAATGTCCACTTACGTTTCTATACTAATTGTGGTACTTATAGCCCTTCTCTCTCTCTCTCTCCCAACTTTGAGTCAGGCCTATGCCTTATAAAACTATTTCCCTTATCTTGGCCCTAACTTTTTAATTACTCCTGACCGAGCTCTTTTTCTCCTGCACTTACCAATTATGCCGGTCATAGACTCATAGGGGCCGAATAACATAATTATCATGGATGTATGTGAGTTGATGTGCAAGAGAATCATGACACTCATCATGGATATTTTCTTTCCTCAAGTCTCTTCGTCGACTGTTGAATTCACCACAAGCTGTGCTTGGAGATATTTCCGAGAAGTATATAAGAAACTCTTTTTTCCTTGTTAATTGATATTAATTATGAAGCATTTTAACTAGGGTTTTGAGCTTAATTATTCATGAGATATTTAGACTGTCAAGCTTGTAAGTTTGAACTAAACTGGATGTTATAGTGGCGGATAAAAAATTGTGCTTGGAAAATACAGAAACTCAACAGTTTCAACCTGCCAATTTTAGGCCTCAAAGATCTTGCTGATTTCCTTCCTGCATCTCTGGCCACCATTGTAAGTTACTTCTCGGCTGAAGTAACACGTGGTGTTTGGAAGCCAGCTTATATGAATGGAACAGATTGGCCTAGCCCTGCTGCAAATTTGTCCAGTGTCGAGGAGAATATCAAAAAGATAGTGGCCACCACCGGCGTTGATGTCCCTAGTCTTGTTGCAGGTACTCATCCTGATGACACATTTAATTTATTTTATGTCCAACTGTCTCTTTTGGGATCATCTTCAATGTTAATTATATATTGAACACAGTCCACCTTCAAGTGTCAATCCTGACTTCCTTTGCAGGAGGAAGCTCCCTGGCTACTCTTCCACTACCTTTAGCAGCATTTGTCAGCCTCACGATTACTTATAAACTTGACAAAGCCTCGGAGCGATTCCTTAACCTTGCTGGTCCGGCGTTGGAGAATCTCGCAGCTAGTTGTCCTTGGCCAAGCATGCCGATCGTCGCTGCCTTGTGGACCCAAAAGGTGAAGAGATGGACTGATTTCCTAGTGTTTTCTGCATCCCGTACCGTGTTCCACCACAACAAAGATGCAGTCGTTCAGCTCCTGAAAAGTTGCTTCAGTGCGACGCTCGGTCTGTCTCCTCAAATGCCAAACCATGGAGGTGTGGGTGGACTTCTCGGACATGGATTTGGTTCTCATTTTTCCGGCGGTCTTTCCCCTGTTGCTCCTGGAATCCTCTATCTCCGAGTCTACAGATGCATCAAGAACATCTTCCTACTAACCGAAATGACACTCTCCCTATTAACGGCCTCGGTTAAAGACATCATGCGAACTGTAGTTTCAAAGAAGACATCTGAGAAACTGAAGAAAACAAAATACGGGATGAAATATGGTCAGGTCTCACTTGCCGCCGCAATGACACGTGTTAAAGTGACAGCCACTCTTGGAGCTACATTTGTGTGGCTATCTGGGGGATCAGGTATTGTCCAGTGTCTGCTACAAGAGATGCTCCCTTCATGGTTCATCTCAGTCCATCAGTTAGATGAGGAAGGAGGCAACGGGGGTATCGTATGTATGCTGGTCGGACATGCACTTGCTTACTTCGCTGTCCTCTGCGGAATGTTTGCCTGGGGCATTGACTCAGTATCCGTCTCTAAGCGCCGCGCGAGGGTCATCACATCGCACATGGAGTTCTTGGCGAGCGCATTAGATGGGAAGATCTCGCTAGGATGTGATTGGGTGCTATGGCGTGCTTATGTTTCCGGGTTTGTGGGTTTAGTGGTGGATTGTGTGCCGAGTTGGGTGCTCGAGGTCGAGCTGCATGTTCTGAAGAGTGTCAGCCAAGGGCTGAAGCAATTGAACGAGGGCGAGCTTGCGCTTGCACTTCTCAAGAAAGGCGGAGTTGGGGCAATGGGCGCGGCTGCTGAACTGATCTTGGCTAGTGAATGATGCTCTTACGCTGCCCAAGATGAGTTAGTTCTCTTCTCCTGTTCTTCTTCCCTAAATTTGACATTGCTAATCTTACAATGGCTATATCTAATTTCTATTTAAGCGTGCTGTTTTATAAGTTACTCATGGATTGCTTTTCACCTACTTGATCTTGTTCACAACTTAACCGAGACTTTTCAAAGAGGATTGCATATCCATGATCAACTGAGATCTTGTTCACAATTTTTATGTAGGGAATTTTGCAAAAGCATCAAGTTTCTAATCGTTTTTTTTTATAAAATCGTTCAACGCTGAATAATTTTCTCCGGATTGAAGGATGGCCGTGACTCCGTCACGCCGACGTCCAATTCCACTCTGTCTACCCGTAGTAAGACACGTTTCGATCCATCGTTTTACCCTTTCCTCTTTATCATCTCGGCCGCCCTTCGCCTCCCATGATCCGTCCCCCACCGATTGCCCCCTCGACACCGACACTCGTAGTTTGTGGAACTAGCGAGTAACAACGCGGAGAGGGTGCATTTGTAGAAAAGGAAAAAAAAAAGAATCGATGTTGATTCCTCAATAAGGAGGAGAGGAGCAGATTCTCCTAGCAGTGCCACTTCTGCTACTTGGGCACAGGTAGGAAGCTAGGAGAGGAGCATAAGGAGGAGAAGAGAGTGCGGAGGCTCAGGCAACGGCAGAAAAGGTGTTTTTAAGAAGGCCTATTACATGAGGGTATGCTCCTCTTCCTATTACATGAAGGCCCATCAGTTTACTGGTGCTAACTACAACTTCCCCATGCCCACTGCAACACCTGGTGCTCAAAGAAATGCTTGATCATCATCAGCTTGCATTGTTTGTAGTTTGGGCAGCTTGGTACTCATTTGATCATCCACACACACTTTATATTTTTGTTCGGGAAGATTCGTTGTACATCAGAGTTTATACTTCACGTTTGAGTGATTATTTTGTGTTGTAGAAAGATGATGCCATGCAAATAGTATGATATCATATATGTTTGTGTGGTTGAATCTAGCAATTTCTGTTAGAATTCGAGTGCGTGTTAAGAGTTTTCTTGTTTCTTCCTCCTGTGTAAATTACAAGCTAAGTGAAAATAATGAGTGATGTAGGTTCACAGAGGAATCTGGTATATTTTGTCAGGTAACTCTTTGAAGTGAGTGGCATTTGAAGTTCCATATTGGTCCTCTGTAACTGACTTAAAGATCTACATCGGTTATTTATGAAAAGTTTTATTAATATTTGTCTGTTATTATTATTATGAAGCCCTAGAAGAATTGGCGCTTTGAAAGAAGTCTAGCTATCTTTACAACTTTTGTTGCTTATTGCTTCCATCCCTAAGGAAAGACGATGATGAACAACATTAGCTGTGATCTGTAGCGGGTTTTTCCATGTTCAAGCTCTATGTAAGTTTGTTCTTTTAGACCAAAGATAATGAGAGCATCATATTCGTCATCACATGTTTTATCATGGAGAAGTTACAGTGGTCTTATGGACTTTCCAGATGTTGATAATGTATCAATCTGAAAGCTCGGACGGAAGTTCATTTCAACCTTAAATACTAAAGTACTGGATTCTGTAGTTGCCTATTATCATCCTTAGTCTCAAACACTTACTATAAACTAAAATTTATTGGGCATCCCACTGTAAAGTTTAATCTAGAACTCTGAATAGATATCCACTAAACTAATAGATTTGATACTAGAGCAGTTGAATATTAATCATATAATAAAAATGATTCAATTACTCTAAATATTAATGATGCATAATCTTATATGGAGGTACAGGTATAAATTCTTGTAGTCTATGACTAATAATTAAGATAAACAGGACTTAATGATGATAAACATGCATACACAACTCAAACAAAATCTTACAATTTTCTTTACCATCTCTTAGCCAAAGAAACATAGGTTTATTAGGACGAACAAAGCCTCTCCTAGCCTATATAGTCACTGGTTACTCTTAAGCAAAGAGATGAAAAAAAAAAACAAACAAACAAAAGAAAGATTAAAAGAACAAAGTTATCTTGAAGGGTATTATACATATATAGATATATATATATATAATGCCTTACTAGAAGAAACTGTAGTTGTTGAACATAAAGCTTCCAGTAGCATAATTACTGAGAATTTCATTATGTGCAGACCACAACTCTGCTCTCAACCCCATTCTCTTCAGTGCCTTGAGTATCTTGTTCCTGTTTGCATATCCTGTGATCACAACTTTCTGAATGCTTGCCTCAACTTCAACCTTCTCTATCCCTGAACACAAATGCCATCAAGAATGTCTATTTCTATGACTAGAAACAATTGAAGATGATGAATAATCCTTCCAATTAACCTTTCACTTTGGACAGGCATTTTCTCACTCTCTTCTCATGTAATGCTACCATGTCCACCTTTAACTCGATAGCCTGTGCATGCAAAAAAAAAACATTTTCTTTTTTGACAGAAGAAAATGGAAGACTAAAGAGGTTCACACGAAATATTGAAACAAAGACAAGTGCTAATACAATACTAGGGACATGAGCTGACATGGACTCATCAACAACAAAATACTATGGGGCTCTATCAACAAAACAAAAGGGCTCCAACCAATAGAAAACCAAGTAATATGAATTCTGGGGTTTCATAGTGTTCAACAATTCTTTTAAACTATGAACTGAATCTTATCTGCATTGTTTCTTATGAACAAAATTGTGAAGAAGACATTGTATCTTACATACTATTACCTCCATGCAGACTCCAAGATTTGAAGAGAGTGATTGTGGAAGAGTGTGGAAGAAGGAAATGGTAGACAAATGAAAGCAATGGGAATCAATAGAACTTGTATGAGAGAAGGCTTGCTTATATAGTGTAGAGGTACCACAAGAGAAGGGGTGGCCAAAGTTGGTCTACGGATTCCAAGAGTTCAATCAGGGAATGAGAGCTTCCTTGTTCTGTTGCTTTTCTTAAAGAAAGCATAGGTGAGCTCAAAAATCAAGGTTTGCCCAGAGAGAGAGAGAGAGAGTGAGGAGTTGTGGCAATGAGTAAAAAGGCGAAATGCTCGCCCCCAGCGCCCCCGCCAACTCGTCCCAGGACCAACACGGAGGAGGTAAATGACGGTTATCACTGGTGTGGTGAGGCGCCTGGGGTCAAGGGAATTAATGCCAGCAAACTAAGGTTTTATTCCCATGCGCAACTGGCGACCCTCGAACCTGTGACCTCCAAGTAAATGGCCAGGCGCCTTACCATCCGATCCAGCCCGTGGGGGCAGGAGTTGTGGCAATGAGAGATGCATGAAGGTGGCTATCAGGCTCTGTTTACTCCATAGAAAAGAAAGGGGAAAGGAAGGAAACGAATAGAGAGAAGAAAGAGGAGAAAACATAAATAAGGGGTAAAAAAGAGGAAAGGGATGGAAAGGATAAACAATTACACATCTTCTAACACTCCCAACACTTCTAAGTCTTGTCTAATTGTTGGTCCAACCATGGCCAATCTTCCTTCGTTCTTGTCCGCACCAATCAAGTTGTCAAACTTTATCATTACCTGCCAATCTAGGCCCTCAATCTCAGACATTTGAGGGGGTTTGCCCATGTCATTGTGACTGCATAGGGCCATTGTCGCTCATCAAAGGTTTGTTATTGACGACATTGTTGGAAGTCAAGGCCTGATTACCTTGCTTGCGTTGGATGCCAGCTGCCAGAGGAACACAAGGAGGGTGATCACGACTAGGGCACAAACTATAAGAAATAACAATCCACCCCTTCCTCAATGAATTCCTCTAAAGTAATCAAAGGGAAGATGCAAGATCATGCTTTCGAAGATTGTCATCCTGAGTAAACAAAGCATTAATGAGTCCGAGCTTGCTTTTGTTGTCTTTGTGTCAAAGTATTGTTAGGAATTTATGAAAATTGTAGGAAAGGAAAAGAAAGTAAAAGGAGAGTTAAAATATTATTAGCAGCAGGAGTGCAAAAGAAAGGAAAAGGGGAAAGAGAAAGTGACAAAGGAAAAGAATTGATCTCTGGCATGAATTAGACCATGGCACAAGTTTGGTATTGTTATCTTCTCCTGCTGTACATATTATACTATTTCATTTTCTTCTCCATTTAGTTGAGCTAGTTTCTTCCAGTGGCAAAGAATCACCCCATCCAATAAGACAAAGGAGTTGAGATTGTAAAAAGAACGAATATATATTTTGATACTGACAAGAACATCATCATATTGTCTTCAATGTTGCTAAAAGGAAACAACAGATAGCAAGGGAAGGGACCGGGCCTGCCCAGAGCATTCTTGTACAAGATGCAATCATATATACTGCACAGGTCAATGTCATTGGATCAGATTTATGATGTGATTATGGGAACTTGTGATGAATAGGAGGGTTATGCTTTGCACCGTCTTTCATGAACTATGGAGGTGACCACACTGATTTATCAGCCTCTTAGTTATATATTTTTTAAATTAAATTGTTAAAAGGTTTTAATAGAAATCAAACCAGCTAAAATTGATAAACTTTCAAGTTGAATTGATTAGTTAGTTTAATTTCAATTTGGCTAATTGTATAAAAAAAATAGAAGTCTAAAAAATATTAGCTAAAAGATCAAAACCATATTATTTTTTGGATCACTTCTAATGAATTATTAATGGTTTTATTTTTATCATTTTGACTACTAAAATACTATCAAAGTCTCTTTGTCAAAACACTTTGATGTTCTTTTACACCTTAGAGAATAATGATCTTGTATGCTGTTATCAAAATACTTAATTGCCTTCTAATAACTAAATAAAAATTAATGGCATTAATAAACTTCTAAGAGCATCAAAAACGTGATAGTAGTTTCGCGTTGTCATTGTTGTGACCAACAAAAAAAATCATTTTTCTAAGACGGTCTCATATATTCTGAAAGGGGATCAATTTATTGAAGTATGATGAGCATTATAATGATATCACATTATTATCTTAATCATAGATCCATGACCACTAATATATGAGCGCATGCATCTTTACATTTATAAACGTGCATTCATACTTTTACTTTAGTGGTCAAAATGACATTTTAATCTTCTTTGTAATTGTGAAACCACTATTATAGTTTTAATACTTTTAGAAGTTCATTTATATTTTTGTTTTTTTTTAATTTTGAGTACTGAACTATTGTTGTTAGGGTTAAGTCCCCTAGTTGGTTATCAAAATAATTTTAAACATTTTAGAGACGTTGACAACAGTGATTTTTTTTAAAAATAAGATATACTATTTTAAATAAATTCTACGCCCTTTTATCCTTTGATAAATATCAATTCTAAAAAAATAAATAAAATATTAATTAAATTTGGATTGTCCTAATTAAAAAATGCTTCAAAATCTTGATAAAAATCTACAAGCTCATGCACCATATTTCCTTTTCATTCAATTAGCCCAAGGTTTTATAGATTTTCAACATCCATCCAATCTTTCCACTACTTCCCTAAATACATTTATAACTTTAGACCGATAACCAAAGTTAATAAATGATACACACTAATACTACTATTTTCTTATTTCTTTGCGTGACCTTGTCGTATCGGACCTTGTCGTATCGGAAACTCAATAAAATTTCATTAACATTTTAATTTCAACTTAGATCCCCTATAAAATTGAATCAATTGTGTTGAACACAAATTTATTATACATTGCATGACATGTAGCTAGATTATACGCATGATTAGTGTTTCCTTTTCTTTCATATACTATACACTATACATACTAAATTTATTTTTCATATCTATTGAAGATTTAGTGATCATTCCAAATATATGTATATAAATAGACTCTAAGAGTTGCAATCCAAATTGTTCATATTGCTCACTAAAGATTATAAGGCATGCAGGGGGACAATGGTGCCAAGGGGAATGAGCCTCCTCCTCCTCCTCCTCCACAATTGAAGATGGATCGCTTCTTTGCTTGTCCAAGGTGCTCTAGTTGCTTCTTCACTGGCAAAGCACTCGGCGGCCACCTTTCTTCCCATAGCCGCAAGGAGATGAAGAAAGAGAGAAAAACCGCTGTCGCAACAAACAATAACCAAATGAACCGCTCGGCCCCAAGACCGTCAAGCCAGCAACAAACAACCACCCCATTTGAATTCAATAACTACCACTTGGAAATAAGTAACTCGAATTCCTTATAATCCTCACTTTGATTATGTAAATAAGTCAACAATTTACTTTGAGTCCTAATTGTGCAGGCAAGAGCTCAACTCAAGTAAGTGACCACTTGAATGGTACTGAGACCCTGCAAACTCGAGATCATCTCAGCAGAATGAAGTTCAAGTCTGATAGCAAGGAAGTTATTTGTGATTCATGCGACAATGATTTCGATCTCACTTTGCATCTTTAGAGTTTTAACTATCTGTTTGCCTATGAGTGTTGGTACTGAGCATTGAAGTTGCTAGCAGAATAAGTGTGTCTTGGGAAAATGGAATGCAATAAAACTCCTCTATCTTGTTCTGGATTGAGATAATTAGTTGTGGTAAACTATGGCAAATCATATTTCTTAATATATATATTTTTAATGCACACCATTTGTTCATGATATCTGTGTAAGCACACTAACAATACTCCAAGGTTTGTTAAGATTGTAATGACAAAAGAAACACTTCTGGTGAGGTGAGGTTTTTGAACCTTGTTTTCCTGTTAGTTTTGTCTGATATACATTTTTCTTATACCATAAGATTTGTAATCTTATGTCAACTCACGTTCATGTTTGATGGGTAAAGAAATGTGTTTGTCATACAGCTAACTGAAAAGAATGAACATTAATTATAATTAGAAGAGGCCAAGCTGAGGATGACCTCAATCGAATATTTATATTTAGAAGAGTCAAAGCTTGGAATCCAGAAGCTAAAAAATAAAAAAGTGTGAGACTTTTGTATTCAAATAAAATCTGGCCAGGCAAAAAGTCTCTAGCATTTAAGAGTACTTGGCAGTCAAATTTTTTCAATTTTTTTATAATGAGTTAAACAATCGCCTTTCAACGAGAAGAAATTTCATTCTATTTTTTTTATTATAATCTGTAGGTTATATCTATTCAAAGATAATCTTATATATCCTCTATCATCTGATTTTATATACACAGAATTTCGTTTGACTTTTTGAGTTGAAATTTCAACTATAATCTAAGCATTTAAAAAGGAAAAGAAATCAAATAAAAAATTAAAATTGTTAGTCGTTCAATGGCGATGGAGCTATGGATACATATCTAGATCTGGAAAGAAAATTTGCAGGAAGAAAAAATAATAGCAGATGTCGTCGTCTTCCTTTCTCTTCCTTATTCAGATTTGCATGTTCATCCTCTGTAATTGCTCAATGGAAGCTCGAGGTTCTCATAATATAAGCTTGGGATCCTCTCTCTCTCCGCTTGGTCGTCAAAACTCGTGGTTGTCTTCCTCCGGCGACTTCGCTTTCGGATTCTTTCCCGTCGTCGACAACGGAAGTGCCGCCAGACGATTCCTTCTCGCGATCTGGTTCGACAAGACCGTCCCCAAAACCGTGGTCTGGTCCGCTAAAGTCAAGCCACCGGCCACCGGAGAGGCGACGCTGGAGCTCAAGACCGACGGCCGACTCGTCCTCACCGACGCCCAAAATCGCGTCTTGTGGAACACCACCGGAGTCGGAAACGACGACGTCTCTCACGCCGCCATGCTCGACGACGGCAACTTCGTCCTCGCCGGTCCCGACGGCTCGCCGCGGTGGCAGAGCTTCCAGCATCCGACGCACACTCTGTTACCGGGGCAATCTCTCCTGCCTGGAAACAAACTCCGGTCGATGAATACGGAGCACTCGAGCAGTAGGTTCGAGCTCCTTCTAGAGGTCAACGGCAGCGACCTCGCGCTCTACGCCATCAACACGCTGTCCGGCTCACCATACGGATTTTATTGGTCAGTGAACGCATATAATTCTACACAACTCTATTTCCAGCAATCGAGACTTCGCCTCGTTCTAATGAACGAATCCGTGATCGACATCACTTCGCCATTGCCGAAAACAGAGACGGCAGATGAAGTGTACCAAAGAGCGACGCTTGGTGGCGACGGAGTCTTCCGGCAATACGTGCACCCCAAGAACAACGCAACGATGGGATGGAAAACCGTCGCCTTCGTCCCGGAGGGGATCTGCGAGGCGGAGTTCACCTACGGCAGCGGGATATGCGGCTTCAACAGCTACTGCGTAATGGACGAAGACGAAGTGGACTGCCGGTGCCCTCCGGGATACTCCTACTTCGACCCCAACCGGAAATTCGGAGGCTGCAAACAGGACTTCCCCAGTCAAAGATGCGAGGTGGACGAGTCGTCGATGTTTGAGCTGACGGCCATGTTGAACGTCGACTGGCCTCTGTCCGCCTACGACCACTTCGTGCCCGTGCAGGAGGAGCAGTGCAAGGAATTGTGTTCGATGGATTGTTTATGTGCCGCGGTGATCTTTCGGAACTCGACGGGCGATTGCTGGAAGAAGAGGCATCCGATGTCGAATGGGAGGTACGGCGGCTTCGTCGATCGAATGGCGTACATCAAGAATCCCATCGCCGCAGTAGCTACCAGTTGGGGATACGTTATGCCTCAAATCGTGGTCCCGAATGCAACAAATTAGAATGAAGCTCTCTTTATGCAAAATCGCACAGATGGCATATCTCCTTCGCTTCTTGCTTCTTCTTATAATGAAAAAACATATCCATATATCAAAAGTGTGTCTATATTATATATGTAGGGTTGTTTGCACCATATACAGATAACTTATTTTATTTTGGATTATTATTCTCGTATTGTAAATTATTTCTGTGGCTAGTAAGAGAATCATTTTTAAAAAAAAATCTTCTGAACTTCTTCTCGCCATAATTTAAGTTCTTTTTTTATTACTATACTTTTTATTTCTTCCTCTAATAATCATATATAAGCGTTCTCAAATTTTCACAAGATGTGTGAAGTGGATATGTATCACTAAGGTCTTTACCAAGGAGGAAGAAGAAGAAGTACATAGTTTTATTGCACATGTTAACATCAGATATGCTTACTTTCCTGAACTAATTAATTTTATGCATATAGTTACTATACATATCAAGAGATTCGGTGGCATTTAAAAAACAATGGCTCACATTAATGAATTCCATGTTATGTAAAAACTCTTTAACATCTGTTTGAAACCTTTTAAGTAAAGAATTGAAATTAATTCGTTCAATTTATGTTTGGAATGAATTGTAAAAACAGAATTAATTTGAATTCAATTGTTATACTTTTACGATTTTATCCCGCGAGGATGGAGCCGTGATTTGTTTTGTGAGGGGGTGATTTGGTAATTTAATTTGTTCAAGTGAATTCCTTTCATAAATCAGAAGTGTTTAGGTGTGATTTGTTTTGAAGTTTGAAAGGATGGAATTGAATTTTAATTTTCAAAGGAATTCTAATTACTTCCTTTCCAAACATGGTGTAAATTATTCTGAAATTTATTCAAACAATCAATATTCAATCGCAAGATATATCATATTCCACCGAAGAAGGTTTGGTTTTGTCATATGAAAACACTATGAATATGAATGACTTGTACACGTCTCCGAAGTGTGCTCGGAGGGCACCTCGCCTACCACCAACGGCAACGCACTGAGGAGAGTACTGCAGGGCAAGAAGCAACAATGACAAGGGACTCTGATCAAGATTAAGCAATTATTCTACCACCATTGTCGACTCCATCAACTTCAATAGTTACTCAGAAGAAAGAAACTGGATCAGCAGTGATAACTCCCCTTTGAATCCTCAATTCAAAGGAGGTGATGAGTATGATGCTGCACCCAACCAATACATGATCAGAAACAACAGTTTCTGTAGAGTTTTGATGCATCGTCAGGGTACCGATGAGGAGCTACAAACTCTTGATCTTCTTGGTGGAATGAAGGCTAGCTCTCATGCAAAGAGTAAGAAGAACCATAATGATGAAGATTTAGATCTGAGTCTGCATCTTTAAGGGAATTCCAAATTGTTCTTCAACTTGGCCATACTGTGTGTTGTGTGTCTCTAAGTTTAGCCAGGAAAATAAGAGCTTTCATACACTCAGTGAAAAAATTCAATAAAATACTCAATAAATGATGTGATATTTTGCATGTACATGTTCGATTATCACTCGGATACTATCGATAGCCTCCGGCCGTCGTACCAAATCAAATTATATCCTGGGAGGTACGATAAATCCGTCGAGGATCGTTGTATATAAAATATCATATCATTTATTAATTTTTCCTTGAGATTTTTATTGAGCATATCATTTCCGAAAAATAAAATAAGTTTTGAGTCGTCAAACAAACATAAAGTTCCTCTTAATATTAATTATTGTTCGAATTATGTCATGGTCTTTCATGAAATCAATCGGTTGCTAATAATTAAATCAATTAATGCAGCGACTTAAATTCCAACACTGTGACTTGTAGGATAGAGGAGGGAACGCCTCCCCCATATATATCTTTTCTTGTATGATGGGATTAAGCATCTCATGGTTGACGCATAGACTAAAAAAGTTATGTGGTAAGATCCACCGAGTCTGGACGACTCTCTCTTTGACTCCCGAAATCACCTCGGACAAGCCTACTCTTAAGATCGCCCTAAGATGACATATGCACGAGATCACCTCGGGAAGTCAGGTCCTCGAGATTACCTCGGGAGGGCGGAGGCCCGGGACCCTCTGGCCAATGGACTCCGAGATCACCTCGGAGTAGCGGAGCCTCAAGGATCATCATATCCGGTAGCCCGACCTCAAGTAATCGTTCCCCTTTTACGGATCTGTAAATAATTATCATCAATAATTATGGGATAATCATGACCCATAATATGCAATCATTAAAGCCTTGATCATTACAACGACTTGGAGTTAATTGTCGCAAGGAACGTTACGGGGATTATCCAGTAACCGACAATTGAGGGGATGTGGAGAAGAACGTGGGGGCACGCGTGACTGCCTCCTCAGGTATAAAAGGTACTTCAACCCCCAAGGAAAGGGGTTACACTCATTCTTACTGACACTTCTCCATATTTCTTTCTCTCTCAAAGACTCTCGTACTAACTTGAGAGTCGGAGCGGGCTCCGCTGGACAATCTCCGACATGTTTCCATTAACGCTCATGTTAATCTCGCAGGGTAGGAGCTCTTCCTCACTCGTCATCATCCTCGCGGGTTGAACTCTAGTAACTGGTGGTTAGCGTCGATTCTTTCCAGAATAAGTTTGGCGCCGTCTGTGGGAAACTATCAAAGCACCAGAAGGAGCACCGATGGCAGAGCCAGAGAGACAATCCATCGTTCTGACGAAAGAGGAATTAGATCGCCTGGTGGCCAATGCTGTCAAAGATGCGCTCGAATCGCACCAAATCGAGCAGGCCGCCTTACGACGAGTAGCTTCTATGCAAGGGGAGATCCCAAAGATCTCTACCTCGCATCCCCAACAATGAAGATCTGTCTCACCACCGGTGGGACACGCCGAAGCAGTTCTGGTACACCGACGGGATTCTCTAGGAGATTTGGAGAAGGCCAACTCAGTAGCCTCCAGCACACTGAGGCAAAAGGAAGGACTAGGGAAGAGGGAAGAACCTAAGGCCTTCTCAAAGGCACCATCTACCCCTTTCTCGCTGGAGATTGTGGAAGATCACATGCCGAAGCAGTTTCGTGGGCTTGGGATTGCCGACTATGACGGAAAGACAGATCCTAAAGATCATGTCTGCAAGTTCGAGAGCGCGGCACTCCTGCACCAGTACACTGATGGTGTAAAGTGCCGGGTGTTCTTAAACACCCTATCAGGGGCCGCCTAGCGATGGTTCCAGAGATTGCCCTAGGATTCTATCAACTCCTTCCTGGAGTTTAGAACCGCCTTCCTCCACCATTTTGCCAGCAGCCGTCGCTATCAGAAGATGGCGTTAAACTTATTTGCCCTCAAGCAGAAACCGAAGGAACCGCTCAAGGATTATATCTAGAGGTTCAACCGAGTGGCGCAAGATGTGTCAACCGCGACATCAGAGATCCTCGTCAACGCCTACACCCAGGGGCTCTCTGAAGGGGATTTCTTCCGATCTTTGGTGAAGAAGTCATCTACCATCTTCGATAATTTGTTAGGGCATTCTGTCAAGCACGTCAATGTTGAAGAGGTGCAGCATGCCCGCCACAAAGAACCAATCGGGGTTCCTGCCTAGCCCGTTGTACGGCCAGAGAGGAGGGAACCTCTGGCTCCAGCCCGGGGAAAAGATCTTCGTCCAGGGAAAGACCATTGGGTTGGTAAGCGAAAGCTAGTAAAGACAGTGGACACCCAGCAGCCAAAGCCACTGATGAGGTACTGCGACTTCCATGGCAGTACGATGCACTCTACCAAGGAATGTCATGCCCTGAAGAAAAAATTGAGTGAGGAAGCAGACCCCAAATCTCGGAGAAAGTGGAAGAAGATGGGGTATCATCAGAGGTCTCCTTGGCGGAGCTTTTCTCCTCGTAAGCGGTCATCGGGAGAAAATGAAGCCCGACATCAATATCGATCGCATTCGAGGGGGAGGAGTCGAGAGGTTGCACCCCGTCGATCTCCCTCATTGGAAAGAGATCCCAAGAAGGGTAAGGCCCCTGCACGTGTTCCGTCTTTTGGACATGTGAGGGTGATCTCAAGAGGACCTACTGGAGGAGATTCCCATCGGACAAGGAAGGCTCACATTCGTCAGCTGGAGAACTACGCCATCGGGATGAGTTGGAGCCAGCATCATGGCCCTACAATCTCCTTCGGCCCTGAGAACTTAGAGGACATAGAAGTTCCCCACGAAGATGCCCTGGTAATTCTTGCACATATTATAAATTATGAGGTTAAGCATATCTTCGTGGATACAAGTAGTTCCGTGAATATCATGTACAAAGCCGCCCTAGATCAAATGTGAATAGACGAGGAAGAACTACATCCGGTTTCGATTCCGCTCTTCGGCTTCACTGGGTACCGAGTATAGCCGATAGGGCAAATTACCCTATCGCTGTCGTTGGGCAGTGACACTCTAGAGAGTACAAGGAGGACTCCCTTCCTGGTCGTTGATGCTCCCTCCTCCTACAACGCCATCCTGGGTGCCCGACACTCAGCATATTCCAGGCGGTGGTCTCGGTTTACCACCAGAAGATCAAGTTTTTGGTAGGCGATCAGGTGGCCGAGGTTAAGGGAGATCAACCAGTGTCTTGGCGATACTACAGCGGGGAAGTCAGATCGGAGTCCCGCAAAAACCTGAAGTCTCATGAAGCCCTGCAAATTGATCTTGTCGACCCACGAGAGGAGGAAGGACGCAAAGAAGAATGGAGGGAGGTCGGGAGCGAGGAGGTGCAGATTCACCCTCAACAGACGGGGGGAGTTACGAGGATTGCCACCGACCTTGCACCGGAACTGAGGAGTCGTCTTATCGACTGCCAGCAGAGCCATCGAGACGTCTTCGCCTGGGTTGCCGAGGAAATCAAAGGGGTCCCCCCAGCTCTAGTCATACATCACTTGCATGTAATCCCGGGAGCTCGGCCGGTGAAACAGAGGCGAAGGCATTTTACACCCGAACAAGACAAGGCTATCAGAGAAGAAGTCAGCAAGCTGTTAAGAGCCGGACATATAAGGGAGGTTCAATTTCCGGCTTGGTTAGCTAATGTAGTCTTTGTCCATAAGTCATGGGTAAATGACAGGTCTGTATTGATTTTCGAGATTTGAATAAAGTCTGCCCTAAGGATTGTTACCCCTTGCCTCGAATAGATCGGTTAGTAGATTCTACAATCGGTTGTGATTTCATTTCGATGTTGGATGCTTATCAAGACTACCATCAAGTTCCTCTTACTCCTGAAGACCAGGAGAAAGTCAGCTTTGTGACAGCAAATGACACGTATTGCTATAATGTCATGCCTTTCGGATTGCGCAACGCTGGGGGAACTTAACAGCGGATGATGGACAAGGTCTTCAGGTATCAGATCGGGAGGAACATCGAAGTGTACGTGGACGATATCCTGGTCAAGACCGACAAGGGAAAGGGCATGATAGCCGACTTAGAAGAAACGTTCGCCACCCTGAGGGCCAACAAGCTGAAGTTGAACCCTGCTAAGTGCGTGTTCGGAGTGAAGAGTGGCTGGATCTTGGGGTACAGGTGACAGAGAGGGGAATCGAGACTAATTTTGAAAAAGTAAAGGATATTCTGGATATGTCATCCCCTCGCAACTTCAAGGAAGTACAATGGCTGAATGGTAAAATCACGGCTTTGTCTAGGTTCATCTCCAAGTCTGCAGATATAACCCTACCATTCTTCACGATTCTGAGAAAGACAGCCAAGTTCGACTGATATGACCAGTGTGAGAAGGCATTTGCCGAGCTGAAGGCCTATCTTGCCGAGCTCCCCATCCTCTACAAGCCAGTGGAAGGGGAGACATTATTTGTCTACCTATCTGCAGTAGAACAAGCAGTGGGCTCTGCGCTTGTCCGAGAAGAAGGCATGGTGCAATATACCAAATACTTCTTCGGGAATATCCTGAAGGTTGCCGAGACGCGATACACTACAATGGAGAAACTGGCCTATGCTCTGGTCTTAATAACCCGAAGGCTAAGGTCTCTTAGCACATCCTATCGTGGTTCTCACCAACAGCCCGCTCGCACGGGTCCTCACCAATCCCGAAGCTTCAAGTCAGCTAATCAAATGGACGACAGAGCTAAGCGAATACGGGATTGAGTACATGTCTTGTACCGCTATCAAGGCACAAGCCCTCTCCGATTTCATGCTCGAGACTGTCCCAGAGCCTGAGGTCGAGGGAGTCTGGAAGATCTATGTAGACGGGTCTTCCAATACCAGGCACAACGGAGTCGGGGTGTTAATGGTCTCCCCTCGAGGGGATACATTACATTTATCTATTCGGCTCCACTTCAAAGCCACCAACAATGAAGCTGAATACGAAGCAATCCTAGCAGGCCTGCAAGCTGCCAAGCATGTGGGAGCTATTCGGGTCGTTGTATATTCGGACTCTCAGCTTGTGGCATAGCAAATAAAAGGTGACTTCGAAGTCATGTGTGAACACCTCCAGAGGTATGTAGCCCTCTATGAGCAGCTGAAAGCTTCCTTTAAGGAGGTTATCCTACAGAAGATCTCCCGGACAGACAATGTCAAGGCTGATGAACTACCTAGGTTGGCTAGCTCCATCTCGACCTGGCAACTAGATGAACCTAGTGCCCCGGAAGATACTGTAGCGCAGATTGGAGAGGAGGCAGAAGGCGACACCATAGCCGATTGGAGAGATCCATATGTGGAGTTCCTACGCAGCGGGAACGCTCCAAGCAAGGATCAAGGAACCTGATTGTTTCATCGCCGGACTGCTAGATTCATATTGGTCGGAGATCAACTATAACAAGGAGGACAATGATCAAGAGCGGCTGATTGACCTAGATCTCATGTTAGAGGTCCGGGATAAAGCAACAACCTGGCTGGAAGCATATCGACGACGTATGCAATAAGCCTACAATCGCCGGGTAATCGCCGGCAGCTTTGAAGTCGGAGACAAGGTTTGGAAAAGGATCAAACCAGTCGACGACCCGGGGAAGCTGGAGCCTCAGTGGGACGGGCACTACATCATCACCAGAAAGCTCACAGGAGGCAGCTATTATCTGGAGGATGACAAAGGTAAGGGGCTGGAGAGGCCATGGCATGCCAATCATCTCCGACCTTATCATACTCGGTGAGATGTTGAGTTGTTTGCATAAAACATGTATTACTGTTGGCACTGCCTTGTAGTTCAATAAATAAAGAAGCAAATGAAATATTACTCGAAGAACACCGAATACTTGCATGCTAAAACCCTACTACCTCACGGTGCTGTAGATGCCCGAGGTGAGTAGGCTTAGTCTGGGTGTTGCGGATGCTTGATCAAGAGCTGTTAAAACCCTACTATCTCGCAGTGCTGCGGATGCCTGAGGTGAGTAGGCTTGGCTTGGGTGTTGCGGATTCCTGACCAAGAGTTGTTAAAACCCTACTACCTCGCAGTGTTGCGGATGCTCGAGGTGAGTAGGCTTAGTCTGGGTGTTGCGGATGCCCGACCAAGAGATGTTAAAACCCTACTACCTCGCGGTGCTGCGGATGCCCGAGGTAAGTAGGCTTGGTTTGGGTGCTACGGATGCCCAAACAAGAGCTGTTAAAAACCTACTACCTCGCGGTGCTGCGGGCATGAGGTGAGTAGGCTTGGTCTGGGTGCTGCAGATGCCCGAGATGAGTAGACTTGGTCTGAGTGTTGCGGATGCCTGACCAAGAGCTATTAAAACCCTACTACCTCGCGGTTCTGCGGATGCCCGAGGTGACTAGGCTTGGTCTGGGTGCTGCGGATGCCCGACCAAGAGCTGTTAAAACCCCAATACCTCGCTGTGCTGCGGATGCCCGAGGTGAGTAGGCTTGGTCTGGGTGGTGCAAATGCCCGACCAAGAGTTGATAAAACCCTACTACCTTGCGGTGCTGCAGATGCCCGAGGTGAGTAAGCTTGGTCTGGGTGGTGCGGATGCCCGACCAAGAGCTGTTAAAACCGTACTACCTCACGGTGCTGCAGATGCCTGAGGTGAGTAGGCTTGGTTTGGGTGCGGCGGATGCCCAACCAAGAGCTATTAAAACCCTACTACCTCGCAGTGCTGCAGATGCCCGAGGTGAGTAGGCTTGGTCTGGGTGTTGTGGATGCCCGACCAAGAGTTGTTAAAACCCTACTAACTCACAGTGTTGCGGATGCCCGAGGTGAGTAGGTTTCGTCTGGGTGCTGCGGATGCCTGTCCAAGAGCTGTTAAAACCCTACTACCTCACGGTGCTGCGGATGCCCGAGGTAAGCAGGCTTGGGCTGGGTGCTGCGGATACTCGACCAAAACCTATCAAAACCCTACTACCTCGCAGTGTTGCAGATGCCCGAGGTGAGTAGGCTTGGTTTCGGTGCTGCGGATGCCCGACCAAGAGCTGTTAAAACCCTACTACCTCACGGTGTTGCGGATGCCCGAGGTGAATAAGCTTGGTTCGGGTGCTGCGGATACCTGACCAAGAGCTGGCTAGAAGAACTTGGCGGAGTCATTTCCTTGTAGTTGTCTAGTGAGGTCTTGTATTGATTTGTAGCCACCTAATGACCCCTGAGCTATGAGGTTCTTGTGCTGAAGAACATCCTTGTGCTAGTAACCCCTTGGTCTGTGGCTGGAAACAAAATGATTTCACTGATCGGGGTAAAAGCGGGTCGTGTAAATTCACAAGGAGACATAAATCAAAAGAAGAAAGACTCTAAGTACACAAAGATAAAGGACACGGTGTTCCATTAAGAATTCCGTTGTACACTTAGTAGTTACACTCTCAAATAACAAAGCAAAGTACAAAAAGATACAACTACTATAGCTCCTCCTTCGGGGTCGACGCTTGTCTTAGCTGGGTCCTCCCAGCTTGCTCAGCTTCACTTGGGGCCTCCCTTGGGGTCGCTTGCTCCTTAGACTGAATGATTACTATCCAGCGTCCTCGCTCCTCAAATCAGGGAAGAACACTTGTTCTTCAGATTCCGTACCCCTCACGTCGAGGACAAATAATGCATAAGGAGCAGAAAAGACAAGATACTCAAGACAGTAGGTCAAGAAATGTTTTCATTACAGTCAAAATGATTACATTAGGAAAAATGAAGAAGTTACAAGAGACAAAAGACAAAAAGAAGGCAAGGCCTAGGTCGGGGAAGAGCTTTATAGTTCTTGCTCTTCAGGCGAAAGCTCATCCCAAACTTGGCCGATGCTCAGAGTACTCAGATCTGCATCTAGTTTCAGTAGGTGGGCCTTCTTTAATTGGCTAATGGCACCATTGAAGCCCTGCTTTAGGCGTTTCAATACCTGCCCAGCCAGAAGGTCGCGAACTCGTCAGACTGCAGAAATCTGGCCTTGAACTCTGCCTCAACCTTGGACAGTTGAGCTGCTTGGTCGGTCTTGTACTTCTGTAGTTCAGCTTCAACTTCCTTCTTGGAAGACTTCAACTCGGCCACCTCCCAAGACAACCGATCCTGAGCCCCTAAGGCCTCCTTGAGTTTCTAAGAGGTGGCTGAAGCCTTGTCCTGGGCTCGGGTGGCTTCGTCCTGGAGGTCGGACACATACGCAGCTGCTAGCTCTATTTCAGATACTTGGGCGGCCAGCTGGCGCTCTTGTTCCTTGGTCCAATCCTTCAGAGTCTTCTTTTAGGTTTCCAGGAGCTGGACAGTGGCAGACAACTCCTTCGCCTGGGTCTGGAGTTGCTCCCACTCCTGGGTTAGCTTCTGCAGGTCATCATAGAGGACCTGGTTCTTCTCCGACAGGGAGCGTTCTCGGAGGTGGTAACCGTGAAGAGTCTCCTCAGAGGCCAGCAAGGTGTCGAGGCAATTTTCTACCTTCACCCTTAGGGCTCTGCTGACCTCCAGCTGCAGGAGGCCTGCCTCGCGGGCACGACCAGTCTCCACTTCTGATTCCACCACATGCCGGAGGAGGTCTTCAGTAACCCCTCGGGAGCACAACAGGTGGCTCATAGCAGCGCAGTTAGAAGCGACCTACAATATGGGAGAGTGACAATTAATGCGTGTAAAAAGAAAAAGAAAAATAATAAGAGAAAGAGGAGAAAGTTAAAGGGCAATACCATCAGCAAAGACTGATGTAACATGCCCAGATATCTGACTGACCCGACCAACCTCCTCAGTTGGGCAAGAGGGGGAAGGAGTTCCACTGCAACCTGAGTCGACGGGTCGGGGACGTCTTCCTCCGAGCTGGACGCCGCCTACTGTCCGTGGCTTTCGGGGGGAAGGGCATTTATTTGGACTGATCGGGTGCCTTTGGCCGCCGCCTTCTTCGCCACCAAGGCCTTCCGGTGAGAGCGAGACACATCGGGCTACCCCTCCTTGCCTCGTCGAGTAGCTGGAGCATCGGTCGAGGCAGCTAGATCAGGGGCGATCAGATTAGTGAAAGGCCCAATTATACTAATTACTTTGTCACGAAATGTATGGGCTCATCAAATTTAGAATTTATAAATGAATGAAATGCTGGAAACTCTTTTTACAATCAAAAGTATGAAAATGTAATATAGGGGCCACAGGTCGTATTTTTCTCGGGGCTAGTTGACGTTGTGTGATTCGCGCTTATATTTATGTGTCGTTTGTGTTATTGGGTTTCAAATAAATCGTGGGTTCGGTGTCAATTAAAATTGAAATTGCAATGTAAAAGAAGGGAAATTTAACTATGTGAACTTAAGCAAAATGGTATCAACTAAAGCACTCAACTAATGGAAACTTAACTCACCAATGCAGCTTAGCAAAGTTTGGAAATCAAAACTGAACTCAATTGTAAGTGTATGAAGGAATTTCAAACTAGCTGCAATGTTCAGAACTAACCAAAGGAAGAAATGTATGAAGGAATTCGAAATCAGCCAAATGTAAATGAATGCTGAAATTAAGTACAGTAGTTCACTGAAGATTAAGTTATTTGATACCCATCACTGCCGTAGCTTAATATTGATGCACAGAAAAGTGAACAGCTTGATACGCAAGGAAAGTTCTTGAGTGCCAAAAGCTAATTCTAAATGTAGAGCTCTAGCTAACCATTCCAAAACGAAAACTGATTGATACAACTTGAAGAAACAAAGCTGACAGATTTGGAACTGCATTTTTTTCATGTGCAGAAATGAGCTACAAATGCAGAAATTGAGAGTTGAAATCAGGGAACAATGAACTCAGAATTGTTCGAAACAACTTGGATCAAGTTCAGAGGCTGAAATAAAAGACTGATACTCAGAATTTAAGTGTAGAAACGCAGAATATGAAGCTGAGTTCCAAAAAACAAAGCATGTGCAGAACTGGACCAAGCTGCAAAACGTGCCAAAATAAGAAGCTGCAGAATTGGTTTTGATACGCTCGAGCTGATCTTAATTTCAGAAATAAACCCGACTGAGAAATGAACTCGAATCTAATACATTAACACACTGATTGTGATCTCTAATTGCAGGAATTGGATTGGGCACAGTCTGAAATCGGAAGAGAATGCAAAATTCAGAAACTAAGTTGGAAACGCAAGAACAGGGCTTGATACGCAAGGTTTACTGAGGAACAATCTGAAAATTGGAATTACCACGCCAATCAAGAGTCAGAATTAAAGCTAAGGTCTAAATAAACTTAGACTAACTAATTTAGCTCACTAAAAATGAAACAACTTGAAAATTTCTGAAACTGAATTGCAAATTCAGTGATGAACTGATACGCAAGGCGATTAAATGGCACGCAACAAATAAATTGCAAACTACATGAAATTTGATCTAATTGTCACCTACACGAGCTCAGAAACTACTAAACTTGAAGATTTAAAACCTAATTAAACTAAACAATTCAGAAAACTAAATCTACAGCTGGTCTAATTGCAGAAAACAGATTGCGCAGAAATGAACTACAGCTAAAGCAATGAAACTTAAGTATCTAAGCTACTCCTCAACCATTCCAACTCAAGAGCTCCTTGGTCGTCAATCAAGGGAGAACCTCGGACCCGCAAGTTCCACAAATCAGCGAAAATCGCCTCTGCTACCGAATCTGATCAGCTCACTGCCCAAACTGAAATCAGCTTCCAATTTCATCAAACTCGTTGTGGTGGCTCGCGATTGGGATTAGGGGGTGTCCGAAACCTTCCAGGGAACCCCTCTGGTCAGCTCGGATGCAGTGGAAGTGGAGCACAGCTGAGTTCGTTGAATCGGATAGCAATTCTGTCGAGACCTCGCGCAGCTTGCTATTGAACAGAAAATCAATCGGAAACCTCACTAAGAGCTCTCTTCGCTGACCTAACTCTTGCGTTGATGATGGAATTGAGGGATCGCGCCTCCTTGATGAAGAAATCTAGCTAAGAAATGGAAGAAAACTGAAGAAGATGACTGCTTGCGGCGGAGACGCGACGGGGAGGAGCTGCTGCGCATTTCTGATTAAATAGAAACAAATGGACGGCTCAGATTGCTTTGATGAAATCCAACGGTAGATCTTGATCTGATTTGAGCCAAACTTTTATGATGATGATCTGGGGTCAGGATCTGCCTTGTGGTAGCTCGAATCCTCCAGATATACAACGGATGGTCCAGATCAACTCTATCTGTGAATGAACGCTCTAGAGCCCTCCTTGCTTGATCCAACGGTTGATTGAGCTCTGATTGGGATGAAACCTTCAGATCTTGATCATAGAGCTTGATCAACCCTAACCCTAGCTCGGATTGCTTCAGATCGTCCCGGATGGCTCAGATCTAGCCGCTCTTGAATCGGACGGCCCGGATTAATCGTAGGCTTGATAATTCGATCCGGTTCACATCCGACTCAGGTTTGACCCAGTATGCCCTAGGTCTAGTATCCTTTCTTGCCTACAAAAATATATCAGAAAATTAGTGGCCAAATAATCCAAAAATTGTGTAATTTTGCAATTAAGTCCAAAATAAGATAAAGTTCCAAAACCTAGGGTAAAATCATAATTAAGCAATAAAAACATGGGTCAAACATGAATTTTAGCAATTAAAATAATCAATAAAATGGTGCTTATCAACTCCCCACACTTAACCTTGAGCGTCTCGCGAAACTACTAAATATGTATCCCCTAGATTTCTTAAGCATAATTAGAAGCAATTGAAAAGAAATTACCTAGGGTCGTCAATTCTCATAAATCTAAGCTCTATGGATTAGTATCTTGTCCTTAAATCAACAACTTGCCTTTTCATCATCATGAGTCATTGAGATGAATTTAAATCACTAGCCTTTCAAGGAAAATTTTGGTGGC
>JAGFNQ010005064.1:0-172724 GCA_024364735.1 Boesenbergia rotunda | reverse complement strand
ATGTCAACACACCATAAGATTGCATGCTAGATACGAAGTTAAAATAATTTAGGAAATTATTTTATGCAAACTCTTCCGCTGCACATAAAAATTTTAAATTTTACGAACTCGTATCCCTGTCGACATGCACCCGGTCCCAACACATAATAGATGAAAAGAAAAAAATGGAACAAGTTCCCTAGGTGTATTATTCTTAGTCTTAAAGTGAACATTATGTGTTTTATGAATCATGAATGATAAGTTGGCATGTTATGAATTTCCTTACCATGAAATTATGTTTTCTCCATGCCATGTTCATGCTTGAAAGTTATGATGATATTTATGCTTTGAATGTATTCCCATGACATGTATGACATTATGAATAAAAGAATGTCTAAAGAGCAATTTCTAAGAAAAGAAAAGAAATGATGAACGCTATGCTAAAGAGAAATTGTTATGGAAAGGAAAGGAATCATGTATGCTATTTTAATTTATGTATTGGCTTGTACGGGATCTTGAAAAAGGTCCAAGGGATGGGCACCTTAAGAACGCCCCGGTTCTGGACTACCGAAGCTGTCCCTAGGCTAGAGGTTACCTAGTACCTTAGTAGGTCGGGATTAACTACCTCGTATTCTACTAAGGAATGCGCGCAAATGATGAATGGGTACAAGCCAGGGATCCCAATGATGATGATATGTTGATGTTCAAGTATTATATTATATATATTTTTTAAAGAGCATCCTTAATGTTTATGCACATGTTTATGTTTAATGATATTGCATATGCTATGTTTAATGTTTAGGCACATGTTTATGCTAAATGATATTGTATATGCTATGTTTAATGTTTATGCACATGTTTATGTTTAATGATATTGCATATGCTATGTTTAATGTTTATGCACATGTTTATGTTTAATGATATTGCATATGCTATGGTTAATGTTTATGTACATGTTTATGTTTAATGATATTGCATATGCTATGTCTAATGTTTATGCACATGATTATGTTTTAAAGGTCATGCGAATGTTATGTGTTTATGCTTATGTGTTTTAGATGCTTTAAGTATTTATTCATGTTATATGTTTATGTCAAATGATGTAGATTTCTACTTATATATGATGTACGGATTTTGTGAGTAAGCAAGGAGCTTACTAAGCATTTTATGCTTATAGTTTACCTTCTTATGTTGCAGATCCAACTAAAGGTTTCTAAAGAAGGGGAAGCAGCAGGAGGGCATGTGTGTGTGTGTGGCAGTGACTTGGCAAAACGATCCTACTGTTGTCTTTACTCTTACTTATGGACTTATTTCTCATGGACTTAATGTTGCTACTTATAAATGCATGTGTTAGTTTCTATGTTTACGCTTACTACTTATTAGAGTTGAAGTTCTTTATGATATGCATGCTTAAAGTAGAACTATATACTCTCTTGATAGATATGCTATGCTATGATTCACATGCTTAAAGTAGTTTAGTTAGAAAGAAATTTATCCAATTGCATATGTTCATGATTTAGTATTATTTCCGCTGCTATATTTCCGCTCCATATGCAATAATGTATGGAAAAAAGAAAAAAAAGTAACGTGTCGCTCACGTAAGGGGCGGGCGTTACATTTTGACTTAGAGACGACAACGAGCTGGAGCTCAGATCGACTCAGACGAGGAGGTTGAAGTCGATGTCGCAGATTTGACAGCAGAGGCTCGAGCACACATAGACGAGCTCCCTCCACCGACACTCTACGAGAGAGTGACACGGCTGGAGACACAGGTCCAGAGCCTCCGAGAGGAAGTGGAGGCAAATCATGCTGAAAATATGGAGACAAATCTAGGCTATTACACTGACTATATGAGTGCGCTTAGAGCTCAGAGGGAGACCAAAGACGCACAATATTATGAGATGATGGCAATGATTCGATCTTGGCAGCCAGGCTCTTCTGATCATCCTGGTCCCTCCTCCTAGATTTGATTAGCATTGTACTAGTGACTATCTGACTGCCCCTACTTAGTAGGGTTGACTCATGTTTGACTTGTATGACTGTGCTGATTCTCTCTGTTGACCAGCTGACTTATGGAGATGAGTACTTGTTTTTCTCTACTATTTGATCAACAGTTAGGATTATGCTTGGTAGAATAGGTTAAGTCTACTTTTGGTTTTCTTACTACTTTACTTATTTCAAAATCAGTTTTTAAAGTAGTTTTTTTTAAAATGCTTTCAAAATCAGCTTTTACTTAGTTTTGAAAAGTTTTAAAAATAAATTTTTCGACTTTAGTTTTATTTAAAAAAAAACTACCCCCTTCAAAACTAGAGCTTTTTCGCAAATGGACTTAGTCTAGGCCCTAACCCTAGAACTGCATGCACCTATAGATTTAGAAGCCAGCATCTCACAAGCACCTTAGGGTACTTTTGATTGATAACCTAGAAAGGGTTGAGATGCTTATGTCTTTGCCTTAATTCAAGATGCTTTAAGTCAGTGCATCTGCAGTAATTGGGGCACTAAACACAACTTACACAGTAATCAAGTTAAGTGTCAAGTTTAGAAAATCTAACTTGAACAGAACACTTAACTTGACTAACCCTAGTGAAAACTACTGTTTATAACAGTTAGTAAGTAGCTAATTGGGTTAGACAGGACCCTAAAAGAGATAATTGAAACTGATTTGGTTTAGTTAATATCCTGAATTGATTCAGTACAGCAAATTATGTAATTTATTATTTGCTTTTATGCAATTTAATTATCCTTTTTCTGCTATACTGATTTATTTTTGATATATGGCAAAGGGGGAGAGATAGGAAAGGAGAGAGTTTAAAATTTTTTTCTAAATCCAAAATTTCAAACTCTATCCTTTATTCAAAAAGTACTTAATTCATTTTCAAAAGTACAAAATTCTTCCAAGTTTTCAAATTTTTCTAAGTACTTAAACTTAAGTTTTCAAATCAAATTTTTCCAAGTACTTAAACTTAAGTTTTCAAATCAAAATTTTCTAAGTACTTAAACATAAGTTTTCAAATCAAATTTTTCCAAGTACTTAAACATAAGTTTTCAAATCAAATTTTTCCAAGTATTTAAACTTAAGTTTTCAAATCAAATTTTTCCAAGTACTTAAACTTAAGTTTTCAAATCAAATTTTTCCAAGTATTTAAACATAAAGTTTTCAAATCAAAATTTTTCTAAAGTATTTAAACTTAAGTTTTCAAATCAAATTTTTCAAAAGTATTTAAACTTAAGTTTTCAAAATCTTTCTTAGTACTTAAACTTAAGTTCTCAAAGTTTTCTAAAGTATTTAAACTTAAATTTTCCTACATGTATAAATTATTTTGGAAAATATAAAGTTTCTGTTGAAAATAATTATAAGTAAAATTAAATCCATGTTTAGACTTAGAATTTATTTTCAAAAACCCCACGAACTTTTGAATAATCTAGGGGGAGATTCCTTCCAGGGGAGGAAACAAAATTTCATTTTACTTGTTCTGATTAACTTAACTTTTTGAACCAAGGTTGCCATAAATCAAAAAGGGGGAGATTGTTGGTGCAGAAAGCACCCAAGTCGAACCTGTGTTTTGATAATGGCAAAAGGGTTCAAAAGTTAAGGTATAATGTTTATCTAACCTATTACTCAATTGTGCAGGAAAAGTCCTAGCGAAGGACTGCTAGGCACCTGGCGAAGGAATGCCAGGATACAAAGCCCTATCGAAGGACTGCTAGGCACCTGGCGAAGGAATGCCAGGATACAAAGCCCTAGCAAAGGACTGCTAGGCACCTGGCGAAGGAATGCCAGGATACAAAGACCTAGAGAAGGACTGCTAGGCACCAGGCGAAGGACAGCTTGGTACTGAAGACCTGGCGAAGGACCGCTAGGCACCTGGCGAAGGACTGCTGGGCAAAAGTCCAACAGGAGCAGCAGGTTGGAATCAGGTAAATTCTCCTGAGAGAAGTAGGTGAGAACGCGTTCCCCGTCGAGGGAACAGTAGGCATCGGTTCGACCTAGGGGTCCATTTTGGGAGACCCAAAGTCAGAACCAAGACAGCTAAGGCGGTATAAAACTAATATATTATTGCTCTATGTTATTTTGGACTAACCCTGGATGCAGGACCGAAGGAACGAGTGTTTGCAGCTCAGAGAGCCTCAAAGGAGTGAGGCAGAAGCTGAGTAGGGCGCCCGGAGTGTCCCGGGCGCCCCCAAGGTCAATACAAAAGAAGGAGAGCAAGTGAATGCTTCGACAGCTCATGGGCGGGGCGCCCCCGTGCTCCCGGGCACCCCCCATGCTCCTGGGCGCCCCGGATGGTCCGGGCGCCCCCAGATCAAGCTAACGAAGCGGAAGCCAGCGAAGCCAACGGATAAGAGTTGACCTGGTCAACCCGGGCGCCCCCAGCGTCCCGGGCGCCCCCGTCAAAGCTTGATCCCGAGTTTGAAGGGATCAGAGCTGACCGAGAGGAACTCGGATCAGCTGACACGTGGGGGGGCGCCCCCGACGTTCCAGGCGCCCCCAGGGGCTATAAAAGGGCCCTCGACCCCAAGGCTTTGGACAATCAATTCTTCCAACGCATTCACGCTCTTCTACTCCCGCGCTCTGCTTCGGAAACCTCCCGACTCGAGATACAAGTGCCGACGACGTCCCTCTGCTCAGAAAATACAATCTACACCGGACGTCGATAACGAAGAGCCACTTTTAAGTTTACTCTACCATTTCCTGTAATACATTTTGTAAACTGGTTTTGTGCACATATAGAATTGCCCGCAGTAAACGGTCAACGACCGTGGGCCTTGGAGTAGGAGCCGACCGCCACTCCGAACCAAGTAAAACTGCTTGCGTCTTTGTGTTGTGATTTAATTTTCTGCTGCGTATGCTCTTATTTTTAATTCGAAAATGATTTACGATATTCACCCACCCTCTATCGTTTCTCTCGATCCAACAATGTGTTCTTAATGAAACACAAATCTGAAGCTTTTGAGAAATTCAAAGAGTTCAGAAGTGAAGTAGAGAAACAGCTTGGCAAAAGTATTAAGATACTACGATCCGATCGGGGTGGTGAATACTTAAGTCAAGAGTTTCAAGATTATCTTAGGGACAATGGGATATTGTCTCAATGGACTCCTCCATATACACCACAGCATAATGGTGTATCTGAGAGGCGTAATGGAACCTTAATGGACATGGTTAGATCTATGATGAATCATGCAACTCTTCCAAAATCCTTTTGGGGCTATGCGCTTAAGACAGCTGTTTACTTACTAAACAGAGTCCCGACCAAGGTAGTCTCTACTACTCCATATGAGACGTGGAATAGTAAGAAACCTTATTTATCACACCTAAAGATATGGGGTTGTCCTGCTTATGAAAAGCGGATTGTATCAGACAAATTGGATGCTAAGTCTGATAAATGTCTATTTATTGGATACCCTAAGGAAACGAAGGGTTACCAATTCTATCATCCCTTGGAACAAAAGGTGTTTGTTTCAAGGCATGTTGTATTTCTAGAAAAAGAATTTCTTTTACAAGAAAACAGTGGGAGTAGCATTGAACTTGAAGAAGTTCAAGAAACTCCAATAGACATTACAGAGACACCTAGTCTAGACCCACAACCAATAACTCATAATGATGAGCTATCAGTTGAACCTAAAACAACACCACTTCTTCGTAGGTCTGATAGGACACACAATATTCCAGAGAGATACGGATATCTCATAAGTGAATCGAACGACGTGTTACTCATTAACGATGACGATCCTATCAGTTATGAAGATGTTCTGAAAAATTCAGAAAGGGATAAATGGCTTGAAGCCATGAAGTCATAAATGGATTCCATGTACAAAAATCAAGTATGAGACTTGGTTAACCCACCTGAAGGGATTAAGCCCATAGGGTGCAAGTGGGTTTTCAAGAAGAAAACCGACATGGAAGGTAATATTGTTACCTTTAAGGCTAGATTAGTGGCAAAAGGATATCGTCAGAAACAAGGAATTGATTATGACGAAACCTATTCGCCAGTAGCTATGCATAAATCCATTCGGATGCTCCTGGCCATAGAAGCTCATTATGATTATGAGATATGGCAAATGGATGTGAAAACAACTTTCCTTAATGGAAACCTGCTTGAGGATGTATATATGATACAACCTGAAAGTTTCACATCGGTTAATAAAACCAAAGTATGCAAGCTTCGACGATCCATATATGGACTAAAGCAAGCATCCAGGAGCTGGAACATCCGTTTTGATGAGACAATCAAAGAGTTTGATTTCTCACAAAATCCTGACAAACCTTGTGTGTACAAGAAGGTCAGTGGGAGTGCAGTCGTATTCCTAGTGTTATATGTCGATGACATATTACTTATAGGAAACGATATATCAGTCTTACAGTCAGTTAAAATTTGGTTGTCCAAAACTTTCTCCATGAAAGACCTGGGAGAAGCAACCTATATCCTTGGGATTAGAATCTATAGAGATAGATCAAAACGGTTGCTTGGTCTTTCACAATCTACATATATAGACCGAGTGCTAGAAACGTTTAGCATGTCAGAATCCAAGAAAGGTTACCTTCCCATCAGGCAAGGGATCAACCTTTCGAAGTCTGTGTCCGCGCACAGAAGATGAGATGATTTGCATGAATAAGATTCCTTATGCATTCGCGATAGGATCTATCATGTATGCTATGTTATGTACTAGGCCCGATGTATCGTATGCTCTGAGCGTCACAAGTAGATACCAGTCTGATCTAGGAATGGATCATTGGGCGACTGTCAAGACAATCCTCAAGTACTTAAGAAACACTAAGGATGTGTTCCTAATATATGGAGAAGGTGATATGGTAATACGTGGGTATACAGATGCCAGTTTCCAGACAGATAAGGATGACTCTAAATCTCAGTCCGGATATGTATTTATTTTGAATGGAGGCGCAATAAGTTGGAAGAGTTTCAAGCAAGACACCGTAGCGGATTCTACCACGGAAGCGAAATATATTGCAACTTCGGAAGTAGCAAAGGAAGCAGTTTGGATCAAAAAGTTTGTCTCAGAACTTGGTGTGGTTCCAACCATTAATGAAGCAATACCGATTTACTGTGACAACAATGGAGCTAATGCACAAGCAAAGGAACCAAGGTCTCATCAGTGATCCAAACATGTGCTTCGCCGCTATCATCTGATCAGAGAGATTATAAGTAGGAATGATATACAAATTGAGAAAATTCCCACTGAAAGGAATTTAGCGGATCCTTTAACTAAGGCCTTGCTTCAAAGCATGTTTGAGGGTCATGTTAGAGCCTGTGGTATTGGGTACCGTAGCGATTGGCATTAGGCCAAGTGGGAGTTTGTCAGTGATATGAGAGAAGTGTCCTAAGACAATCGCCTTATGATTGTAATCATTTATTTTAATAAATGAATATTCACTATTTGAGTATACATGTTTGTGTATTTGATTAAGATCCTAAACTCATTTACTGAATGTCCGCAATATAGTTCACAGCATGAGAGAATTTGTGATGAATTCACAACTAGTGATTATCTCTACATGTGCAATTGTGTAGTATTGAAATTGTCCCTAGTCGATGAATTGATAAATACGGACACTATCAATTCTGTTGAGACTAGCATGGGTTATTCTCTAATCAGCTGATTCTCACTGGCTGGTGACATTGAGATGTCGGGAGATAAACATAAATGCTAGTTAAGGGAACTAGTTCATTGGAGTGACTGGCTTATAAACTTCATATGGTAGTCTACATATAGATATGTCAGTGAAGTTCTTACTGCAGCTTAAGTATGATGTTCCTTTGACTTGCGGTGTTCAAGTCATCTTGGTCATGAAGACTTATACTTTGACATCTTAAGCAAGCATCTCCAAGGAGGTGTGGACCCAGGATGATTGGGTATAAGCCGAAGTGCCCGAAGATGTTTGAACAGCCTACAAAGGATTCACCACTCCTTGCGAGGAGATGTATACCTGAGGCCTATCATCGGATTGTTACTCGAAGCCTCTGGCCAGAGCATGACATGTTCAGAGTATGAATCTCTTAAATACATGAGAGTAATTAGAATCCGTAGGACGAGAAAATGTTACTTGGGCTAGGTGTGACGTAGTCAGCCTAGTGGGGACTGACACACATAGACCATGTCCTGAACCAAGTGGGTATAAGATGGTGAAGGGAATGGGGCACAATTCATTATAGCTGCTGAAGGGTTTCAGAATTGTTTTTGAGGTCAACCGTTGATCTTTCGATTAATTGGGGATCATGATGTACTACTAGGTGCCACTCATGATCGTTCTATAATTAATTGATTAATTATAGACGGCCAACATAAATCGAAAGCCTTTTAGTCACACGCACTACGAGTAATCCGAGGGATTTAAAACGAGTTGAAAATTAGATTTTCCAATCAAGAGAGATTAGGTTTGGTTAAGCCAAACAATAAGTCGAATCTGAATTTTTTAGAGACGCATCGGAAGCGTAAAATGACTAAGTCTTTTGAAAACTTAATAGATGAATTAAATAAGTTTAATTCATTGGGGCGTGGCTTGGAAGGGCCGGCCAAAGAGGGCCTCCATCCTCTTTGCTTGGCCGGCCACAACAAAGGGAGAGAACCAAGTTTTTGGTTCAATTTATAAAATAAACCAAGTGTGGTTTGTTTTATAAAATTATGGATGATATAAATTTTTATATAATAAACCAAGGTTTGGTTTATTTTTCATGGAAATTAAAATGAATCATGGATTGGTTTATTTTATAAAATCAATCATGGATTGATTTACCATGATAAGGAAATTTATTCCATAGGAGAGAAGAGACTTGATTGATTTTTTATCATGAATTAAAATACGATTTTAACCATGATATAAAATCAAACTTGGCATGATGGAATAAGTTATTCCATATTTGAGAGGCTTGATGGTTGAGAGGCCACTATATAAAGGACCCAAGGCAAGGCTTGGGTAATAATCGAAGAAACGAAGGCATAGGCTCTCTCCCTCTCTTTCTCTCCTTCTCTTCTCCCCTTCTTGCCGTGCGCCAACCAGCCCTAAGAAGGAGCACCAGCTGGCCATCCTTTTGTGGTTAGTCATCCGACTTCTCTCTTGGGTTTTCTCGTCGTGTTCTCGGAGAATCTAGTAGTTCTCGAGAACACGAAACTCGTGGCTTTGCGAAGTCATCCCAAAGATACTCGGCGTGGACGCGAATAGAGGCGGAGCTTCCAAGGGACGCTTACGGTTGGATCTCGTCCCTTTCTTCAAGTTACGCGAGGTAATACGTAAATTAGTTTATGTTTCTGCAAAATTTTAAATATATGATCATGTCTACACAAGATAAACTTGCATGCTTAGATGTGTGGTTAAATGATTTAGAGAAATTATTTATGCTAAACCTTCCACTGCACGTAATTAATTTTGAAATTACGAACCCGCATCCATGTCAACATGCACCCGGTCCCAACAGTGTTAGCGTGCTGTGTTTTGTTTTCCGCTGCGTACTCGATCATTCTATAATCCGAAGAAATTTTTACAGCGATATTCACCCCCCCCCCTCTATTGCACTATTTCGATCCTACAATTGGTATCAGAATGGGGGCTGCTCAATTTGGTGAAACCACCACTTGAGTATTTTTTTTTAAATTTTCTTTTTTTTCGAGCATATTTTCTTTTTATTTCCGCACTGGTAATCCAAAATAAAAGTCTTGGTACATATGTTTGTTTGTGTTTTTGCAAGTCATTGATTCATTCTCTTCTTTCTTAATGACCATGCAAGAGGGCTATAACATTGTTCACCCCCCTTTCTTCTCTGGGGAAGATTTCGGTTATTGGAAGAGTCAGATGGAAGTCTACTTGAAAACTTTGGTGGACATGTGGATAATAATCCAAACTAGATTCAACCTCCCAAGAGTTGAGGAAGACACAGTACTGAGCTATGATAAATGGGATGCATCTGCCAAAAAGAGAATTGAAGTTGAAGCAAAGGCAACTCAAACCCTTAATGCGGTCTCACGAAGGAAGAGCTTAACTACGTCGGACCTTTCAGCAGCGCCAAAAAATTGTGAAATAAGCTGATAGAACTTCACAAAGGAATATCCGACACCAAGGTAAGCCGCGGTGATTTACTATTGAATAAATTGTACAATCTAAAAATGCAGGAAGGAGAAACTGCTTCCCAACTGCACGCCCGGATACAAGAAATAATGAACGGGCTCTACATCATCAAGCATACAATTGAAAACAGGGACTTAATCAAGTATACACTTAACTCCTTCCCTAAAAATGTATTGTGGATATCTATGGTTGATGCTTACAAAGTTTCTAAGGATTTATCTAAAATAAAATTAGATGAATTATTTTCAGAGTTTGAATTACATGAACAGATTAACGGTGCACTTGTAGAGAAAGGTATAGCTTTAATTGCAGGAAAAATAAAAAAGAAGGCACCAGAACCAAAATCGGATTCTGACTCGGAATCCGAGGAAGAAGAACTAGTGGAGCTTATGAACATCGTCCGTAAGTTATTCAAAGCTCGGAAAGCCCAAAAGAAGAAGAAGATGGGATAGCCAAAGGATGATCCTGCTGGACCAAAGAACATGACAGACCTCACCTGTTATGGGTGTGGAAAGAAGGGGCACTTCAAATCCGAATGCCCGAACATAAAAGAGACGAAAAAGCAACAGAGGAAGAAGGCATTACAAGCAACTTGGGATGAGTCATCTTCGGAATTGAACGAGGATGAACTAATGCACTCCAACCTCCTCGCGTTAATGGCTCAAGATGAGATCGACATCGACTCCAAATCGGAAGAAGAAACGGAGCACGGGACCGTCTCACTGTCGGAAACTAGCCGACTTAAGGTAACGGGTTATTCTGAATCAGATCCTTACGAACTTATTTCTTATCTATCTCGTAAACTGGCTAAGTATCATGACCAGGTCAAGTCTCTCCGAGAGGAGGTAAAACTCCTTAAAGAAGAGACCAGCTCGAGTCCTTTGACTGAGAAAGTTCAGGGAGAAACCCCAACTCATGTCCAAAGACTTGAGGAAGAGAATTTCTCTCTGAAAGGTCAAGTCAAAGAACTCAGAGCAAATTTAGAACAGCTTACCCTGAGTTCCAAGAATCTTGATCTGATTCTTGGAAAACATAAATCTATTCTGAATCGATCCAGAATTGGATTTAAAACCAATTCGTGATATAGGTCTTATTATTCAGTAGTAAATTGCCCTAGCACCCGAGTCTAAGCATGGGTCCCCAAATTTAGCTTGACTAATCAAGCTAGTCCAAATCAATATTGGGTCCCTAAGATTCATATCCATTATTTAGATAGACCATATCGAGGATATGATCCAGGGGGAGCAAATAAAAAGACTATTCATGTGCCTAGGTAGTTTTGATTGAATACCTTATCTGATGTTTGTTTACTTTTATTTTTTTTTATTATTATCTTGCTTAGAATTAGAAATGGTTAGTTAAGGACCAGATCTTATTGAAATTTGCACAACCTAGTATTAGGGTGGGGTGAGCTGATAGTATGTTAGGAAAGCCGTCTGGGGAGTCAATAGGTGAAGGCGTCACCTATTTGGTCTTCTTAATTCGGTGGAACTAGCCATAGCTATCTCGTCACATCCTCGACTAGTTAGACTAAGATTTTTGAACGAGGAATTTCAAAATATTATTTCATTATGTAACTTTGTCTAGGAAAGGATTGTGTTGGTGCAATTTGCACTAATAGTTAAACCTGAGTTTTGATGAATGACAAATAGGTTAAAGTTAGACTTGCTTTTGGTTTTGATCTCTTTACTAAGTGTGCAGGGTTGAAAGACTTAGGACCTGACACCAAGTTGAAGTCCAGGGTGGTTGAGTCCTGGCGGGAAGTCCAGGGTGGTTGAGTCCTGGCGAGAAGTCCAGTTGGGTTCACGGGGCTTAACAACTGGCTGAAGCCCAAGTTGGTTGAAACTTGGCAAAAAGACCAGGGTGGTTGAGCCCTGGCAGGAAGACCTGGTGGGTTAAGAAGTTGAGTAGAGCTGCACGAGGTAAGTGAGGTAAGTCACTAGAGGAGCGAACCAGTGAGGACGGGTCCTATTTTAGGACTGTAGGCGCGGTCCAACTTAGGCCCATTTTGGTGACCTCGGTTGAGTCCTGGTTAGATCCTTATCCAGGTTTGGACGGGGTCTAATTAACTCTAAATGCATTAACTCTATTTTACAGAATTTATTTAATTAGATTCTAAATGCATTAACTCTATTTTACAGAATTTATTTAATTAGATTCTAAATGCATTAACTCTATTTTACAGAATTTATTTAATTAGATTCTAAATGCATTAACTCTATTTTTACAGAATTTATTTAATTAGATTTTGTAGTTAAATTTTATAAAATTATTCCTTATCTAAAGCCTTGGTGGAGGATAAATTATCATTTAAATTATTCGTATTTCCTTCTTTTTAGAGAATAAAATTATTCCTACTAATGCTTAAAATTCTCACGTAAATCTTAGCTGGAAGGATAAAATCTCCTTTTAAATTATTAATAAAATTGTAAGAGGATAAAACCTCTCGGTTAACTTTTCAATATTCTGTATTTATATTTTATTTAAATTATTTTCTTAGTTGAAGCAAAAGATAGAAACATTATCTTTTTTTTAATTATTTTATCTTGTTGATGGATAAAATTTGAGCTGAGAAGATCATGCATCGAGGCACTATAAATAGAAGCAGCAAGCCCTCTAACAGATAAGAAAATTTGATTCTGGTTCAAGCTTTGGCGCTCTCTTGCTTCCACGCTCCTCTGCTGCGGTTTGTGCTTTGACTCGACGCTGTCCGACCGCTGCTGGAAGATCGCTCCCAACACCCAAGCTGCTTCAGATAAATCTAAGTGTTGGGTAACGATTTTTTTTCTGCACTTAAATTATTTAAGGGGGAAGTGTAGGGCTGTTACACTTCCGCCCAATCTTGTATTCGAATCACTCTATCGGTAGTTTGTCGATAGAGGTTTTTAGTGGATTGCCCACAGGAAAGGTTCAAGGAACCTGGGCCTTCGAGTAGGAGTCGGCGAAGGCTCCGAACGAAGTAAAACTCCTCGTATAATTTTTTTTTATTTTTCGCTTTCGCATTTCGTTTTAATTTTTCCGCTGCGCACGTTATAAAAAGCATCGTAGAATTTTCTATCGACTCTGATTTTATAACGAAGATTTTAAAAGTCACGTGATTCACCCCCCCCCTCTCACGTGCATCGGTCCTACAGATTGTTGATCCAATAAGGCTGAGGTCAAAGAAGACCTCTGTGCCTTGCCAAGACCTAGAAGCTAAATATTGAAATATATTTTTAAATTACTAATTCTTAAATCTAAATCTAACTCAAGTTTCAATCACATCTTAGATTTAACCTAACTTCAAGATAAAATTAAAATCATCTCACAAAATAAATAAGGATCCCTATTTTGTCACTTAGAAATGAGTGAGATGATTATGATAAATAAAATTAGACTAACTCAAATCCTTTCTAAAATTTTCTTTTCAAAGTCTACGTATACCTTTTTTAAAAATTCTTTTTCAAAATCCTACTTAATCTTTTTCACAATTTTTTTTTTCAAATTTTACCTAATCTTTTTCAAAAATACTTTTTCAAAATTCTTTTCAATCCGGCTAATCAGATCAAACTAGGTAGACTGAATTCTGTCTCACAAAATCAACCTAGGCTTAACATGGTTGATCACTTAGATTGGGTGACTCAGACTAGGCAAGTGAACTTGAACAACCTATCTTGTACTTCAACTAAACTAGATCCAAACTAAGCCACTTTATGTGTAGGAATATAAAGATTTGGACCAGTGGATGTTCGATAGTGGGTGTTCCAGACATATGACTGGAAACAAGTCAAAGTTCACCAAGCTAAAATACAAGAACCTAGGAACAGTGGCATTTGACAACAACGCTACACTTCAAGTAATCGAGTCAAGTAACATTGAATTGAGCTCCGACTATACTATTAAAAGGGTCCTTTTAGTTGATAGTTTTAAATTTAATTTACTTAGTATTAGTCAACTCTGTGATACTGGATACTTAGTCACTTTTACCAACCAAGACTGCCTGATTAAGAACTTACAAGACCCAGAGGTTACCCTGAAAGGATATAGGAAACATAACATTTATGTCAGAAACCTACCTACCTCACTTAAGTGTTATCTAACTCAGGTAGAAGAAACTAAACTCTGGCATAGGAGATTAGAACATGTCAATCTAAAGCTAATATCCAGACTTAGTCAAAAAGGACTAGTTAAAGGCATACCCAAACTTAGGAATCTTGAAAATTCAATTTGTGATCTATGTCAACAAGGTAAACAGACTAAGTCTACCCATAAACTTACCCCGCCTTACCTGATCCAAATTGTACTTGAGCTCCTACATTTTGACCTATTTGATTCTCATGGAGCCAAGTCACTAAGCGAAAACTGGTACTGCTTAGTTATAATTAATGATTATTCTAAATTTACTTGGGTCCAATTTCTTAAAACCAAAGATCAATGTCTCAAATCCTATGAAACTTTAACTAAAATCCTTGAAAATCAAAAAGATACCAAAATTAAAAGAATTCAAAGTGATCATAGAGGCGAATTTGAAAATCTAAATTTACTGAATTCTACAATAAAAATGGATATTTTCATGAATTTTCCTTCTTATGACTCTCCATCAAAATGGTCTAGTTAAAAGATGAAATAGAACCCTCCAAGAAGCAGCTAGAACCATGCTTAATGAATATTACTTGGCTAATCACTTTTGGGAAGAAGCAGTTAGCACTGCCTGATATATTCAAAATAGGATCCTTATCAATAAAAGACATAATAGGACCCCCTATGAAATATATTATAATAAACCACCCAACCTACATTATCAAAGAGTCTTTCGATGTAAAATCCACATTTTAATCACAAAAGACTACTTAGGTAAATTTCAATCCAAAACCTCCCTTAGGTTATTTTTAGGATATTCAACCACAAGTAGAGCCTACAGAGTATACAACAAACAAACTCTTAAGATCGAAGAAACTACTAATATAGTATTTGATGAAGAAAACCAATCTAATCCAACTCCTCAATCTAATTCAAATCAACCCAACCTAACTAACTCAACAGACGATGAGTCTAGACCAGACTAACTTACTGACTTCCCTACTGAATTAGTCTTAGACATACTTACTGAGCTGGTCCCTAAACCAAACTCAGTTTCACCTACTGAACTGGTTCATGAACCAACCCAAAACCTACCAGCCGGACCTGAGGTTGAACAAGTTCTAGGAGACCTAAGAAACCCAGAATAAATCACCCAACTGATCAAATTATGGGTGATCCAACTTTAGGAGTAAAAACAAGGTCATCCTATATATATCTAAGTCAGGTTGCACTAATTTCAAAGTTGAACCTAACCTTAGTAGCTAAAGGCTTTAGTCAAGTTGAGGGGTTATTATGATGAAACTTATGCCCTTGTAGCTAGACTGAAGTCAATTAGAATGTTACTAGCCTTTGTATCCCATAGTGGATTCAAATTGTACCAAATGGATGTTAAGTCATCCTTCCTAAATGGGAAGTATATGTAGGACAACCCCTGGTTTTGAAGACTTAGACTATCCTAACCATTTATTCAGACTTAGGAAAGCTCTTTATGGGTTAAAACAAGCACCTAGGGCTTAGTATGAAAGATTATCCACTTATTTAGTTTCTAAAGGTTTTAACCAAGGTCAAATTGACTCAACTCTATTTGTTAAGACCTTAGAAAAAGACATATTTATAGCTCAAATTTATGTAGATGACATAATCTTTGGATCCACCAACACTAATTTCTTAAAAGAATTTATTAAAATCATGAAAAGTGAATTTGAAATGAGTCTAGTAACTGAAATGACTTTCTTTTTAGGACTTCAAATTAAACAAACTAGAGATGGAAATTATATTCACCAATCAAAATATGCTAGAGAATTAATTAAGAAATTCAAGATGGAAAAGTCAAAAGACCTAAGTACCCTTATGGCCATAAATGCTAAAATAGATAATGATCCTGAAGGTAAGCCAGTTGACTTAAAATATTATAGAAGTGCTATAGGGAGCCTACTTTATTGAACTGCTAGTAAACTTGATATCCTTTTTGCAGTAGATATTTGTATCAGATACCAAACCTATGCTAAGGAATCTCACTTAACTATAGTTAAGAGAATACTTAAATATATTAAGGGCACTTTAAATGTAGATATTTGGTACCCTAGAACTTCCAATTTTAAGTTGTTAGGATTTTCTGACTCAGATTATGCAAGTTGTAAATTAGATAGAAAAAGTACAAGTGAGAGTTGTCAATTATTGGGTCAGAGTCTAGTTAGCTGGTGCAGTAAAAAGCAACACTGTGTTGTCTTATCTACAACTGAAGCAGAATATGTTGCCTTAAGGGAATGTGTAGCTCAACTCTTATGGATGATATATACCCTTAGGGATTTCAACTTAGAGTATACCCAAACCAATGTATACATTGATAATATCAATTCTATAAACTTTACCAAAACTCCAATTCACCACTCAAGAACTAAACATATAGTAGTGAAACATCATTTTGTTAGAAACCACGTAGCAAGGGGTGAAATTGTCCTTCAACAAATTGACTCCAAATCTAACCTAGCAGACATTTTTACTAAACCCTTACATGTCTGAGTTCAGTTCATTAAGAAGGCAGCTTAGTATATGCTTAGTAGAGTAGGTTTCTTTTGTTTTTTTTTATTTACTCATCTTGTTAGATTTTTTTTTCTGTTTTTAAAGGGGTTCAAATATGTTACTTTAAAGTTTTCAAAACTTTATCTTCAAAACTCGATGTATTTTTTGAAACATAATTTTTTTTTAAAAAAATACCCCTTTCAAAATTAGGGTCTTTCTTCGACACGGACTTAGCTTAGGCTTAAACCCTAGTCTGCATGTTCCTATAGCTTTAGCAGCCAGCATTTCACAAGCACATTAGGACTAACTTTATTGACAATTTAGTCTGGGTTTAGATACTTAGAACTATTGCCCTAGACTTAAGATGCTTCAATTCAATGCATCAAAATAAGTTGGGGGCACTATAAATGTAATTCAAATTAATCAATGCAAGTATTCTGACTAACTTAGTTGATTTATGAAATACACTTGACTTGACTCACCCAAGTGAAAACTACTGTTTGTTGCAGTCAACAAGTAGGTAATAGGTCAGATAGGTTCCTGAAAGGATTTTTTTCTTTAATTTCCCAAAATGTTTTAATTTTCATGCTTGAACTCAAAATGTAAGTGCCTAGGCTTTGACCTAAACTTAAAATTTTTTTTGTTGTTTTGCTTAAACTTAATCGCTCTCATACACTTAATTTATTTTAATACTAAGTTTGTTTTTGATATTTGCTCTGATACATGTCTTACCCTTATATTTCATGATTTTGATATATAGCAAAGGGGGAGAGATGGAAAAAGTGTTCAATGGTGGTCCAAAAATTTTCAGTGTTTTGTCAATTTTTTTTTTAAAAAAGAGAAAAGTGTTTTCAAAGTAAAAAGTGCTTTCAAAGGTTTTCAAAATGCGTTATGGGATCTCAAAGTGTTTTTTTTCTTTCTTTTGAAAAAAGGGGTTCAAAGTATTTTCAAAATATGTTAAAAAAATGTTCTAAGTGTTCTTTCATTTTTTTAAAAATACTTAGAACTTATTCAGCATTTTTTGAAAAATGATTCTGAAAAATAGTTATTTATCTTTTGAAAAGAATGTGCTTAATTAAGCTTTTCGAAACAAAAAGTTTATAGCTTTTTCAAAAACATAACTTAGCCTCTGAAGTGTTTAAATCATATTTAAAAAGACTAAGCCTATTTTTGAAAAACATTTGATCTAGGGGGAGATATCTGATTAAGAGGGAGAGCTTAAGATAAAACAATTTTCCCCTATTTAAACCTGCTTTTATTTTCTTAACTTTGAACTAGGTTGTCATAATCAAAAATGGGGAGATTGTTAGTGGCGGAAGCACCAGATCGAATCTTGTTTTGATAAGTGAAAAAGAGTTCAAGTTAAGCTGGTTTGTTTGTACTAATAAACTTGTGAAGCTTACAGGAAAGTCCTAGGTAAGAAGTCTTGACCTGCAAGGTTGAGCATGAAGTTCTGGTCGGGGATCGGGCAACGATGACTTGGTGAGTGAAGCCGAGCACGATGTCTTGGTCCGGGGGACCGAGCAGAAGACTTTGTCGAATGAGGATTGCGGACAGAAGTCGAGACGGGTCGAGGTCGAACGTCGTCGAGTTCCGAGTTCTTGGAGGCCGAGCAAAAGTCCAACCAAAGGTTCCAGGTGGCAGCAGGTACACTCTCCTGAGATGAGTAGGTGAGGACGCGTTCCCCGGGAGGGAACAGTAGGTGTCAGTCCGACCTAGGGTTTCAGGTGAAACCAAAAAGTTAGGACCAAGACAGCACTAACTGTAAATCCATACTTGCATTTATTCTGTTTATATTATTGTATGGAACTAACCCTTGTTGCAATTGAAAAGTTGAACCAGTTGGACTAGGGTGCCTAAATGGGACTCAAATGCCTAGGAGCTGGCAGTGGGTGGCTAAGCTGCCGCAACGGTCAAGCTTACGTGGCGAGTGCTGAGTGGAGGAGCCACGTCGATACTCGGGCACCTGAAAGGAACTAGGGCACCTGAGCCAGGATAAAGATTGGCTGCCACCCGAGATGCTACGACTAGGGCGCCTGAATGGCCTTTCAGGCCCTGGAAGACTACTATATAAAGGGGTCGAGAGCAGTACCCCAAAACAATAATTCATATTCTACAATCAGTCTGTTCTCCTGTGTGTTGCGCAATCAAAGCTTCGACAACGCCGAAATGCCATCCGACTCTCCGAGCGAAAGTTTTCAGTTCATTCAAAAAGGAGTCGTTATACTTGTTTCTTTTAATTGTACACTTATTCTGTAATCTGTATAATCTTGTGATTTTTAGTGATTGTCTAAAGGAAACGATCAAGGATCATGGGTCTTGCAGTAGGAGCTGGTCAAGACTCCGAAGCAAGTAAAACCAACTTGTGTTAGTGTGTTGTGTTTTGTTTTCTACAGCGTACTCGATCATTCTAAAATCCGAAGAAATTTTTAAAGCGATATTCACCCCCTCTATCGCTCTATTTCAATCCTACATGAGGGGCTTTTTAAAGATTTGCGGCCATCATTCGACTGATGTAGGAATCAGTCGACTAAGGTCGATCACAGAATTACCAGTCGACTGACACTTGATATCAGCCTTTTTTAGTATTTTTGACGAATTTAAAAAATGCACCAGAAAATCCATAGATCTCCAAAAAATTTTAAATTTTGAGAGATCTGTGATACCCATGTATACTTAGGAAAAATACATCCAAAAATATACCCATCATCAATCTCAAAAATGACACAAACCTAAAACTATCTACACGATTCACTTAAACTTTGATCTAATATCTTAGTTTTGATGTATCCACTATTATTAATGTTGGTGCCGGAAGCACCAAAGTCGAACCTATGTTTTGATAATGGCAAAGGGTTCAAAGTTAAGATTTGGTTGTGATCTAGCAAGCTTATTAAGTGTGCAGGAATGTCCTAGGTACACTAGGCAACTAAGTCCTGACGTAAGGTTGGGCACGAAAATCTGGTGAGTAAAGTTGGGCACGAAGACCTTATCGCGGATTGGGCACGAAGACCTAGTCGAGGACTGGGCACCGAAGACCTGGTGAGTGAAGATGGCACGAAGACCTGCTCGCGGATTGGGCACGAAGACCTGATCGAGGACTGGGCACTGAAGACCTGGTGAGTGAAGCTGGGCACGAAGACCTGATCGCGGATTGGGCACGAAGACCTAGAGAGTGAAGCTGGGCAAAAGTCCAACTGGAGGAGCCTGTTGGCAAAAAGGTATATTCTCCCGAGAGGAGTAGGTGAGGACGCGTTCCCCGTAGGAGGGAACATTAGGCGTCGGTTCGACCTAGGGTTCCATTTGGGAGACCCAAAGTCAGAACCAAGACAGCTCATGCTGTAAATAACACTCTAAACTTATCATTTGTATGCTTTGTATGTCTTTGGAACTAACCCTGGTTGCAAGAATGAAGGGATGAAGTTTCTACATTCAAGCGCCTCAATGGAGTGAGGCGCCTCACTGGGCTAGGCGCCTGTGATGAGACAGGTGCCCCAGTGCAAGGCTACTCAAAGCATTCGAAGCAAACTACCTCTAGACCAAGTCATTAAGGCGCCTGTGTTAACACAGGCGCCCCCGTCAGCTCAGGTGCCCAGTTGAAGGGATAAGCGCTGGCCAAGTTTGCGGATTGGAGTTCACGCAGGAGAGGCCACGTGTCAGGCACCCCCTTCAACACAGGCGCCCCACTGACTACTATAAAAGGGGGTTCACCCATAAGGCTTCCACATCAATTGCTTTCAACTCTTACTCTCAAGCGCTCCGCTCCGACAAGTTCTGTACTCGTGATTCAAGCGCTGACGATGACCCGCTGCTCCAGAAACTTCCAACCTCTCCGGTCGTCGGTAAAAGCTAATTTTGTTGAGTGCTGTAATTGTTTTTCAATTCTATATTTGTACTCTCGACTTGTAATCTTTTACGAAAATATAGCATTGCCCATCGTAAACAGTCAAGGACCATGGGCATTGGAGTAGGAGTCGACCGCGACTCTAAACCAAGTAAAAATAAATCGTGTTAGCGATTGGTTTTCATTTTCCACTGTGCAATTACTCTTCGCTTTCCGAAAAAGTTTACGATCGATATTCGCCCCCCCTCTATCGATTCAATACGATCCCACAAGTGGTATCAGAGCGGGTGACTCAAACTTGGTGCAACCACCAGTTTGAGATTTTTTTTCGAATTTTTCAAATTTAAATTTTTTTTTTGAATTTTTCTCATTAATCGAGGTTGGTGTAACACCACTCGATTTTTTTTGGTGATTAATATTCTTCCAGCTCTACTAATCCAAGACTTAGTCTTGGAACGAGTTTTCTTTTTCTTCTTTTTCAGTTAAAAGTTTAATGGCCATGCAAGAGGGATACAACACCGCCAGACCCCCACTTTTCGGTGGAGAAGATTTCTCCTACTGGAAAAGCAGGATGGAAGTCCACCTGAAAACACAGGTGGACATGTGGATAATTATCCAGTCTGGGTTGGAAATTCCTAAAAATGCACAAGGCGTGGTGTAACATTATACCGAGTGGGATGGCACACTGATGAAGAAAATTGAGGCCGACGCAAAGGCAACCCAAACTTTGCAATGCAGCTTAACAAATGAGGAGCTGAACCGGGTGCGACCCTTCAACAGTGCGAAGGAGCTTTGGAACAAGCTGATCGAGTTGCACAAAGGTACTTCCGACACGAGGATCGGCAAAAGAGATCTATTGCTTAACAGACTCTACACAATCAAGATGCACGACGGTGAGACTGCAGCCCAACTCCACGCCAGAATCCAGGAGCTAATGAACGGACTGCACACAATAGGTCACAAGGTTGAAAACCGTGACCTGATAAGGTATACTTTAAATTCATTTCCTAAAATCTCACGTGGGCGTCTATGGTGGATGCCTACAAAGTTTCAAGGAATTTATCTGAAATTAAGCTAGATGAGCTATTTTCTGAATTAGAACTGCACGAACAGACTAACACTACCTTGATCGAGAAAGGTATAGCTTTTGTTGCAGGAAAATCTCAAGGAAAAGCTCCCAAAAAGAAGCCTCAACCAGCACCCGAGTCTGACTCAGACTCGGAATCAAAAGATAGTGAAGGGGATCGACCCAAGTTGGTTCGGTAGCTCGGGACTACTACAAAGAACTAAAATACCAAACAAGCAAGAAGATATCAAGCCGAAGAAAGGAAGATCCAGCTGAACCTTCAACGAGATCGAAGAGCAAGACCAACATTACTTGCTACAAATGTAACAAAAAGGGACACTTCAAGTCAGAGTGCCCCAACCTGAAGGAAACCAAGAAGGTGCGTAGAAAGAAGGCTCTTCAAGCCACCTGGGACGAATCATCTTCCGAAGAAGAAGAAGAAGTCCCGCACGCGAATCTACTCACCCTAACCGCCTCAGAAGTCGTCGACTCTGGGTTAGAATCGGAACCAGACGATGGAAGACTCACAATCTCGGAGAACGGGCAAATCACTATAAGAGGTTACTCAGAATACGAATTGTCAAAATTAATTTCTTACTTGTCTCGTAACTTGGCGAAAGACAAAATCCGGGTTGAGTCCCTCCGACAAGAAGTAAAACTCCTGAAAGAGGAAGTCAACTCAAGGTCCTTGACCGAGCAAATTCAGGAAGGAAACTCAACTCAAGTTCAAAAACTTGAGGAAGAGAATTCCTCCCTGAAAACTCAAGTCAAGGAACTCAGAGTTGCCTTGGAACGGTTTACTTCAGGTTCCAAGGGTCTTGACATGATCCTTGGAAAGTAGAAGTCCGTACTCAATCGATCCGGACTCGGTTATCGAACCAAGTCAAGACAACATGCATATTATTCTGTATTTAACCAACCAAGAACCCGAGTGCAAGCATGGGTCCCCAAGCTTTGTTTAAACAAACAAGCTGGACCAAACCAGTATTGGATCCCCAAGGACAAGATTCACATCTTGCCTAACCCTTATCGAGGCTATAGTCCAGGGGGAGCCAATATAAAAATCATATTTATAGTTAAATAATTTTACTGAATTGCTTGCTTGCTTGTCTATTTTCTTTCTGCAATTTTTTTTCCATGCTTAGACTTAGGATTGGTTAGATTAAGGACAAAATGATTTATTTGAAATTTGAACAACATAGTATTGAGTGGAAGTGAGATGATAGTACGTTAGGGAAGCCTTTCTAATAAGATCAAGTATATCCTACTTGGTCTGTTTAGTCTAGTGGAACTAGCCGAAGCTACCGATCCAAGACCCAAACTAGTTAAACCAAAATCTTTCAAGAAGTAACTTGAAGATGAATTTTCAGTAAAAGGCTTTGTCAAGGAAAGGGTTGTTGCTCCAATAAGGCTATGGCCAAAGAAGGCCTTGTGCCTCGCCAAGACCTGGAAGCCAATTATTGAAAATCAAATTCACTTTACTACTTGTTAAATTTGAATCTAACACAAATTTCAATTAATCTTAGATTCAACATATTTTTTCAAAAGTCAATAAATTTAACCTAATAAAATTTTCAAAATGAATTCTATGTCTTCAAAATTAACCATGCTTTTCGAAATTAAAATATTTATTTTTTTTGGAAATCTCTCGCAAAACCCATAAGGTTAACATGTTTGATCACGTAGAACTGGGTGAGATGTCTAGGACCTAATAGCATAATTCATTATCCTTTTAAAATAAAACATAAACTGTTTTCAAAATTTGTTCAAGATCAACTCAAAGTGATTTCAAAAGTTATTCGAAATTACCTCAATTTTTTAAATTAATTCAGTTTTTGTTAACCCTACTTTTTCAACTCTAATTTTTTTTATTGAATTTCATGTTGAATGTCAAAATAAACTCATTTTGAAGATAATCTAGGGCTTGATTGATTTAGTTATTGGTTGGTCAAACATAGTCAACTGAGTCAAACTTGGTCAACATTGTCAACCCTGGTCAACGGTCAAACCCCGGTCAACCCGGGCGCCTGAGACCTTACGGGCGCCCCATGCTTTATCGTGGTTCAAGGCAGCCAAAGTTGCCAAAAGGCCTGACACCCTGACTCAGGCGCCCGAGAGGCTCTCGGGTGCCTCAATCATCACGGGCGCCCGTGAAACTATACATAAAGCCTTCAACCCATGACCATTCACCACACCAACCCGAGATCCTCCTTCATTCCTTCTCCCTCTAAGGCGCCCGAAAGCTCATCCTTTGTTCTCAAACGCCCAACTTCAACAATGCCGCCACGGTACGACTTTATTATGCATTTCCGATTAATTTATCAATTCTTGTGCAAATACATACCTTCTTCCAATATGATGAGTGAATGCATAATTCTCTTTACCTATCTAGAAAACGTCGTGTTACACAAGTTGACCCCGGGGCCGAACCTAGCCCAGATCCTGTTGGAAACGAGATGGCTAGAGAGGGGGGGGGTGAATCTAGCCGGACACAAAAATCGCTTTCTATTCAAGTTTCTGCACTTAAATGTTAGCAGCGGAAGACATGATGCAGAAACAGAAATGAAGAACAAAATCAACACAAAATGAGCAAACCAGTAGACACAGCGATGTACAAGGTTCGGGGATAACTTGCCCCTACTCCTTGGCGTGCACGTAAGGTGGGCGATCCCTTGATCGTTGGCAGATCAAGCCCCGGTGAACTCCGGATAGTAGCAGCCTCCTTCTCGGTGGAGAAACCTCTCCACAAGTGATCTCAAGAAGATACAAGTTAAGCACACGAGACACTCGAGAAGACAAGCTCACAAAGATGTACAAGAAAGCTCAAGCACAAAGCAACAGAGAGCACGAACACAGCCCAGCCAAACTTCCCAAGTTTCTGTCTTGTTCACCACCGCTCCTCTGCATCCAGCTTTGTCTCTTAAGCTCTGCTCACCATCACAAGCTTCGCCAGCATCCACTGAGCCAGCCTGAACCCACTGAACTCCCTGAGCACTCAGTCCACTGAAGACCTCCTCTCCAGCTGAGTCTCCGTCAGTCGCCAGCTGCTCCAGTTGCCGTTGAAACCTGAGAAGGAGAAACAAACAAACCTGCTCCAAGGAAAGCCTCCCATTGACTCTCCTCCAATGTTTGAATCATCCCTGTAAAGCCTGCACACTCCAATAGAAGCTTAGCGATGCATATCAAACATAAGCAGCTATGTAGCAGAGAATCGGCAGTGAAAACAGACGCGATTAGAGCTTCTGACAGCGTATTTGAATTAAAGTTCTGCGCCTGATCGGTCACCAGACCGATCAGGAAGGACCCTGATCGGTCACCAGACCGATCCAGAAGTCTTCTACACACTCCTGATTGGTCCCCAGACCAATCAGGCTCCAGCCTGATCGGTCACCAGACCAATCAGGCTGCTTCCAGACCGATCAGGAGTCATCCTGATCGGTGATAGTGAGAACCTTGCGACAAATGATCGTTCACTAGACCGATCTGAGCAGTATCCCTGATTGGTCACCAGACCGATCAGGAGCAGATCAGCAGGGGAACTCAACTCACTGTTCGCTCCCTGATCGGTCACCAGACCGATCAGGAGCTGTGCAGTGAGTGAAACACACACTCCCTGATCGGTCACCAGACCGATCAGACATCGTTGGATCGGTCACCCGACCGATCGACGAAGGAGCAGCGTGCCAACTCCCTGATCGGTCACCAGACCGATCTAGGGACGCAGACCTAGCCTTCCAAGCTAGGATTTCATTCACCTTAGCCCTCCAAGCTAAGGATTTTTCAATCTAACTCTCCAAGTTGGGAATTTACACCTAACCCTCCAAGTTAGGACTTTTCACCTAGCCCTCCAAGCTAGGACTTTTCACCTAGCCCTCCAAGCTAGGACTTTTCACCCAACCCCTCCGAGTTAGACCTTCATCCAACCTAGCCCTCCAAGCTAGGCACCTGACCCTCCAAGCCAGGACTTTTTCACCTAACTCTCCAAGATGGGACTTTTCACCTAACTCTCCAAGTTAGGACTTTTCACCTAGCCCTCCAAGCTAGGACTTTTCACCTAGCCTCCAAGCTAGGACTTTTCACCCACCCCTTCCGAATTAGGACTTTCCAACACCTGGCTTCACTCACCAGGACCCGGCTTCACTCACCGGGATTTCCAACACCTGGCTTCACTCACCAGGACCCGGCTTCACTCACCGAGATTTCCAACACCTGGCTTCACTCACCAGGACCCGGCTTCACTCACCGAGGTTTCATGCCCAGTCCCCGACCAGGACTTTAACCCAAATTCGCTCAACCAAACTTAAATCATTGTCAAACACCAAAATAACAACCGAGCCAGACTTCATCAACAATCTCCCCCTTTTTGTTGTTTGACAACCCGATTTAAGTTTAGGTATCAATCAATTGAAGTCCGTTCAATTCTCATAAGGGAATCATGATCCTCCCCCTATTATAACCATAAACTTAATCAGTTATTTTCTCCCCCTTTGTCAAACATCGAAAAGGGTATGGTTATTAAGTTTGAACACAACTCCCCCTCAATCAAGGGTCTCCCCAAAAAAAATAATCAAAGGATAATTTCTGAATTGCATACGAGAGGCATATACCATAAATGTATCATGGCAACAATGTATATGCATCATACGACAATAAGTGTGAACTTGCACATGAAAACATATACAGAAATATATCAAGGTCAAACATGTATATGTTTCATATGACAAGTAAGGAATGCATCTGTATCCGACATATAATCCTGAGTGGTCTCCGTGACCAATCAGGTTCGTTGATAACTTGATACAGAAAGATATTTGATTAGTCTGGGGAGCGATCAGATTTCAGAAAAATTTTGGAAACTCTGATACGTTCCTGATCAGACTGCATTAACAATTTGCATTCCACAATAGGGGTGTAGACTCTATTAATATTCGACATTTCAAAAACATTTCTGAAACACGACATTAAGACCAAGAGTCATGACTCAACAAACTCTTTCTTATGAATTTGAACATTCCAACATAAGTTTGTGTCAAATCAATATTAGATTTGTTTCAAGTATGTTTTGTTCCAAGTATGATTAGACAAACCGCATTTTAACATTTGATGTTTCAGAACAATTTCTGAGAATCAAAGGTCTTAAACATTCCTTAGAAATGAGTTTGTATTCACTTAGTACCAGGTTTGTATCAATGAATGATCAAGTATGGTCATGTTCTTGGAATAATCAGGTGTGTATCATATTTGTGTGTATCAGTATGATCAAGTAATCTGATACAACTTGATGAAATGGGATCGGACTGAGAAGTAGTCTAATACCTCTGATCAGTATTGATCTGATCGGTCACCAGTCCGATCAGGGTGAGTCCTGATCGGTCGGTGAACCGATCTGGGTTCAGACAGAAGGTTTTTCAGTTTCAGATTTCAGAAACCGATTTCAGCACTTCTGAAATCAGGTTTGTTTCAATTCTTAGCCATTCCCAAACCCCTAATTCAATTAGTTTTAATCCCATTGGTCCTAAAGGGTTTCCTTAATCAAAATACATTTCTTCAAACAATTATCGAAATATGATACTAATATCAAATTTCCAAAACATGATCCGATTTCATGATACAAACAAAAATATGATCAAATTTTCAAAAACATGCTTGTATCAAATTAGTATCAAAACATGATCAGGCTTTCTAACACATGATTGTCCGACATGCTTTTATCTCATTTAACCATTTTTAAAAACATTTTAAAAGCATGCATTGATATTGCCTTGTGAGGTTTTATGATGATCATCACACACTAAATATTCCTCAAAAATTTGCATGCAATACATTAACGTTACCAACACATACAGTAAATCATGGCATACTTGATCATGTTCACCAAACAAAATACCTTGAGAAAAATTTAAGCCCAAACCTTAAGCTCATGTTCTTTGTTTGGTGATGCCTTATTAGTACAAACTATGTGTTAATCCTTGTTCTTTAGCATGCATTCATGTTTGTATAACACATATAAGAAAATCATGGCATATGTTCATCAAACACAACCTCTTAAGCTTGAACCATAAAATTCAATAATAAAGCTGATCATCTTAAGCAATCCATGGTATAAGCAAATTATGTGTCAATCTAAACCGTTCATGCAATATATATAATTTTTCCAAAACTTGTAGGTTTATTTTAAACCATGGATATGCCATCATACATTGCATGAAAAGTTTCCTTATTGCCCAAATGAGATTTCATAAATCACTAGCCAAGAGATCATATTGTTATAAGAACTAAGACAATGAAGATCAACACATTTAATTCGAATTTTCCATAACCAAACATGTGAATGACAATTTTTTCCTTGGTCATGGGTTTGGAGCACCAAATATCAACCTCCCATATTGATAGATGCTCCCCCTCAAATAATGCTTATACAATTCTAAATATGGAGGTTTTTGGTACCCAAACTTTGGGACCTAATGCATCAACAATGAGGGACTTAGGCACCCATGCCTTAGTCATTTTCTTTTTGGCTTTTCGAACCTTAGAATCATTTAATGATCTAAAATAGGCTCTTGACATTAAAGATATGACACTAGGTTCTTTAGGTTGGTAACCCAAACCAACCTTGTTGTACATTGCCCTTTGTGAGTTGAGTATCATATCTAATGTTTTAGAGCTTGTTGAAAACTTCTCAAGAACATTCTTGAGGTTTTCAACTTCGCTCTTCAAGTCCTTATTTTCATTTTCAAGGGTCTTAACATGCAAATCATCATGAAAATCATTAACATCCTCATCCTTAGAGGTTTTCAATTTTTCTACCTCTAATTTTAAGGATTTAACTTGGTTCTTTGATTTCTTTAACAACTTAGCTAAACATGCTATTGTCCGATAACACTTATCCAACTCCGGAGAGATTACCTCTTCATCATCCGAAGATGATGAAGGCGCGGTTGAGGAGCTTCTTGATTCGTTGTCACTTTCCTCTAGTGCCATGAAAGCAAAGTGATGAATGTTCTTCTCCTCCATTCGGTCACCTGCCACAAACACAAACTCCTTCTCCTTTGGACTTTTGTTAGAGACCTCATATAGTTCCATTTTACAAAATAAATCCTCTAACTTAGCAAATGATAAATCCTTGGAGACCTTGTAGGCATCCACCATGGATGACCATAAGGCGTTCCTAGGGAAAGCTTTGAGAACATACCTAATAAGATCTCGGTTCTCTACCTTCTCATTTATGGAGTGTAGACCATTGAGGATTTCTTTGAATTTACTATGAAGCATACTTACAGTGTCACTTTCTCCCATTGTCAAATTCTGTAGTTGACTGAGAAGGAGGTCCCTCTTGGCTATCCTTGAGTCCCGGGTGCCCTCATGAAGCTCAATGAGCCTATTCCAAAGGTCTTGGGCTGAGGTGAAGGGGCTAACCTTGATTAGTTGATCCTTGGTCATCCCGCATTGCAAGGTCACCACCGCTTTCGCATCGGCTTCTCCCTTGCGAACTTGCTCAACCGACCATTTTGATAAATCCAACTCTTTTCCTTCATTATCCTTTGGAGGAGCAAAGCCCTCCTTGATAGCAAACCAAGTGTGGATGTTCATCTTCAAGTAAAACTCCATCTTCGATCTCCAATATGAAAAATCTGTGCCGTCGAAGAGTGGAGGTCGGTTTGTGCTAAGTCCTTCTCTCGTTGCCATCCTTGTTGTAAGCTCTCGGTTGTTAATCCGGTTGAAAAGAGCCCCAAGCTCTGATACCACTTGTTGGAAACGAGATGGCTAGAGAGGGGGGGGGGGTGAATCTAGCCGGACACAAAAATCGCTTTCTTTTCAAGATTCTGCACTTAAATGTTAGCAGCGGAAGACAAGATGCAGAAACAGAAATGAAGAACAGAAATCAACACAAAATGAGCAAACCAGTAGACACAGCGATGTACAAGGTTCGGGGATAACTTGCCCCTACTCCTTGGCGTGCCCGTAAGGTGGGCGATCCCTTGATCGTCGGCAGATCAAGCCCCGGTGAACTCCGGATAGTAGCAGCCTCCTTCTCGGTGGAGAAACCTCTCCACAAGTGATCTCAAGAAGATACAAGTTAAGCACACGAGACACTCGAGAAGACAAGCTCACAAAGATGTACAAGAAAGCTCAAGCACAAAGCAACAGAGAGCACGAACACAGCCCAGCCAAACTTCCCAAGTTTCTGTCTTGTTCGCCACCGCTCATCTGCATCCAGCTTTGTCTCTTAAGCTCTGCTCACCATCACAAGCTTCGCCAGCATCCACTGAGCCAGCCTGAACCCACTGACCTCCCTGAGCACTCAGTCCACTGAAGATCTCCTCTCCAGCTGAGTCTCCGTCAGTCGCCAGCTGCTCCAGTTGCCGTTGAAACCTGAGAAGGAGAAACAAACAAACTTGCTCCAAGGAAAGCCTCCCATTGACTCTCCTCCAATGTTTGAATCATCCCTGTAAAGCCTGCACACTCCAATAGAAGCTTAGCGATGCATATCAAACATAAGCAGCGATGTAGCAGAGAATCGACAGTGAAAACAGACGCGATCAGAGCTTCTGACAGCGTATTTGAATTAAAGTTCTGCACCTGATCGGTCACCAGACCGATCAGGAAGGAGCCTGATCGGTCACCAGACCGATCCAGAAGTCTTCTGCACACTCCTGATTGGTCCCCAGACCAATCAGGCTCCTGCCTGATCGGTCACCAGACCAATCAGGCTGCTTCCAGACCGATCAAGAGTCATCCTGATCGGTGATAGTGAGAACCTTGCGACAAATGATCGTTCACTAGACCGATCTGAGCAGTATCCCTGATCGGTCACCAGACCGATCAGGAGCAGATCAGCAGGGGAACTCAACTCACTGTTCGCTCCCTGATCGGTCACCAGACCGATCAGGAGCTGTGCAGTGAGTGAAACACACACTCCCTGATCGGTCACCAGACCGATCAGACATCGCTGGATCGGTCACCCGACCGATCGACGAAGGAGCAGCGTGCCAACTCCCTGATCGGTCACCAGACCGATCCAGGGACGCAGACCTAGCCTTCCAAGCTAGGATTTCATTCACCTTAGCCCTCCAAGCTAAGGATTTTTCAATCTAACTCTCCAAGTTGGGAATTTGCACCTAACCCTCCAAGTTAGGACTTTTCACCTAGCCCTCCAAGCTAGGACTTTTCACCTAGCCCTCCAAGCTAGGACTTTTCACCCAACCCCTCCGAGTTAGACCTTCATCCAACCTAGCCCTCCAAGCTAGGCACCTGACCCTCCAACCCAGGACTTTTTCACCTAACTCTCCAAGATGGGACTTTTCACCTAACCCTCCAAGTTAGGACTTTTCACCTAGCCCTCCAAGCTAGGACTTTTCACCTAGCCCTCCAAGCTAGGACTTTTCACCCACCTCTTCCGAATTAGGACTTTTCAACACCTGGCTTCACTCACCAAGACCCGACTTCACTCACCGGGATTTCCAACACCTGGCTTCACTCACCAGGACCCGGCTTCACTCACCGGGATTTCCAACACCTGGCTTCACTCACCAGGACCCGGCTTCACTCACCGGGGTTTCATGCCCAGTCCCCGACCAGGACTTTAACCCAAATTCGCTCAACCAAACTTAAATCATTGTCACACACCAAAATAACAACCGGGCCAGACTGCATCAACAGATCCTAGGTTCCCAACCTTAGCTTTGTTCAACAAATTTGCATCCACCACCTACAAACTTATCAAGACCAGCTTCTTGAATAGGCAATTCTTTAGTTAATCTTGCCCGGTAGCAATGGATGCTATTAATTTTTATCAACTAGACTATCTTGTCTACTGTACACATCCAGTAAACCCAACATTGTGTGCCGAATTCTACAACAATCTGGTCAAAATTGATGACCTCTGCTACTTGACCACTGTACAGGGCATTCCTCTTACTATTTTACCATCTTTGTTTAACCGATTCCTCGGACTACGATAGTCACAGTCAACCTTTTGTTGCTACCCTCCGGCTGACCTTCCCTTTGCTCCCCCCTATTCGTACATCAACCTGGACACTCTTTATTCCTACTTCTACGGAGATGTACGGATCCCGTTGGTACAACGGTTTCAGTCCATCGACCTTCGCGTCCAGGACTATGCTCTCTATAGAGTTCTAGTCCGTTGTGTTCTTCCACTGACCACCCGGGATGTCGCGACCATGCGACCTTTTCACACTTTCCTCCTCTACGCAATGATCCATCAGTTGGATATAGATATTGGCCTCCACATATTCCACACGATCATTTACGCGTCGAGCGTATCTACTCACTCCCGAGTGCGGACGCCGTATTGTCATATTATCACTGCCCTCCTTCACCACCATGGTCACGATGCCACCGCCGGGGAGGTCATCCCGATGACCAAATTTGAAGAAATCGGGTCTAGAAATTTTTCTTTAGCGGGCATAGATATTTCGGCCACCGGGGTCCTATTGTGGAGATGGGAGAGGGCTCGACGTCAGGACGACTAAGACGAGGATATAGAGGTAGACGTTGCCAATCTTGCAGCCGAGATCCAGGAGCACATGCAAGAGCCTCCACCCCCGACCATTGACCAGCACCTGACGTCATTACAAACGGAGGTCCACAACCTCCGAGAGGAGATGGAGGCGCATTAGGTCGTGTTCATGGACGCTATTCATACCGAGCACAATGTGAACCTAGCCTACCACACCGAGTACATGGATACCCTTCGGGCCGAACGCGAAGCAAATGAGGCTCGACACAACGAAATGATGTCCATGTTCCGGTCATGGTAGCCCAGTCCATTCTACCCCCCTGGCCCCTTGATAATTACCATTTTGTTAATCAATTTAGGCTATCAAATCCATGTTTTGATCCCTTTTTACATGCTTAATCTTGTATTTACACTAGGTTCCATGAATTATTGCTATTTTAGCTTTGGGATGCAATTCTTTCTAATTTTACGCTTTGAATGATCATGGACCTAGATCAGATTGTATCGAGTTTGAGACAGAATTGAATCCGGATCAAGATGATCAAGCATTGGATTAATATGGGCCGTCCGATCAAGAAACGGGAAGATCTGAGTCATTTGTCAACTTCTGATCAATCCAAGTTCAAGATAGAGTTAATCATGGCCACAAATCAAGATCTGAAAGTTTGGTCCAAATCAGAAGTCATCCGACCGTTGGATCAAGCTCGAGAGGGTCTAAGCCGTCCATTCAAGAGGCAGTGAGATCTGAGCCATCCGTTGCAGATCTGATTGATCCTAGCTGAGGAGGAGCAGATCCTGACCATTGATGGAGATCTGGAGAGTTTGGACTCAATCCGAGAAGATCCGACCGTTGGATGAGGCGAGAATGATCATAACCGTCCATTTTGAATTGCAGTTAATTAAATCAGAAAACTTCTCTGCCAGAGCTGGTCATCACGAATTCTGCTTTGTTCTCTATTTGTTCTTCAGCTTTCGTCTCCATTCTCTTTGCGCGGCCACTTCAGATCCAAGTCATTGCCAGATTTCAATCAAGGGATCGATTTCCCGAGAAGTTTGCGAGCCAATCTCGTTGCTGCCAAGCTCCGGTGAGGGTTTCGCCCAGAGTTTGCTTCATCCGATCAACTCCCGATTGAACGTCTTCATCGATCGGAGCTATTAGAGTAATTCAGAGGGGTTCTCTGAAGAGTACTGAGAGTTCTTGAGCCATCATCGCCACCCAATTTGTCAAGAAGGAGAAGATCGGAAGAAGAAGCAGCCAGAACACCGATCTGATGCAAATCGACCGCGGGAGTTGGATCTTGCTGATTTCGAGCTAGGGGGTTCCTGGTTGATTCTTGTGTGATGGCAAGAAGAAGAATTGGTGAAGGACTTGATCTGTTGTTGTTAATTTCGATTCTAAATTCATCTCTGTAGTTGCTTCAGCTGTATCAGTTCACTTTCAGGTACTGATCGGTCTGTTCGATTGATCAGATAAGCCACTGATCGGATTGTTCGATCGATCAGGCAAGCATCTGATCGGTCTGTTGACCGATCAGGTAGTTTTCAGCTAAAACTCAACCCTGTTTCCTGCATTCAATCTTTAATCCGTGAATTCAATCTCATTTCTGCAACTTAGCTAAAGATTTTATGTTTTTCTGCATTTGATATTAGATTTTAAATTGCAATCCTATAGTTTTGCATTGAATTACTTGGTTTTCGAATAGGTTAAGTTTAGTGTTGCAATTTCCTAGTTTAATTCTACTTTAGCTAAGTCTATTTCATTTCAAACTGTATTTTCATTCCTTATTGCAAAACAAACCCCCATTTTAATTGAAAACCCAAAATATAGAAAACGACAACTTCTAGCTTGAATTAAGCAATCTTAACTAGTCCTTGGAAAAATACGACTTGAGGCCCCTATACTACATTTAATTTTGTGAGCTAAGAGTTTTCAACTTATAAATATCTAAATTTGAGGCTCATTCGTGACACTTGTTATTGGGCAACCATCAAATTTTTGGCGCCGTTGCCGGGGAACACACTAGTTGAGTTTGTTTAATTTGAGTTTGTGCTATATTTCATATTTTTTGAGTCTATTTCATTTGCTTTATCATTCTATATATATTTGCTGCTATTTTTGTTTGGTTTATGACTAGGACTGCAGGTGGTGACCTTGAGGAATTTGATCCTGAGATTGAGAGAACATTCAGAGCAAGGAGAAATCAAGGAAGAGTTTCAGAAGCTATTGAGATTATTTCTACTCATTTAAGCTGTCCCATGGCAGAACATCAAAAGACTATGAAGGAGTTTGCAGCACCTGATGATGCTTTTCAGTATTCTTGTATTGCTTACCCAGAGTTAGCTGGTGATTTTGAGCTGAGATCAGGCCTTATTCATCTACTGCCCAAGTTTCAAGGACAATCTGGAGAAGATCCAAACAGACATTTGCATGAGTTCCATGTGGTAAGCTCCACCATAAAGCCTCAAGGAATTTCTAAAGAGGATATCAAATTGAGGGCATTTCCATTTTCTTTGACTGGAGCAGCTAAAGATTGGTTTTACTATTTGCCTACTGGACATGTTTCAAGTTGGATTGCCATGAAGAAGGCCTTTTTAGAGAAGTACTTTGCAGCCTCAAGAACTGCTATTATCAGAAAAAAGCATCTGTGGTATTCAGCAAGTGGTGGGAGAGACCTTATATGATTATTGGGAGAGATTTAACAAGTTGTGCTCAAGTTGTCCACAACATCAAATCAGTGAGCAACTCCTTATTCAGTATTTCTATGAAGGTCTACTTTAGATGGATAGAATTATGATTGATGCTGCAGCTGAAGGAGCTTTAGTGAACAAGACACCAGATCAAGCTAGAGAATTAATTTCAAATATGGCAGAAAATTCACAACAATTTAGAAATAGAGCTCTTTCCACTAGAGGGGTGAATGAAGTTCAAATGGCTTCAAATAAACAAAAGGATATCAATAATTCTTTGGTGGAGCTTACTTCTTTAGTGAAGCAAATGACATTGAATAATTTGAGCCAAAATCAAAATGTTCCAATAGTTTTACCAACAAATCAAGTGATGAGGTTGTGTAGCATTTGTTCAAGTCAAGAGCATAATTCGGATTTGTGTCCCAATTTACAACAAGATGAATCATTAGCCACTTTGACTAGAGGACAATATCAATCAAGAAATGACCCTTATTCATCTACCTACAATCCGGGTTGGAGGGATCAACCTAACTTGAAGTATGGAAACTCTTTCTATCAACAAAATGCTTCACAACAATCCTTACAACAAAATCAGCCTTCTTTCCATCATTTTCAGCAACCAACCCAAAGTTTTCAGCAGTAAAATCAGTATTTCCAGCAACCATACCAACAATTTCAGCAAGGGAATCAACCATTTCAGCCTCAATTCCAACAAAACCAGCAATCTTTTCAACCAATTCAGAATTTTCAGCAAACTTTTCATCAATCACAGCTTTTAAATCAAAATTTCCAGCCTTCAAATCAGCATTTTCAGAGCAATAATTTCCAGCAATTTCAACCTAGTTCCCAGCCTAATTTCCAGCAATTTCAACCATTTAATCAACCCCAACAATCTCAATTTCAGAATTCACAGCAAGGTCACAATTTTCAGCAACATAATCCTTCATTTCAAGGTCAACCAAAGTCCCATACTAATCAAGGAGGCTATGGAGGTTCTAGTGGGGTGAATGCTCAACAACAAAGGCTAGAGGAGATGATGCAACAAATTTTGCAACAATAACAAATTTTGCAACAACAACAAAGTCAACAAAAATATGATTCTACCCTTCAAAACATTGAGAGACACATTAGACAACTTGCAAGTGGGATGAATCAAATGCAAGCCCAAGGATCGAGTCAATTACCTTTTCAAGTTACTCCTAATCCTAAGGGAAATGTTAGTGTCATCACATTGAGGAGTGGGAAGGTTGCTTCAAGTTCAAACACTCCAAGGGCTGATTTTTCTGAAAAATTCACAGCACCTTGTTTTCCAGCTCAAAACAACCCCGAAATGAGTTCTAAATTAGTTGGTGGTGACCCTAGTTCAAGCCTAAGTCCCTCTTCTATTGACCATGTGATTTCGGTGGAAGATGAAGGAGAAATCAGAAAAATTGGTGAACCTACAGCAACTACATCTAGTGGAATTCCTGCTCAAGATCCACTTCCAAAAATTTCAGCTCAAGTGGAGGAATCAAGAGTCCCTTTGCCTTTTCCACAGCGTAAGGTCCAAGCCAAAAAACATGTAGAGGAGGAGAAAGCAAGGGAGTATCAAGAGCTTGTTAAACTTTTCAATAAAGTGGAGATAAATATGCCTTTGTTGACCATGATCAAGCAAATTCCTAAGTACGCAAAATTTCTCAAGGACTTGTGTGTGCACAAGAAGAAGCTTAAGGAGAATGAATTGGTCAGTTTAGGGAAGAATGTCTCAGCCCTTATCCATTCTATACCTCAGAAATGTGAAGATCCAGGGGTATTTACTGTGTCTTGTGAGATTGGGAGGACTCTTTTTCATGATGCTATGTTGGACTTGGGAGCCTCTATTAATGTGATGCCTAGATCAGTTTTCAGATGCTTGGTATTAGACCTTTGCAGCCTACAGGAGTGGTTATTTAGTTAGCAGACAGGAGTCAGACTCACCCAGCTGGAATCATTGAAGATGTACTAGTGAAGGTGAAGGAGTTGATTTTCCCTGCGGATTTCTATATCTTGAACATGGAGGGGGATTATCTGGCAAATAGATCTCCACTTATTCTTGGGAGACCATTCTTAAAGACTGCAAGGACAAAAATTGATGTATATGCAGACACACTCTCTATGGAGATAGGTGACACAGTGGTGCAGTTCAGTATTTTTAATGCTATGAAGCACCCCAGAGAGGATCACTCTATCATGAGTATAGATATTCTAGATGACTTAGTTGATGCAGATTTATTTGCTGAGGGAGCTTCACTTGGTATTCCCAGAGGATATTCTAGCTCAGATGAGGCTGAGGAGGCATTTAATATAGAGGAGGCTGATTTGAAGGTTGTATCAGATTCACTTTCAGTTGGAGATGATTCTATAGGTGTAGGGGATTGCACTGAGCCACAGGGATCACCTACTTTGATGGACATATCAGGAGATTTAGAGGATAGGTGTGAGAGTGTAGGGGATTGCATTGAGCCCCAGGGATCACCCATACCTATTGAGCAGCCACAGATTGAGTTAAAGTCATTGTCAGATCATTTGAAGTATGCTTATTTGGGAGAGGAGCAGTGTTTACTTGTCATCATTGCTCAGAACTTGGATTCAGAGCAAGAGGACAGATTATTGCAAGTTCTGAGGCAGCACAAGAGAGCCATTGGGTGGACACTAGCTGACATACCTGGTATTAGCCCAGCCATTTGCATGCACAGAATATTTTTAGAGGAGAATGTCAAGCCAGTCAGGCAGTGATAAGTGCTATTTTATTGATTATTTCAGATGTTAAAATCCATGTTTGACCCACATTTTACATGCGTAATATTGAATTTACCCTCGGTTCCATAGATTAGTTCTATTTTGGGCTTTATTGCAAATCTTTATACATTTGAAATATTTTTGAACTTAATTGTCGATCTATTTTTTTTGTAGGCATGAAAGGATCATGGACCGAGGTCAAGAATGGTCAGGATTGGATTCAGATCAAGGCGATCAAGCTCTGGAGAATTGTGAGCCGTCCATTCAGAAGTTAAGCAGATCTCGATCACCCAGGGCAAATCAGATGGATCCAAGCTGAGGAAAGGTAGATCTGATCATCATAATGAGATTTGGAGGTTTAGGGGTAAATTGGAGAAGATCCAGCCGTTGGATCAAGACAAGGGGATCTAGACCATCCATTTGAGAAAAGAGAAGATCCGGACCATCCGCCACTGATCTAGTGAATCCGAGCTAGGATTAAGGTTAATCAAGCATTTGGATCAAGATCTGAAAGTTTTATCAAAATCAGAGATCATTTGACCGTTGGATCGAGCTCGGGAGGATCTAGACTGTCCATTTAAAGATTAGGTTGATCTGGGCCATCCGTAGCAAATCTGGAGGATCCGAGATACCCCGAGGCAGATCTTGATCCCTGATCAACATCATCAAAGTTTGGATTCAATCAGAGCAGTTTCAACCGTTGGATTCATCCAAATCAATCTGGGTCGTTCACTCCTAAATACTTAAAAGGAAATTTCCCTCAGTTTCAGCTTCATCGCGTCTTCGCCACAACAGTGCTTAGTTCTTCATTCTTCTTCAGCTATTCTTCGTTTTTCCTACAATTTCCTTAGTTTGAAGGCGTGACCACCTCAACTTCGACCTTGGAACAAGATCTGGATCATTGGTAGGAAGCTTCTGTGGAGATTTCAGCTCAAATTTGCGCCGGACAGAGCTGTTTGAGGGTTTCGACAGTTCTGTGGTCCGATCACTTGGATCTCATCCGTGTGTCATTTCCGTCCATCTGAGCCATCTGGAGGGGTTCTCTGGAGTGCTCAGAACATCTTCAAATCATCATCGCAATCCCATTCATTGAGATCGAGGAGTTCGGATTGGATTTCCCCAGCTGAGTGCAGATTGAGCAGAATCGATCGCAGAGATAATCTTCCATGATTTGCAGAGCTGAAGGGGTTCTTGGCTTGCCCTTGTGTGACGGCAAGGAGGTTTTGAGCTAAGGGAGGATTGAGGCTTAGTTTCCGTAGCTAATTTCTTTAGTTTCAGCTGTAATTTCAATTCTGCAATCTGTTCTATTATTGAATTTAGTATCAGCTGTTTAGTTTACTTTCTTGCATTGTTTTGCTTTACTTAGGGATTTATTTTGCAAGTAAATTAGTTAGGGAACTGGTCTAGTGCACAATTGTTTCCAATTTCAATTCGTTTCCTGTTCATTTCTTGCGTATCTGTGCTTGTAGCTGCGTATCAGCCCTGTTTCTGCCAATTCCAGCTTAGTTTCTAAATTTTTGCAGCTTCTTTCGAATTAAGTTTATGTTTAGTTTTGATTCTTGCAATTGAAGACAACATTTAGTTAGACAATGCAATTGATCTAAGTTGTTGCGCATTTAGAATTCTTCTGCACTTCTTGCTCAGTTTGCTCTTGTTCCATTTCTGCATTTCTTCCATTCATTTCTGCATCAAGAGGTTTCTGAATTGATCATATAGTTACTGCACTTTAGTTCCAAGCCTGCATTCTATATCAAGCAACAAATCAACATTGGATTAGTGCCAAGTTAAACATAGTTCTGGTGTGCCATTGCATTTGAATTTAGCTTGCCTTGTTCATTTGTTCTGCATCTGAATTGTACTGCATTTCTGCACATTGTTTCTGCAGTCATCATCTCTGCATTTCCTACGTATCAAGCTATTAAATCCTGCCTTAGTATCAACTAAAGAGTCAACATTGATTGGAATGAAGTAAACTTATCTTTCAGGGAATTATTGTACCTGATTTCAGCTTCTATTTGCATTCGGCTGATTCTGAATCCTTCATCCATTTCTGCCTCTGATTATTTCTGAACATTGCAGTCAGTTTTAAATTTTATTTGCTTGAGTTGATTCCTAAAATCTCATTCATTCTCGCATGTCAGTTGGTTTTTGCATACATAAGCTTTATTCCTTGCATATCGAGTTTTAGTGGCTCGCATCTTGTATCTCATTGCATTGTAATTTCCGATTGCAACCCAAACTCAAATTTTTAATTGAAACCCAAAAATATCAACGACACATAAACTCGAGCTCGAATCAAACAACCTCAACTAGCCCTAGGAAAAATACGACCTGTGGCCCCTTTACTACGTTTTCATTCTTTGATTGCAAAAAGGGTTTCTAGCTTACACATATCTAAATTTTGAGACCCACATTTGTGACACCTAGTTAGGGTCCATCAAAATTTTTGGCGTCGTTGACGGGGACGCAACTAGTTGATTTGTTTGATTTTTGCTTGTGCGCTTATTTCACATCTTTCTTGATTTATTTTTTGTGCTTACTGCTATATCTGGTGATCTGATTTTATTTGTTTCATCTTTTTATCTACTTTTACTACGATTTGTTTTTAGTTTTATGACCAGGTCTACAGGTGGTGATCTTGAAGAATTTGACCCTGAAATTGAGAGAACTTTCAGAGCAAGGAGAAACCAATGCATACTTTCAGAGACCATTGATATTCCTTCTCTTCAGTCTATTCCCACTCATTCAGGCAGTATCATGGCAGACCACCAGAAGACTATGAAGGAACTCGCAGCACCAGATGCTACATTTCAGTATTCTAGCATTGCTTATCTAGAGCTTGCTGGTGATTTTGAGCTTAGATCTGGACTCATCCATTTGCTGCCCAAGTTTCAAGGATTATCTGGAGAAGATCCAAATAGACACCTGCATGAGTTTCACGTTGTATGCTCCACTATAAAGCCTCAGGGCATTTCAGAAGAAGATATCAAGCTGAGAGCTTTTCCCTTTACCTTGACAGGAGCAGCAAAAGATTGGTTCTACTACTTACCCACTGGGGCACGTGTCTAGTTGGATTTCTATGAAGAAAGCATTTTTGGAAAAATATTTTCCAGCCTCCCGCACAGCAATCATCAGAAAAAGCATTTGTGGTATTCAGCAAGTAGTGGGGGAGACACTTTATGATTACTGGGAGAAATTCAACAAACTATGTTCTAGTTGCCCCCAGCATCAGATCAGCGAGCAGCTTCTGATTCAGTATTTTTATGAGGGATTGTTGCAGATGGACAGGATTATGATAGATGCTGCAGCTGGAGGAGCCCTAGTGAACAAAACGCCAGATCAAGCTAGGGAACTTATTTCAAACATGGCTGAGAACTCACAACAATTTGGAAGCAGAGCATTGACCACCAGAGGAGTGGGTGAAGTTCAGATAATTCCTAATGATCAGAAGGAGATTAAGAATGCATTGGTGGAGCTCACATCAGCGATTAAGCAAATGGGTCTCAATATTGCAAGTCAAAATTCAACTCCTTTAGTACCTCCACAATCAAGCCAAGTGATGAGTGTATGTGGCATTTGCGCTAGCCAAGAACACAATTCAGATTCATGTCCCAACCTCCAACAAGATGAGTCACTAGCGGCATTGGTTAGGGGACAATTTCAAGCCAAAAACAATCCTTACTCCTCTACTTATAATCCTGGTTGGAGGGATCATCCAAATCTGAGGTATGGGAACTCTTTTTACCAACAGAACCCTCAGCAACAACAATTCCAGCAAACATCACAGCAGCTCCAGCAAACTCATCAAAATCAGCAATTCCAGCCTCAAAATCAGCAGTTTCAGCCAACGTTTCAGCAAACTCAGCCCCCATTTCAGCAATTCCAGCCTCAATTCCAGCCATATCAGCAAGGACAGCAAGGTTTTCAATCATTTCAAACATTCTAACCTCAAAACTAGCAAAATTTCCAGCCCTCATAGCCTTATAATCCAAGTTTCTAGCCTATGCAATTTCAGTCCTCACCACAGAATTTTCCACTTCAGAACCAGACTTTTCAGGGCTATAACTCTCAGCAAGGTTTCCAAGCATGTCAGCCCTCTTATCAGCCCTATCAACAGCCAAGTCAGCCCTCTTATCAGCCCCAACAGCCCTATTTTCAGGGATCCCAGCAAGTTCAACAATTTCAGCCTACTACTTCATCCTTTCAAGGTCAGTCAAGGCACTTTGCTAACCAAGGAAGCTTTGGGGGCTCTAGTGGAGGAAATGTGCCACAACAGAGGGTAGAAGAAATGTTTCAACAAATGTTTCCCACCATACAAAACCTCAAGAGGCAAATGGGTCAATTGGCTAGTGGGATAAATCAAAGTCAAGCTCAAGGATCAAGCCAACTACCTTCCCAAGCTGTTCCCAATCCAAAGGGAAATGTTAGCGCTATTACTTTGAGGAGCGGGAAGGTTACTACATCTCAAAATGGTCCAAGAGCTGAAATTTTTGAAAACTGGACAGCACCTTCAATTCCAGCCCAAAACAGCCATGAAATCAATCCAAATTCAGTTGGTTCCACCCCTAGTCCATGCCCAACTCCTTCCTCAAGTAATCCTGCAATTTTGGTGGAAAACGGAGGAGAAATCAGCGCCGAGACCCAATTCACAACAGTTATACCGCAGGGGACAGCAGTTCAAATTTCAGCCCCTCCACTTTCGGCCAAAGAAGATGAATTGAGGGTTTCCTTACCCTTTCCACAGCGAAAAACACTAGCCAAAAGGCAAGTGGAGGAGGAGAAAGCCAAGGAGTACAATGAACTGGTAAAACTTTTCAGTAAAGTAGAGATTAATGTACCTTTGCTGACTATGATTAAACAGATTCCTAAGTATGTCAAGTTTTTGAAAGATCTCTGTGTTCACAAGAAGAAACTTAAGGAAAATGAGTTGGTCAGCTTAGGGAAAAATATTTCAGCACTTATCCACTCCATTCCTCAGAAGTGTGAAGACCCAGGGGTATTTACTGTATCTTGTGAGATAGGGAGCACCACGTTCCAAGATGTCATGCTAGATTTAGGAGCTTCCATAAATGTGATGCCCAGGTCAGTCTTCCAGATGCTTGGCATAGGCCCTTTACAGCCCACTGGTGTGGTGATACAGCTAGCAGACAGGAGCCAGACCCACCCAGCTGGTATGATTGAAGATGTTTTGGTGAAGGTAAAGGAGCTGATATTTCCTGTAGATTTTTATATCTTGGACATGGAGGGAGATTACCTTGCACACCGTTCTCCACTTATTTTAGGAAGACCATTTCTGAAGACTGCTAGAACAAAAATTGATGTATATGCTGGTACACTTTCCATGGAGATTGGAGACACGGTGGTTCAGTTTAGCCTTTTCGATGCTATGAAGCACCCGAGAGAGGATCACTCCATTATGAGCATGGGTATTCTTGAAGAGTTGGAGGATACAGAGTTAGAGGCTGAGGGATTTCCACATGATTTTTCTGGAGGAGTTATTTATTCAGAGGAGGCTGAGAGAGTATTTACTGCTGAGACTGAGGATTTTTCAAAAGATATTTCAGATGCATTTCCAGCTATTGAGGATTTTCTAGGTGTAGGGGATAGCACAGAGCCCCAAGGATCACCTATTTCTCTTGAGATTCATAGTGTAGGGGATTGCACAAAGCCCCAAGGATCACTCATACCCACTGAGGAAGGCCAGATTGAACTGAAGCCACTACCAGGCCACTTGAAGTATGCATACCTAGGAGAGGAGCAGACTTTTCCCATGATTATTGCACAGCACTTGGAGCCAGAGCAAGAAGAGAAATTATTGCAAGTCCTGAGGCATTACAAGAAGGCAATTGGGTGGACTTTATCAGATATACCCGGTATCAGCCCAGCTATCTGTATGCACAGGATATTTTTGGAAGACAATGTCAAACCCGTGAGGCAACCACAAAGGAGACTCAATCCACTTATTTTGGATGTTGTAAAGAAAGAGGTGACTCGACTTCTACAGGCAGGTATCACTTACCCTATTTCTGACAGTCAGTAGGTTAGTCTTATTCACGTGGTGCCCAAGCAATCTGGAGTGACAGTGGTGGCAGATGAAAGCAATGAGCTAGTGCCCACCAGAGTTAAGAATTCTTGGAGAGTCTGCATTGATTACAGGAAGCTCAACAAGGTCACAAGGAAAGATCACTTCCCTTTACCCTTTATTGATCAGATGCTTGAAAGACTGGCAGGAAAGTCACATTATTGTTTTTTGGATGGATACCCAGGCTACTTTCAGATTTGTATAGATCCAGAGGACCAGGAGAAGACTATCTTCACTTGCCCCTTTGGCACTTTTGCCTACAGACGGATGCCCTTCGGTCTCTGCAACGCATCTAGTACATTTCAGAGATGCATGGTAAGTATATTTGGTGAGTTGTTAGAGGACTGTGTGGAGGTATTTATGGATGATTTTTCAGTATTTGGCACATCTTTTGATTCATGCTTAGATAATTTATCTAGGGTTTTACATCGTTGCATTGAAACTAACCTTGTTCTCAATTTTGAAAAATGTCACTTCATGGTAGAGCATGGGATTGTACTTGGACACATAGTCTCTGAGAAAGGTATAGAGGTAGATCCTGCAAAAATCAATGTTATTTCTTCTTTATCTTACCCCGTATGCGTACGGGATGTTCGTGCTTTCCTTGGACATGCAGGTTTCTACCGCAGATTTATTAGAGACTTCAGCTTGATTGCTCGACCCTTGACACGACTTTTGCAGAAAGATGTTGAGTTTCATTTTGATGATAAGTACAAAGAAGCTTTTCACAGACTCAGGGAGGCTCTTACCTCAGCTCCTATCATTAAATCACCTGATTGGACTTTACCCTTTGAATTAATGTGTGATGCCTCTAATTTTGCAGTGGGAGCTGTTTTAGCACAGAGGGTTGATGGAGCACCTCATGTCATCTGCTACGCCTCCAAAACCCTAGATGCCGCCCAAGCCAACTACACCACCACTGAAAAGGAGTTTCTTGCCATTGTTTTCGCTTTAGACCGTTTCAGATCTTATTTATTGTGCTCACATGTTATTATTTTTTCTGATCATGCAGCTCTGAAATACTTGTTGAAAAAGGCTGATGCTAAACCTAGACTGATCAGATGGATGCTCCTACTCCAAGAATTTGACCTGGAAATCCGAGACAGAAGTGGAAAAGAGAACCTAGTTGCAGATCACTTGAGCAGACTTGAAGGAGATGGATCTCCTACCACCATTGATGATGATTTCAGAGATGAGCACTTGATTGCAGTGCATGGTGAGACACCGTGGTATGCAGACCTAGTTAATTTTCTAGTTGCACATGTATTTCCCACTCACTTTTCTAAGGCTCAAAAAGGTAAACTTAAAAGTGATGCAAAATTTTATGTGTGGGATGATCCTTATCTATGGAAATTTTGTAATGATCAAATAATTAGGAGATGCGTACCAGATCATGAGTTTTCTTCTGTCCTTATATTTTGTCATTCAGCAGCTTGTGGGGGGCATTTTGGACCCCAAAGAACTGCTAGAAAAGTGTTAGAATGTGGATTATACTGACCCACCCTTTTTCATGATTCATATGTCTTTTATAAAAATTGTGATAGATGTCAGCGAACTGGAAACATAGGAGCGAGACATGAGATGCCCCAAAACACTATGCTTTACTGTGAGATTTTTGATGTTTGGGGAATAGATTTTATGGGACCTTTTCTTGCATCTTATAGTTATCTGTATATTTTACTTGCTGTGGATTATGTTTCAAAATGGGTGGAGGCCATTCCCTCCAAGACTGATGATTCTTCTGTTGTTTGTAGTTTTGTTAGGTCACACATTTTCTACAGGTTTGAAATTCCTAGAGCCATAATTAGTGACCAAGAATCTTATTTTTGCAACAAACACATGAAGGCACTGCTGAGTAAATATGGGGTTGTACATAAAGTTTCTACATCTTACCATCCCCAAACAAATGGATAGGCTGAAATTTCCAACAGAGAGATAAAATCAATTTTGGAGAAGATAGTTGGGCCCACTAGAAAAGATTGGAGCAAAATATTAGATGATGCACTCCGGGCCTACAGAACAGCATTTAAGACACCTATTGGCATGTCTCCCTACGGCTTGGTATATGGTAAAGCTTGTCACCTCCCCGTGGAAATAGAGCACAAGGCATATTGGGCGGTGAAGGCTTGTAATTTCGATACTACCAAGGCGGGAGAAGAGAGAAAACTTCAACTCCAAGAACTTGAAGAAATTCGGCTAGAAGCATTTGAAAATTCAAGGATCTACAAGGAAAAGACCAAGAACTTCCATGACAAGCACATTGTGAAGAAAGACTTTCAAATTGGTGACAAGGTATTATTGTACAAATCAAGGCTCAAATTGATAAAAGGTAAATTAAGGTCAAGGTGGGATGGTCCATTTATTATAACTAACATTTTTCCCTATGGTGTTGTGGAAATTCAAGATGTATCTAATGGTTTTATTTGGAAAGTCAATGGCCACCGGCTCAAAAGGTACTTTGAAGAACTAAAGGAGCTAGAGGTGGATGGTTTGGACATGAATGAAGCTATCTACCCAACTTAAGGGCAGTTCACTTTTTATACACCTACATTTCATCGTAGATATCGTTTTCATGTTTCTAGGAGCAAAATTTTCTCTTTTTGAAGTGAGTAGTTGATAATAAATTCTTAGGCAACATAGAATGAATAAATAGTCTTTGTAAATACCATGTTATTTCTTTTAGCACTTTTGTTCTTAGTGAATAAATGTATCCCTCTAGGTTATCTCCATAGCATTTTAGAGTCTTTTGAAAATAAATTAAATTTGGTTGTTAAAACTTAGGGTTTGAGCTCATGGATGAATTCTTGGATGCTTGAGTACTACTTTGTTTTAGATTCTTAATTGAGGACTTAAGATGAATTATTTTTGCCTAGTGAGAATTAGCCTTATATTTGTGACACACATATGTTATTGTACTCTAGAACTTGCTTAGGTTATATCAAAACCATATTTCAATGATTGGATCACATCTATAGAGACTAATCAAATTGTTTACATTTCCATATCAATTTTTGGCACTAATCATGTTGATTCTATATTTTTCTTTCCTTATTCCTACTCTTAACCACACTTTTCTATGGACTTGTTTGTTTGGGATGTTTCTTGATGCTATTTTGCCCAAGACGGACAAAAGATCAAGTGTGGGGGAGTTGGCTAGTGTTTTGGAGTCATTTTGTAGCAAGGAGGCATTTCATTTCAAAGAAAAAATCTTTTGTGAGGTTGACTCAAAAAGGTGCCAAGTTAAGTTGAGTTGGTGTCAAGAATGAGCAATCTGAATGGAAACAATTGGAGATCTAGATTCTTGATTATACTTAGAAGATCCAAGTGGCACACAATGAAGAAAAAAAAATCTGCAAGAAAGAAATTGGCACGCAAAGCAGAAATTGGTGCCAAAGGGAAGGAAAAAAAATTCTGTTAAGCCATCTTGGGTTAGGAATTGGCTTAGATTAAGAATTGGAAAGTGGAATTATGGATGTTAAGATCAGCCACACTTTGTTGGAAGCCTGAAATGCAGCTGTGCAATATCAGAATGTCAGAATTGAAGCTGAACAAGCTGAGATCAATGAAGAAATCTGTGCAAAACTGATTTGATTTGAAAAATCTGTTTAGATTAGTAAGTGAAGTGCAGCTGAACTGATTTGAAGCCGAAAATGAATTAAGATGCAAGGACTGCTTACAAGGATTGAGAACAAAACCAGATTGAAAAGGGGAGCTGAAGATTGCAGCTGAAAAAGAAAAATTCAGAATGGAATGTTTCCACTCAAACAGTTTGTATCAACTTGGGACTGAAATTGGTTTTCAAGGGCTGTGAATCAAGGAATGAAGCACACAAATGTGTCACAAAGTGTTGAGAGCAACCACTGCTGATGAAAATAGAGAAAAAACAAGTGGTTGCCAGGAATTTCAGATTAGAACAGAAAAAAAAGAGAATGTAGTGAAGTGGAATCCGAAACAGCTTGAATCAGTGTCTCCACTACTATTGATGTTAAATGCTGTGAGAATCAGAGAATTGCGAGGCTTACAAGTAATGCCATGGAGCTGGAAGCTGAAACAGAAAAAAAAGAAAAGAGAAGGAAGCAATTGGCACACAAATGAGGGTTTTTGGCACAATGACACCAACAAAGTTTTCTTCACCCAAATCGAAGGCATTGTCCTTACTCCACCACACAAATCTGATTTGAAGAGAAGCAAAATGCATTGGAAACATTCTTGAGCAACCAAGTCTCCCACTTCATCAAATTTTCTATTTTCTTGGCTTTTACTCCATTCCTTACCATTTTCTATGTCTTTCACTTGTTTTTGTAGATGTTGATCCTAATCATGAATAATGGTGGAGAGTAGATAACAAGCAAGCCTATGGTAGTGCAAAAAGCATGTGTGTTTGAGTGAGCTCCACTTCCATCATCAACTTAGAACTTAAGGAGAGAGCCACCAAAACTTCCCTTGAAAGGCTTAGTGAGTTAAATTCATCTCAATGACTTATGAAGGATGAAAAGGATAAGTTATTGATTTAAGGACGAGATACTAATCCATAGAGCTTAGATTTTTGAGAATTGATGACCCTAGGTAATTTCTTTTCAATTGCTTCTAATTATGCTTGGAACGAGTCTAGGGGATACATATTTAGTAGTTTCGCGAGACGCTCAAGCTTAAGTGTGGGGGAGTTGATAAGTGTTATTTTATTGATTATTTCATATGTTAAAATCCATGTTTGACCCACATTTTACATGCGTAATATTGAATTTACCCTCGGTTCCATAGATTAGTTCTATTTTGGGCTTTATTGCAAATCTTTATACATTTAAAATATTTTTGAACTTAATTGTCGATCTATTTTTTTTGTAGGCATGAAAGGATCATGGACCAAGGTCAAGAATGGTCAAGATCGGGTTCAGATCAAGGCGATCAAGCTCTGGAGAATTGTGAGCCGTCCATTCAGAAGTTAAGCAGATCTCGATCACCCAGGGCAAATCAGATGGATCCAAGCTGAGGAAAGGTAGAACTGATCATCATAATGAGATTTGGAGGTTTAGGGGTAAATTGGAGAAGATCCAGCCGTTGGATCAAGACAAGGGGATCTAGACCATCCATTTGAGAAAAGAGAAGATCCGGACCATCCGCCACTGATCTAGTGAATCCGAGATGGGATTAAGGTTAATCAAGCATTTGGATCAAGATTTGAAGGTTTTATCAAAATCAGAGATCATTTGGCCGTTGGATCGAGCTCGGGAGGATCTAGACTGTCCATTCAAAGATTAGGTTGATCTGGGCCATCCGTTGCAAATCTGGAGGATTTGAGATACCCCGAGGCAGATCCTGATCCCTGATCAACATCATCAAAGTTTGGATTCAATCAGAGCAGTTTCAACCATTGGATTCATCCAAATCAATCTGGGCCGTTCACTACTAAATACTTAAAGGAAATTTCCCTCAGTTTCAGCTTCGTCGCGTCTTCGCCGCAACAGTGCTTAGTTCTTCATTCTTCTTCAGCTATTCTTCGTTTTTCCTACAATTTCCTTAGTTTGAAGGCGTGACCACCTCAACTTCGACCTTGGAACAAGATCTGGATCATTGGGAGAAAGCTTCGGTGGAGATTTCAGCTCAAATTTGCGCCGGACAGAGCTGTTTGAGGGTTTTGACAGTTCTGTGGTCCGATCACTTGGATCTCATCCGTGTGCCATTTCCGTCCATCTGAGCCATCTGGAGGGGTTCTCTGGAGTGCTCAGAACATCTTCAAATCATCATCGCAATCCCATTCATTGAGATCGAGGAGTTCGGATTGGATTTCCCCAGCTGAGTGCAGATTGAGTAGAATCGATCGCAGAGACAATCTTCCATTGATTTACGGAGCTGAAGGGGTTCTTGGCTTGCCCTTGTGTGACGGCAAGGAGGTTTTGAGCTAAGGCAGGATTGAGGCTTAGTTTCCGTAGCTAATTTCTTTAGTTTTAGCTATAATTTCAATTCTGCAATCTGTTCTATTACTGAATTTAGTATCAGCTGTTTAGTTTACTTTCTTGCATTGTTTTTCTTTACTTAGGGATTTATTTTGCAAGTAAATTAGTTAGGGAACTGGTCTAGTGCACAATTGTTTCCAATTTCAATTCATTTCCTGTTCATTTCTTGTGTATCAGTGCTTGTAGCTGCGTATCAGCCCTGTTTCTGCCAATTCCAGCTTAGTTTCTGAATTTTTGCAGCTTCTTTCGAATTCAGTTTATGTTTAGTTTTGATTCCTGCAATTGAAGATAACATTTAGTTAGACAATGCAATTGATCTAAGTTGTTGCGCATTTAGAATTCTTCTGCACTTCTTGCTCAGTTTGCTCTTGTTCCATTTCTGCATTTCTGCCATTCATTTCTGCATCAAGAGGTTTCTGAATTGATCATATAGTTACTGCACTTTAGTTCCAATCCTGCATTCTGTATCAAGCAACAAATCAGTATTGGATTAGTGACAAGTTAAACATAGTTCTGGTGTGCCATTGCATTTGAATTCAGCTTGCCTTGTTCATTTGTTTTGCATCTGAATTGTACTGCATTTCTGCACATTGTTTCTGCAGTCATCATCTCTGCATTTCCTACGTATCAAGCTATTAAATCCTGCCTTTGTATCAAGTAAAGAGTCAACATTGATTGGAATGAAGTAAACTTACCTTTCAGGGAATTATTGCACCTGATTTCAGCTTCTATTTGCATTCGGCTGATTCTGAATCCTTCTCCATTTCTGCCTCTGATTATTTCTGAACATTGCAGTCAGTTTTAAATTCTATTTTCTTGAGTTGATTCCTGAAATCTCATTCATTCTCGCATGTCAGTTGGTTTTTGCATACATAAGCTTTATTCCTTGCATATCGAGTTTTAGTGGCTTGCATCTTGTATCTCATTGCATTGTAATTTCCGATTGCAACCCAAACTCAAATTTTTAATTGAAACCCAAAAATATCAACGACACATAAAATCGAGCTCGAATCAAACAACCTCAACTAGCCCTAGGAAAAATACGACCTGTGGCCCCTTTACTACGTTTTCATTCTTTGATTGCAAAAAGGGTTTCCAGCTTACACATATCTAAATTTTGAGACCCACATTTGTGACACCTTGTTAGGGTCCATCAGGCAGCCACAGAGAAGGCTAAACCCACTGATTTTAGATGTTGTAAAGAAAGAGGTGACTAGACTCTTACAGGCAGGTATCATATACCCTATTTCTGACAATAAGTGGGTTAGCCCTATCCATGTGGTGCCTAAGAAATCAGGAATGATTGTGGTGGAGAATAAAGATAATGAGTTAGTACTGTTGGATCGATAGAGTCGATAGAGGGGGGGTGAATATCGACAAACTTTTCGAATTTATGGAAAGAGTAATTTGCACAGCGGAAATAAAGAAAACACGCGAACACAGTATTTTTTACTTGGTTCGGAGCCTAGGTCGACTCCTACTCCAAGGCCCACGATCGTTGATCGTTTACTTTGGGCAATTCTATATGAACGCAAAATCAGTTTACAGAAAGAGATTTACAAGTATAGCACTATAAACTTTTAAAAGAAATTTCTTCTGTTACCGACGTCCGGTTGTAGGTTGGGTTTCCGGAGCAGCAGGACGTCGTCGCTCAAGTTGGGCAGTTTTCTGGAACAAGGCATGAGCACAGAAGAGTATGGAAGCTTTGGTATGAAGTTGATTTCAAGCTTGTGGTCGAGGGGTGCTATTTATAGCCCCTAGGGCGCCCTGGACGTCGGGGGCGCCCTGCCACGTGTCAGCAGATCCGCGCTTCGCTCGGTCAAGCGTTATCCCACCGCAATAGGGATGAGGTTTGACCTCTGGGGCGCCCTGGTCGCAGAGGGCGCCTTGGCTGACTTCTTCCGCGCAGAATTCTCGGCTGTGGATAAGGCTGGAGCTTCGCAGTCTTGGGATGGAGGCGCCCTGGCTGCTGAGGGCGCCTTCGCTGACGAGGGCGCCTTCGCTGCTGAGGGCGCCTTGCCCAGTAAGCAGCCGAAGCTCTTTTTACTTCGCTTAGTTCTGGTTCACCTTGAGGGCGCCCTGGACACTCAGGGCGCCTTACTCAGCTGCTGCCTCACTCCTATGAGGCTCTCTGAGTTGCAGACACACGTTCCTTCGGTCCTGCATCCAGGGTTAGTCCAAAACACAATAACACAATTAATTATTTATTTTATACAGCCTTTGCTGTCTTGGTTCTGACTTTGGTCTCCAAAATGGAGCCCTAGGTCGAACCGATGCCTACTGTTCCCTCGACGGGGAACGCGTCCTCACCTACTCCTCTCGGGAGAGTTTACCTGATGCCAACCGTTCCTCTGGTTGGACTTTTGCCTGACGGTCCTTTGTCAGGGCTTGGATGCCGAGCTATCCTTCGCCCGGAGCCTAGCATTCCTTCGCTAGGGCTTGGATACTGGTTGTCCTTTGCCAGTTGCCTAGCAGTCCTTTGCTAGGGCTTCAGTCCCAGGCTGTCCTTCGCCTGGAGCCTAGCAGTCCTTCGCTAGGGCTTGATACTGGCAGTCCTTGGCTAGTTGCCTAGCAGTCCTTCGCTAGGACTTGATGACTAGCAGCCCTTCGCTAGTTGCCTAGCAGTCCTTCGCTAGGACTTGGTGACTAGCAGCCCTTCGCTAGTTGCCTAGCAGTCCTTCGCTAGGGCTTGGATACTGGCAGTCCTTCGCCAGTTGCCTAGCAGTCCTTCGCTAGGGCTTTGTATCCTGGCATTCCTTCGCCAGGTGCCTAGCAGCCCTTCGCTAGGACTTTGTATCCTGCACACTCAGTGAATATTGTTAGATCATAAACAAACTTAACTTTGAATCCTTTGCCAATATCAAAACAAGGTTCGATATGGTGCTTCCTGCACCAACAAGTACCCACCAGAGTGAAGAATTCATGGAGAGTTTGTATTGACTACAGGAAGTTGAACCAGGTAACGAGGAAAGATCACTATCCCTTGCCTTTTATTGATCAGATGCTGGAGAGGTTGGGAGGGAAGTCTCACTATTGCTTCCTAGATGGATACTCAGGTTATTTTTAGATTTGTATAGACCCGGAGGATTAGGAGAAGACCACTTTGATTTGTCCTTTCGGTACATTTGCTTATAGACGCATGTCATTCGGACTCTGCAATGCCCCAGGGACTTTCCAGCGGTGTATGGTGAGTATTTTTGGTGAGTTATTAGAACACTACATGGAAATTTTCATGGATGATTTTTCTGTATTTGGCACATCATTTGACACTTGTTTGGATAATTTGTCTAGGGTTTTACATAGATGCATTGAAACTAATCTTGTCCATAATTTTGAAAAATGTCATTTTATGGTAGAGCATGGTATTGTCTTAGGTCATATAGTCTCTAGGAAAGACATTAAAGTAGATCCTGCTAAAGTTAGTGTTATATCTTCTTTATCTTACCTCGTATGTGTACGGGATGTTCAAGCTTTTCTTGGCCATGCAGGATTTTACAGGAGATTTATTAGAGACTTCAGTGAGATTGCTCGCTCTTTGACTAGACTTTTGCAGAAAGATGTGGAATTTTGCTTTGACGAAAAATGCAAGGAAGCTTTTCAGAGATTAAGGGAGGCTCTTATTTCAACTCCTATTATTAGACCCCCTGATTGGACTTTACCTTTTGAACTAATGTGTGATGCTTCAAATTTTGTTGTAGGAGCTGCACTGGCACAGAGGGTGAATGGAGCGCCACATGTCATTTGTTATGCTTCCAAGACTTTAGATGCTGTTCAGGCTAACTACACCACCACAGAAAAAGAGCTCCTTTCTATTGTTTTTGCTTTGGATAGATTTAGATCATATTTGTTATGTTCTCATGTTATTATGTTTTCTGATTATGCATCCTTGAAGTATCTTCTAAAGAAGCCAGATGCAAAACCCAGATTGATTAGATGGATGCTTCTACTTCAAGAGTTTGATTTGGAGATTCGAGATAGGAGTGGCAAGGAGAACTTGGTGGCGGATCATTTGAGCAGAATAAAGGGAGATGGACACCCTACTACCATTGATGATGATTTTAGAGATGAGTGATAGCCACGCGTGTGTCATACCACGAGTATCAAATACAATTAAAGTGTTGAACTCCTCTAAACTAATGTAGTATAGAGTAACTCGAGTCGTCTCTCTCAAGGAATGTAATGATAGGTTAATAATCCTAGGATTCCAAATTATTACTTTTGGATTTTGGATATGAAACTGGGGTTTGGATTTGAAAGCTAAGACTACGGAATAAAATAGCAAAGCAAGTATGAAATCTAGTTCTAATTAATGAAAGACAATGCAAGTAAGGAAATCTAATTTAACCTAATTACAATTGCAGAAAAAAAAAGGGCAACTTGAAATAAAGCATCAACGAAACTAAACATGGAGCAAAACCTACAACATTAAAGAAATCTAATCAGACCTAACCTATTGCATCCAAATTAAGTACAAGAACGTAAGGAAAACATGAAGCATTCAATTAATAAAGCAGTGCAAGAATTTAACGAACTCAAATGCAACAATCCAAGTAACACGAATGATTTGGGAATTCCATCAAACACGTAATGAGCATCAAGAAAAATGACCCAAGTACATGCAAATTGAAACATGAGGGGATCCATCAAATACAATCATTCACCAATTAACACAAACATCCAACTATCAACACAACAACCAAATCTGAAGGCTGGAGGAATCGTTGGATGATGAAGGGGCTGCCGGAAGAGCTGTGAAAGCTGCTGGCCGAAGGCTGTGAGTAGCTACCGGTCGGCTGTGAAGAAGGGATGTGAGGTGGAGAAGAAAGGTGAGAAGGTGAGGAGCTAGGGTTCGCGGATGAAGAAAAGAAAAGAAGTGGAAGGGAAGATGGAGAGGTTGATGGTGTGGAGAAGGAGATGAGGGCGAAGGTCTGGCCGACACCTCTAGGGTTTGCCTTGTGTTTTCCTAGAGGGATCGAGAGGGAGGTAGAGTCGAGTGCGCTGGCGTCTAGGGTTCCCGATCAGTTGGCGTCGGGATGGGGAGATGGAAGGAAGAAGATGATGGTGGCTATGGTTCCTTGGTGGAAGATGGAAGATAAGAGACGGAGAGGGTGGATGATCGGCCGGCCGGCGACAACAAGGTGGAGAGAAGAACCGCCGGCCTTGGTGGAGTTGATGGCGAAGGTCGATGATGGTGGAGAGGGTGATCCGGTTGTCGCGAATGGAGAGATGGTTTTCTCCTCTGTGTTCGGCCGCCCTTATGTCTATTCCATTCAGCCCAAGCCCATTTTTGCCTTTGTGTTCATTCGGTCTGTTCGGCCCAACTCTTTCCAACCCAGCCCTTTTTCTCCCCCAATGAAGCTTGCGTGAGGAAAGAAAGGGCTAAGTTTCTTATTGGGTTGTTGGGTTTTTGGGTAGGAGGTAGAAGTAAGAAAATTTAGATCCAAATCCAATAAGGGTTGGATGAAATAAACCATCTCCATTTAAATTGAACCAAGCCTTCAAATTAGACCATGGGTCCAATTGCTTTGATCCAAGCCTTGGTCCAAGGTTCATCTTTAATTCCCTACAAAAATCATGAAATAATGCCAAAATATAAAGGAAATTATAATGAGCTCCAAAAATAGATCCTAATCGTAAAATATGATATAAACATGATTTAAACGTACGAGAGGATAACAAATGCTAAGTAAATGAGCAAATATAATGACATAAAATGCTAATTATCAATGAGCACCTTTTATTGGTACATGGTGAGTCGCCATGGTATGCAAATTTAGTTAACTATTTAGTAGCTCATGTTTTTCCTGCACAATTTACTAAGGCTCAGAAAGATAAATTTAAGAGTGATGCTAAATTCTATGTGTGGGATGATCCTTACTTGTGAAAATTTTGTAGTGATCAAATAATTAGAAGATGCATACCTGATCATGAGTTTTATTCAGTTCTTACATTTTGTCATTCATCAGCCTGTGGAGGACACTTTGGACCATAAAGAACAGCTAAGAAAGTTTTGGAGTGTGGATTATATTGGCCTACTTTGTTTCATGATGCATATCTATTTTATAAAAACTGTGATCGATGTCAGAGAACAGGGAACATAGGAGCTAGAAATGAAATGCCCCAACAAACTATGTTTTTTTGTGAAATATTTGATGTATGGGGGATAGATTTTATGGGACATTTTCCTGCATCTTGTGGATATTTGTATATTTTACTTGCTGTTGATTATGTTTCTAAATGGGTGGAGGACATTCCCTCCAGGACTGACGATTCTTGTGTTGTTGTTAGTTTTGTCAGGTCACACATATTTTGTAGGTTTGGAATTCCAAGGGCTATCATAAGTGATCAAGGTTCACATTTTTGCAACAAGCACATGCAGGCTTTACTTAACAAGTATGGGGTTGTGCACAAAGTGTCTACTTCTTACCACCCCCAAACTAATGGACAAGCCGAAATATCAAATAGAGAAATCAAAGCAATTTTGGAGAAGACCGTTGGGCCTAGTAGAAAAGATTGGAGCAAGAGACTTGATGATGCATTGTGGGCCTATCGGACGACATATAAGACACCCATTGGAATGTCTCCCTATCGACTTGTTTATGGGAAAGCTTGTCATCTACCCGTGGAGATAGAGCATAAAGCTTATTGGGCAGTGAAAGTTTGCAATTTTGATGCCACTAAAGTGGGAGAAGAAAGGAAGCTACAACTTCAAGAACGTGAGGAGATAAGACTAGAAACATATGAAAACCCAAGGATTTACAAGGAGAAGACTAAAAACTTTCATGATAAGCACATTGTGAAGAAAGAGTTTCAAATTGGCGACAAAGTTCTTTTGTATAAATCAAGTCTCAAGTTAATTAAAGGTAAGTTGAGGTCTAGATGGGAAGGTCCATTTCTTGTTACTAATGTTTTTCCTTATGGTGTTGTTGAGATTAAAGATGAGGCTAATGATTTTATTTGGAGAGTTAATGGCCACCGGCTCAAGAAATATTTTGAAGAAGTGAAGGAGCTAGATGTGGATGGATTGGACATCAAAGATGTTATCTACCCAACTTAAAAGGGAGTTTTATCTTTCTTGCACTTTTATTTCATTATACATATCATTTTTATGTTGTCTAGAAGTAAAGCTTTCTTTTAAAGTGAGTTTTTTCTAATAAATGCTTAGGTAGTCTAGAATGAATAAAGAATCATTGTAGATACCATTTTATCCTTTTGGCACCTTGTTTCTTGCATGATTTAGAATAAATGTATCCCTCTAGATTTTCTTTATATCATTTGAGAGTCCTTTGAAAGTGAATTAAATTTGGTTGTTAAAACTTAGGATTTGAGTCAATGGATGAAAATTCTTGGATACTTGAGTACTACTTAGTTATGGACTCTAGATTGATGACTTGGGATGAATTCTTTTTACCTAGTGAGGATTTGGCCTAATTTTTATGATACACACATGTGATTGTACTCTAGAACTTGCTTAGGTTCTTTCAAAACTATATTTCTATGATTGGACCACATTTATAGAGGTGAATCACTTTGTTTCCTTTCTCATATCAATTTTTGCAATATTGCTTGTTGATCTACTCTATATTCTATTTTCCTTCCCCTATTTTTCTGTTCATAATCATATTTTCCATGGATTTGGGTGCTTTGGATTGTTTCTTGATGTTACTTTGCCCGAGACGGTCAAAAAGCTAAGTGTGGGGAAGGTGGCTAGTGTTTGGAAGTGTTTTGCTAAGAAATGATGCATTTTGGAAGCTTATTTTTGGTTGAATTATGGTTGGCAATCTATTTTGATGGATCTAAAGGAAAAAAAGAAGTATTAAGTTTGAAAAAAAAGAGCTAAGGATGCAATTCAAAAGAAAGGAAAAAATTGTGGTACAAGCAAAAGTGTGCCAATTTGAAGGAGTTTGGCATCAAGTTTGGGTTTCAAAGAGTTAAGTGATCAATTCCTTCTTATTATTTGATGTTTCAGAGTTATAATTGCAGTTTGGAGATTTGACATCATAGCCAACTTAAAGTTCAAGTCGAAAACCGTAAGCTGAAAGTTGTGAGTTGGTGTGCCTAGTTTTGGATAGTGATCAATTCAGGGGAACTCTATCCTATCGACTAGGACTTGGTTGACAACTACTAGCATTTAATCAGAAATCAAGGAAGAGTTGGACTGTGATGTGTATCAAAGAGTTGTAGTGAAAAAAAAATTCAGAGAAAAAAAAAACAGCACAGCAGCTGGGAAGAAAAAAAAAGAAGCAGCTGATGGTGAAGTGTCAGGAGATGGGTGGGATTCCTGAATTGGAAGAGGAGAACAAGATGCTAGCTGATGGTGTCATTGATCGAAAGATTGGAATCTCAGCAAAAACAGTTCAGATTGTGTTCAGTTCAACTACTGATCAGACTCTGATCGGTCTCCAGACCGATCAGGGAGGTGTCTGATCGATCACTCAGACCGATCAGAAGCAGCTCAGACCGATCAGAGGGAAGCCAAAACGATCAGAAGACTGCTAAACCGATTAGAGGAAGAGCCTGATCGGTCTCTTGACCGATCAGGAGGAGTCTGATCGGTCTCTGGACCGATCAGAAGAGGTTGAATCACTGAATTCAGTAATTTCAGAGCCGCTGTCTATTCCCTACTCAATTTTAAGCTCTGATTTCACTAGAGGATACCATAAAAGGGGCAAAGTACATTAGGGTACATTCTTGAGTATTCAAGTCTTCCACTTCCTTTACTTTTCCATCTACTAAACTTCTATTTCATTTTATCATTATATATTTCCCTAACTTGTTCTGATGAACCTTTTTAGGTGTGGATCCAACTCAAGAATGATGGTGGAGAACATAAGCAAGCTTATGGTAGTGCAAGAACCATGTTTGTGTTTGAGTGAGCTCCACTTTCATCAAAAATATAGAACTTAGGAAGAAAGCCACCCAAAAATTTCCTTGAGAGGATTTGTGAGTTTAATTCATCTCAATTACTCATGAAGGATGAAGTATACTAAGTTGTTGACTAGGGTCAAGATACTAGTCCATTGAGTTTAGATTTTTAGGATTGACAACCCTAGGTAATTTCCTTTCAATTGCTTCTAATTATGATTGAGAATGATCTAGGGGGGTACATTATTAGTTTAGTTGTGCGAGACGCCCAAGAGCAAGTGTGGGAGAGTTGATAATTACCATTTTGTTAATCAATTTAGGCTATTAAATCCATGTTTTGATCCCTTTTTACATGCTTAATCTTGTATTTACACTAGGTTCCATGAATTATTGCTATTTTAGCTTTGGGATGCAATTCTTTCTATATTTGAGATATTATGGCATTAAAATTTGATCTAATTTTGTAGGCTTTGAATGATCATGGACCTAGATCAGATTGGATCGAGTTTGAGTCAGAATTGAATCCGAATCAAGATGATCAAGCATTGGATTAATATGGGTCGTCTAATCAAGAAACGGGAAGATCTGAGTCATTTGTCAACTTCTAATCAATCTGAGTTTAAGATAGAGTTAATCATGGCCACGTATCAAGATCTGAAAGTTTGGTCCAAATCAGAAGTCATCGGACCGTTGGATCAAGCACGAGAGGGTCTAAGCCGTCCATTCAAGAGGCAGTGAGATCTGAGCCATCCGTTGCAGATCTGATCGATCCCAGCTGAGGAGGAGCAGATCCTGACCATTGATGGAGATCTGGAGAGTTTGGACTCAATCCGAGAAGATCCGACCGTTGGATGAGGCGAGGATGATCACAGCCGTCCATTTTGAATTGCAGTTAATTAAATCAGAAAACTTCTCCACCAGAGCTGGTCGTCGCGAATTCTGCTTTATTCTCCGTTTGTTCTTCAGCTTTCGTCTCCGTTCTCTTTGCGCGACCACTTCAGATCTAAGTCATTGCTAGATTTCAATCAAAGGATCAATTTCCCAAGAAGTTTGCGTGTCAATCTCGTCGCTGCCAAGCTCCGGTGAGGGTTTCGCCCAAAGTTTGCTCCATCCGATCAACTCCCGATTGAATGTCTTCATCGATCGGAGCTATCAGAGCAATTCAGAGGGGTTCTCTGAAGAGTATTGAGAGTTCCTGAGCCATCATCGCCACCCAATTTGTCAAGAAGGAGAAGATCGGAAGAAGAATCAGCCAGAACACCGATCTGACGTAAATCGACCGCGGGAGTTGGATCTTGCTGATTTTGAGCTAGGGGGTTCCTGGTTTGATTCTTGTGTGACGGCAAGAAGAAGATCTGCTGAAGGACTTGATCTGTTGTTGTTAATTTCATTTCTAAATTCATTTCTGTAGTTGCTTCAGCTGTATCAATTCACTTTCAGGTACTGATTGGTCTGTTCGATTGATCAGATAAGCCACTGATCGGACTGTTCGATCAATCAGGCAAGCATCTGATCTGTCTGTTGACCAATCAGGCAGTTTTCAGCTAAAACTCAACCCTGTTTCCTGCATTCAATCTTTAATCCGTGAATTCAATCTCATTTCTGCAACTTAGCTAAAGATTTTATGTTTTTCTGCATTTGATATTAGATTTTAAATTGCAATCCTATAGTTTTGCATTGAATTACTTGGTTTTCGAATTGGTTAAGTTTAGTGTTGCAATTTCCTAGTTTAATTCTGCTTTAGCTAAGTCTATTTCATTTCAAATTGTATTTTCATTCCTTATTGCAAAACAACCCCCCATTTTAATTGAAAACCAAAATATAGAAAACAACAACTTCTAGCTTGAATTAAGCAATCTTAACTAGTCTTTGGAAAAATACGACTTGAGACCCCTATACTACATTTAATTTTGTAAGCTAAGGGTTTTCAACTTATAAATATCTAAATTTGAGGCTCATTCGTGACACTTGTTATCGGGCAACCATCACCCCTCCTCGTAGATCTGAGTGATTTCTCAGCTAGTTGACTGTACTCGTACTATTTGACTTGCCCTACCTAGTAGGGTTGACCTGTGATTGACTTTACTGGTCGTTGTGTTGATCAGTTGACTTTTATTTAGCTTTTGTATCTACTAACTATTTACTTACTTGACGAGTTATCTACTTTATGCCTTGATTATTTGTTTAACTGCTAAGTCATTAACTTCATCATAAGTTAGGGTTGTGTTTAGTACAATAGGACTGTTCTATATTGTTTTCTTAAAAATTTTCCTATTTCTTTTCAAAAAATTAGTAAATTGAAAAATCATTTCTTTTATCAAGTTTTTAAAATTTAAAATGATTTTTCGACTTAGTATTCTTTCAAAAACTACTCCCTTCAAAACTAGGGTTTTTGCGCAAATGGACTTAGCTTAGGCCCTAACCCTAGAACTGCATGCACCTATAGATCTAAAAGTCAGCATCTTACAAGTATCGTAGGGTACTTTCATTGATAACCTAGACTGGGTTGAGATGCTTAGGTCTATGTCTTGATTCAAGATGCTTTAAGTTAGTGCATCTACAGTAATTGGAGTAATAAATACAACTTGAACAACAATCAGGTTAAGTGTTAAGCTTAGAAAATCTAACTTGATCAGATCACTTAACTTGACTAACCCTAGCGAAAGCTACTATTTTATAACAGTTAGTAAGTAGCTAACTTGGTTAGACAGGACCCGAACAATAACGGTCCAATTTGGTTTGGTCCTTTTTCTTGCTTGAAAGTACTAGGGTTGGTTCAATATAGACTTCCAATTTGTCAAACTAGCTCTAATTCAAAATTGAGTTACAATAGTCAATTTTTCTGGCTTATCATTTTTTTTGATATATGGCAAAGGGGGAGAGAAAGGAAAGGAGAATTTTTTTTTCAAAAATTTTTCTTTTGCAAAAAGTAAAGTAAAAGTCTAAGTGCTTAAAATTTTTCTAAGTATGTCTAAGTGCTTAAAAATGTTTCTAAGTATTTCAAAATTTTCAAAAAAGCATTTCTAAGTACTTTCAAAAATTCCTAAAGCACTTCAAAATTTTCTAAGTGCATTTCCTTTGAAAATTCTCCTTAGTAAACAAAATTTGTTGAGCGAGACTCTTCTAAATTTTTTTTTTCAAATAGTTCTAAGTGGAATTTTTTTAAGGAAAAACTGTATTTAAATTTTTTTCTAAATGTTTTTTCACACAAAGTATTTTCAAGTAAATTTATTTTCCAAGTATGAGAATTTTTTTTGGAAAATTTTCTATGTATGAAAATTTTTTTTTGGGAAAATTTTCTAAGTGTGAAAATTTTGCAAAATTTCTAAGTATGAAAAATTTGCAAAAACTATTTGCAAAATTTCTAAGTATGAAAAATTTGTAAAAAACTGTTTGCAAAATTTCGAAGTGTGAAAAACGTGCAAAAACTTTTTGAAAAATTTTCTAAGTGTGAAAAATGTGCAAAAATAGTTTGGAAGATTTTTCCCAAGTGCTCAAAATTGAAATTTTATTAAGGGAAATCATTTTGTCTTGCCTAAGTAAATTTTTTTAAAAAAATTGTTAAGTACAAGGTGTTGATGCAGTCTGGCCCTGATTGTTGTTTTGGTGTTGACAACGATTTTAGTTTAGGAGGATGATTATGATATGAAAAATCCTAATCTGGGAGGTTAGGTGGATTATGATTAAGTCCTGATCGAGGATTAGGCATGATATGGAAAACCCTAACCTGGGAGGTTAGGTGTAATGAGTGTGATGATTATGATTAAGTCCTAATCGAGGATTAGGCATGATGTTGGAAAATCCTAACCTGGGAGGTTAGGTGTGGAAAATCCTAGCTTGGAAGGCTAGGTGTTGAAAATCCTAACCTGGGAGGTTAGGTGTTGGAAAAGTCCTAATTCGGAAGGGTTGGGTGAAAATTCCTAGCTTGGAGGGCTAGGTGAAAAGTCCTAACCTGGAGGGTTAGGTGCAAATTCCCATCTTGGAGAATTAGGTGAAAAAGTCCTGGCTTGGAGGGTCAGGTGCCTAGCTTGGAGGGCTAGGTTGGATGATGTTCTAACTCGGAAGAGTTGGGTGAAAAGTCCTAGCTTGGAGGGCTAGGTGAAAAGTCCCAACTTGGAGAGTTAGATGGAAAAATCCTTAGCTTGGAGGGCTAAGGTGGATGAATCCCTAGCTTGGAGAACTGGGTAGAGTCACTGGATTGGTCTGGTGACCGATCAGGGACTGTTGGCACGCTGCTCCTTAGTGGATCGGTCTGGTGACTGATCCAGCTATGTCTGATCGGACTAGTGACCGATCAGGGAGCGCACAGTGAGATTGGGAATCTACTGTGTGGCTCCTGATCGATCCGGAGACCGATCAGGGAGCAGGCTGCTTCCTTGCTGTCTTGCTCCTGATCGGTCTGGCGACCGATCAGGGAGCAAACAGTGAGTGAGTTCCCTTGCAAATCAGAGTCTTGGATCGGTCTGGTGACCGATCAGGGATCTTGGAATTGATTAAAAAACAACTGTTCATCTGCTCTGATCGATCTGGGTGACCGATCAGGATCCAATCTGATCGGTCTGGTGACCGATCAGGATTCACCCTGATCGGTCTGGTGACCGATCAGGCGTGTATAGCTGCGAGAGCTGGGAATCCCAGCAAAGCAGTGAATAGGTCTGGTGATCGATCCACACACCCTGGATCGGTCCGGTGACCGATCACTTTAATTCAAATTTCACTGTCAGACGTCGTCAGAGCGTCTGATCGTATCCGATTTGCTGATGTATGTGATATGCTTTGTGATCTTCTGCTCTAATGCTCTGATTGAGTTTCAAGTGACAGGGGAGGATTCAAACACTCAAGGAGAAGTCAAAGAGTGCTTTCCTTGGAGCAGGTTTGTCCCTTTTCCCATCTCAGGTTGCAACGGCGAGCTGCGGACTGGAGCTAAGACTGGAGCTCGACTGAGGAGCTCAGTGAGTCCAGAGATAGCTCAGTAGAGGCTGGCGTTGGCAGAGGAGTAGCTGGGAGCTACAGAGATGGTGTCACCTGTCGCTTGGCGGAGAAACAAAAAGGAACGCGAGAGTTGAGTTCAGTATCAGATTCAGTTTTGAAAACCTGTGTGTTCTTGCGTTCTGCTACTAGAAGCTTGTTGTTCTTGAGTTCTTCATCCATTCTAAGCAAGCTATTGAGAAGCATTCATCATACTTGAGCGCTTGAAGGAGAAAACAAGAAGCTGGGAGTCCGACAGTGGGAAGACACGAAGCAGACAGGGGTCTGCGTGAGATCGCCACTGGGTGGAGCTCGGGAAGCTTGCTGTGTTTAATCCTTGCTAAGTGTTTGAGTAAGATCTTTCTTGTTGTTGTTTCATTGTGCTCATTATATATCATTGTTTGAAACACACTGTGGAGAGGTTTCTCCACCGAGAAGGAGGTTGCTTCATATCCGGTGTTAACCGGGGCTTGATCTGCCGACGATCAAGGGATCGCCTACCTCAAGGGCACGCCAAGGAGTAGGGGCAAGTTATCCCCGAACCTTGTAAACCCTCCTTGTTAGCGATCTTGCTAGTTGTGTGTGCTTTGCTCTCATTTGTTTTTCTGCATACTCTGTTTTCCATTCTTTCCGCTGTGCTACTGATATTTGAGTTGCAGAAATCGTGATAAGTTTTCAAGGGGCAAGCGATTGTCTATATTCACCCCCCCCCCTCTATAGCCATCTCGTTCCCAACAAGTGGTATCAGAGCAAGGTGCTCTGTTTACGGCTTAACAACCGAGAGTTCTCAACCAGATGGCTTTGAGAGAAGGCTTCTCCACCACCCGACCTCCATTCTTTGATGGCGCCGACTTCCAATATTGGAGATCAAAGATGGAATATTATTTGAAGATGGATATCCATACGTGGTTCGCGGTGAAGGAAGGATTCATCCCTCCTAAGGATGATGAAGGCAAGGAACTCGAATCATCTCGGTGGACTGCCGAACAAACAAGGAAGAGTGAAGCTGATGCTAAGGCTGTTGTCACTCTACAATGTGGCATGAACAAAGACCAACTCATCAAGGTTGGTCCCTTCACGAGTGCAAAAGACTTGTGGAACAAACTCATAGAGCTCCATGAAGGCACCCGGGACTCGAGGATTGCAAAGAGGGACTTGTTCCTCAATCAACTTCAAAATCTCTCCATGAAGGAGAATGAGTTGGTAAGTGAGCTCCATAGCCGGTTCAAGAAAGTTCTTAATGGACTTCATTCAATTGATGAAAAGGTCGAGAATCGCGACCTTGTGAGGTATGTCTTGAAAGCATTTCCAAGGAATGCATTGTGGTCATCCATGGTGGATGCCTACAAAGTATCCAAGGATTTATCTATTGTAAAATTAGATGACTTATTTTGTGAGATGGAATTGCATGAAATGGCTAACAAAGGCCTTAGTTGCAGGGGACCGGACCACTAAGAAGAAGAAGGAGAAAGAGATCTCATCATCTTCATCCTCCTCCGAATCCGAGTCAAACTCAGAGGAAGATGGCAGTGGCTCCTCTTCATCCGAAATGGCAAACTTCGTGCGAAGGATGATGCGAAGAGATCGACGTTTCAAGAGGAGAGGTAATACTAGTGAATCCAAACTTGATAAGAATAATGCATCTTGCTTTGAGTGTGGTAGGAGAGGACACTTCAAGAGTGAATGTCTGAAGCTTAAAAAGGAGGAGAAACCTAAAAGAAAAGAAGAGAAATCCAAGAAGAAGAAGAAAGCCTTGAAGGCTTCTTGGGATGAGTCATCTTCTAGTTCATCCGATGATGAGAAGGAGGAGAAGAGCACAAGGCAAGTGGCTCTCATGGCTCTTGGAGAGGAGAGCAGTGAAGAAGCTTCAAGCTCCTCAAACGCGGCTTCGTCATCTTCGGATGATGAAGAGGTAACTTCTCCCGAGCTTGAAAAATGTTATAGAGCAATTGCATGTTTAACTAGTATGCTTAAGAAATCCAAAAATAAAGTTAAAGCATTGAAATTAGAGATTGATCAATTGAAAGCTTTTAGGATGATACATTGATGACTTGCATGTTGAATTACTAGAAGATGAAATTAAAGCTTTGAAACATGAGATTGTAAGCCTGAAATCCTCTAAGGTTGAGGAAATCAGTGATATGCATGATAATGAGTTAGTAGAGGAAAACCAGTCCTTGAAGAGTGAAGTTGAGAAGCTCAAGAATATTCTTGGAAAATTCTCAAATAGCTCTAAGACCTTAGATATGATATTAAATGCCCAAAGAGCGGTCTACAATAGGGCCGGTATTGGTTACCACCCTAAGGAACCCTCTTTTGTATCTCTCATGTCTAGGACTGACATGAGACAATCTAGGACACCCAAGACTCAAAAGAAAGTTGTCAAGGCATAGGTGCCTAAGTCATGTTTAGTTGATGCATTAGGTCCCAAGGTTGGGTACCTAAGACTTCTATTTTCGAATTGTGTAGGTTGTGATTGAGGGGGAGCATCTATCAACTTGGTTCGTTGATAGTGGATGCTCCAAACACATGACCGGGATAGATCATTGTTTACCACATTTCACAAGAAAGATGTGGTGACAATATATTTGTAGCCCAAGTATATGTCGATGACATAATTTGTGGCTCAACAACAAGGGCTATTTACGTGAATTTATCGGACACATGGAGAGNTTGGTTGTAAGGTGTTCATCCTAAACACCAAGGATCACCTTGGAAAGTTCACGGCAAAAGCTGATGAAAGGATACTAGTCGGGTACTCCCTCGTTAGTAAAGCTTACCGAGTCTACAACAAGAGAACTAGACTAGTTGAGGAGTCTTCTGATGTGGCTTTTGAGGAAGGTCCAAAACCAATTGACCAGTCAGATAATGTAGAAGGAGTTCAACTCGAACTTAGGAGACTAAATTTGAATGATTCTCCAAGTATTGTTGATGGTGATGAGTCTGATGACGGTGAGCCTTGACAACTCATTGATCAGCCGTATCCTGAGGCTGAACTTGTGTCTAGTGAACTCGTTCAAGAAGCACCACCAACACCAAGGCAAACGAGACTAGCCTCTAGTCATCCCCAAGACCAAATCGTTGGAGACATCCATCAAGGGGTTAGGACTAGATCATTCTTCAGGAATGAGGCTAATGAAGTTGCTCTAATTTCCGAAATTGAACCTAGGAAAATTGATGAAGCATTAAATGATCCCAATTGGATTATTGCAATGCAAGATGAACTAGGTCAGTTTTAGAGGAGTCAAGTTTGGGACTTAGTCCCTAGGCCCAAGAAGACCACTATTATTGGAACTAAATGGGTCTTCAAGAACAAATTAAACCACAAGGGAGAAATCATTAGAAACAAGGCACGCTTGGTAGCCAAGGGCTACAGTCAAGTTGAAGGTCTTGATTATGATGAGACTTATGCTCCCGTGGCACGATTAGAGTCCATCCGATTGATGCTTGTATTTGCAGCACATCGAGGCTTCAAACTATTTCAAATGGACTTCAAATCGGCATTCCTAAATGGTTTAATTAGGGAAGAAGTCTATGTCGAACAACCACCAGGGTTTGAGAGTACCGAATATCCAAACCACGTGTACAAGCTCAAGAAGGCACTCTATGGTCTTAAACAAGCACCCCGGGCTTGGTATGAGCGGTTGTCGGCATTCTTGATTGGAAAGGGTTTCGTTAGAGGTCAAATAGACCCCACACTATTTCTACGAAGAGATGGTGACAATATATTTGTAGCCCAAGTATATGTCGATGACATAATTTGTGGCTCAAACAACAAGGGCTATTTACGTGAATTTATCGGACACATGGAGAGTGAGTTTGAAATGAGTCTAGTGGGAGAGTTGACTTTCTTCCTCGGACTTGAAATCAAGCAAACTCGCGATGGTATCCATGTGCACCAATCAAAGTACACACATGAAATGCTTCGAAAATTCAATATGAGTGATTCAAAAGAGGTAACCACTCTCATGGCTACAAACACAAGATTGGACAATGATGAGAGTGGTAAACTTGTTGATCTAACTCAGTATCGAAGCATGATAGGTAGTTTGCTATACCTTACAGCTAGTCGACCAGATATACTATTTGCTGTAGGTATGTGCGCTAGGTATCAAGTCTGTGCCAAGGAATCTCACCTAATTGCTGTTAAGCGAATTTTGAGATATCTCAAGGGCACAATTGGTGTAGGTCTTTGGTATCCCCGTACCGAATCTTTTGATTTGATGGGCTATACGGATTCCGACTACGCTGGATGTAAGTTGGACCGGAAAAGCACTAGTGGGGGCTGCCAATTCCTAGGATCGTCTTTAGTAAGTTGGTCGAGTCGGAAGCAACATTGTGTTGCTCTTTCCACTACCGAGGCAGAATATATCGCCATGGGAGAGTGTATATCACAATTGTTGTGGATGATCCACACCTTAGAGGACTATGGATTGGGTTACAAGGGTGTGCAAGTGTTATGTGATAACATTAGCACAATTAACTTAACCAAGAATCCGGTCCATCATTCGAGGACAAAACATATTGAGGTAAGACACCACTTCATTAGAGATCATGTAGCTAGGGGGAACATCATACTCTCACATGTAGAGTCAAAGTCAAACCTAGCTGACATTTTCACTAAACCACTTCCCGAGAGTGAATTTAGTTTCCTAAGACGGGAATTGGGAATGTGTCGGGCTTCATGATGTTCAAATTGTGGTCAAAACCCTTCATGATTATTTCAAATTGTTAGGGAACAATTGGGTAACTTTGGGAACATCTCACACAAACTATAAGGGTTACCAAAATGTTTTTGTTTGCTAGATATGGGGTGAGATGTTAGGTTCAACTCAATTTCTCGAAATGTCATTGCATCAATTGAGAAATTGAGTTGACGAGATAATAATCACGGTGGTGACCAAGTATGGGGAAAACCATTGCATAACATATGTGTATATGGCTCCATGATCATACTTGGACATTCCAATCAAGGCAACTTGATTGGAAACTTGAAGTTGGAGTAGAAACTTGTTTGAATTTGCTTGATTGATTGATGGTTGAGTTTGACTCCATTAAGATGGGTCAAAGTGTGTGATGAATCTATAAGGACTTTAGATTCTTATTCAAGAATCAATTTTAGTCATAAAGACCTGTCCAAGTTAGACAAAATCCATCAAAGATCGTTTGGAAATTTCAGAAATTCTGAAACTGAACATTTCAGGTCGTAACAAGAACCCTGATCGGTCACCGGACCGATCAGGCATAGGACTGATCGGTCCCTAGACCGATCTGACTCCTTCCTGTGTCGGATCTCCCGAAATTTGACTAAGTGTCTGAGCTAACCTGGATCGGTCTCCAGACCGATCTGGCACCCTGTGGGGATCGGTCCACAGACCGATCAGGGAGCTCAGAGTTTTCTCGTCAAACCCTACTGATCAAATCCTGATCGGTCACCCGACCGATCAGGAGTGCGTCTGATCGGTCATCAGACCGATCAGGACCACGCCAGTCCGATCAGGATCGCATCTGATCGGTTTGGACGCGATCTGATCGAACGGTGATCCGATCAACTGCATTAAATTCTGGTTGGTGGACCGATCCACCAACCGATTAACTCCCCAAATCTTCGTTTTCCCGAACCCTAGCGCCGAAACACCCTGTGCGAACGAGCGAGAGAAGTCTCTGCGTCTTCCTTCACGCTCGTGCGACCTCCTCTGCGGGCGGTTTTCTCCGGCTTGAAGGATCTTCCTTCACGCGCGTTCTTCTCTGTCGCGAGTCTTCCAATCCCTTCAAACAATTTCAATGGCACCAAAGTAAGTGTTTGGCTTCATTTCCCGTTTCCAAGAGATCATAGAATATATGTTTGTGAAGCTAACCATGGTTTTTGTTCTTACTCGCTGCTGTGCCGTGACCTATTTTCTTACCGTGACCCTCTTCCTCATCTTATGACCAAAATTTTCTTATCTATCTTTTGATTGGGTCTCCTCTGATGATCAACTCTTGTGTGATTCACTCTATGTGTCATGATCAACTCAAATCTCCTTAGAAAATCATCTAAAGGAAAAGAGAGCGTGGAGGGAAATCCAAGGGGGAAGGCCCCTTCCTCCTCGTCCAGAAGGCCACAGCCTTCCTCTAGCTCCAGGTTCCCAAATGCGGCCTGTGAGCAGGCCTTTCAATCTAGGACATTCAAACTTTTACCCTGCAGATCCATTGACATTCCTTTCCTAACGGAATACTGCCCTTCTGTTATGGAGATTGTTACTTATTACAATCTGGGGTTCCTTCTTTCTTTGGAGAGAACCATAAATTATGATCTCGTCTCCGAATTTTACAACAACCTACAACCAAGCTCTAAAGGGGGTTTCGAGTTCACCACTCGAGTCGGGAAGATGAACCTTGACTTTTCATATGAGATTTTGGCTGAGTACTTGGGTGGTCGACGATCACCGAATCTTTATTCGCTTTATCCTGACCTTCCCAAGCCTCTGCTAGCACCCTTTGCAGACGTTACCCCCGATTCCATCCATCAGTATTTCTTTGGTTATCCGCGTCCAGACGGTCTTGATGAGCTTGGACCTGACTTTCCTACATTTGCTGCACTGCGTCTGTCTCCCTCTAGTTATATACTGTTCAAGATCATTACCAATTGTATTCTTCCAATCACCTCAAAACCCTTAGCTGAGATCCGACCCTATCACTGCTTGATGCTCTACGGCATGCACAGTCGTTCAGATTTCGATATTATGGAGAGCATCTTCCAGTCCATTTTGTCTTATCGAGAGGAGTCCACCCGCCGCACTGTCTACATGCCTTTTGGTCACGTCATCACCGACTGGCTCATGTCAGTAGGTGTTGATGTTTCCAAGGGTCGGACGGTGCCTATGGTACGACAGGATTGCAGACTTGGCCGGCGTGCCTTCGCCAAGTCTGGCATCATTATTCGGGGGCCCGATCGGATGTTGATCTGGAAAGATGGTAGGGTTCTTGGGGAGTTACCACGGGGAGTTCCACAGGGTCAGGCGCCAGCCGCTGTTGCTGATGACGATGACTATGATGAGCCGGATCCGGATCTCCGATGGCAGATCTCAGAGCTAGATCAGACTGTTCAGGAGCTTATTCAGCTGGGGGCGGCAGATCGTGAGGAGTTTCGTTCGGGTTTTCGCTCTTTCGATTCCCGACTGACCAGGATCAAGACCGACCTCTCAGGGACCCGCACTCTCCAGCAGACATGGTATGACGAGTGGCGCACCCACACATTCCCTGGAGGTGCACCTTCTGCGAGTTCTGCACCAGGGTCCTATGCTCCTGCTGACGCCACGATGGACGACCTTATGCGCGATGACGACCCTCCTACTGACACCTGAGCTCGGATACCTGCTGTTTTATCTATGTATTTGACTATGACTTTTGGGTTATATGCCCTCTGACCTTGTTGGTGTGACCTTGAGTCACACATATTTTGCTACTTGCTTGGATGTTCTCATGCTTTGACTTATCTGCCATGCTGATTCTACTATTGTTGATGCCATGCTATTATCTGCATGATTATTCGATTGTCATATTCATGCTTACATTGCCATGTCTAATTGATCCTTATGAATATTATGGCATGCTTTGGGAGACTATATTTCATTCTCATATGATACATGTGACTGCTATGTCTTACCTTAATCTTTTCACATGTGTTCGTATGATTAATCCACAAATTATCACATTTTTGAGTTGGGACCCTCTAGGTTTGAGGGGGAGTTTATCTTAACAGTCCCTCTTACCCCTTTTCGGTGTTCGACAAAGGGGGAGAGAGTGTGATTGGTTAAGTTTAGAATGACCATGTTGTAGGGGGAGGATCTGGATTCCCCTATGATTCATAATGTTGGAAAATTGATTGAGAATCCCTAAACTTAAAATCGGGTTGTCAAACAACAAAAAGGGGGAGATTGTTGATGCAGTCTGGCCCTGATTGTTGTTTTGGTGTTGACAACGATTTTAGTTTAGGAGGATGATTATGATATGGAAAATCCTAATCTGGGAGGTTAGGTGGATTATGATTAAGTCCTGATCGAGGATTAGGCATGATATGGAAAACCCTAACCTGGGAGGTTAGGTGTGATGATTGTGATGATTATGATTAAGTCCTAATCGAGGATTAGGTATGATGTTGGAAAATCCTAACCTGGGAGGTTAGGTGTGGAAAATCCTAGCTTGGAAGGCTAGGTGTTGAAAATCCTAACCTGGGAGGTTAGGTGTTGGAAAAGTCCTGATTCGGAAGGGTTGGGTGAAAAGTCCTAGCTTGGAGGGCTAGGTGAAAAGTCCTAACCTGGAGGGTTAGGTGCAAATTCCCATCCTGGAGAATTAGGTGAAAAAGTCCTGGCTTGGAGGGTCAGGTGCCTAGCTTGGAGGGCTAAGTTGGATGATGTTCTAACTCGGAAGAGTTGGGTGAAAAGTCCTAGCTTGGAGGGCTAGGTGAAAAGTCCTAGCTTGGAGGGCTAGGTGAAAAGTCCTAACTTGGAGGGTTAGGTGCAAATTCCCAACTTGGAGAGTTAGATGGAAAAATCCTTAGCTTGGAGGGCTAAGGTGGATGAATCCCTAGCTTAGAGGGCTGGGTAGAGTCACTGGTTCGGTCTGGTGACTGATCAGGGACTGTTGGCACGCTGCACCTTAGTGGATCGGTCTGGTGACCGATCCAGCTATGTCTGATCGGACTGGTGACCGATCAAGGAGCGCACAGTGAGATTGGGAATCTACTGTGTGGCTCCTGATCGATCCGGAGACCGATCAGGGAGCAGGCTGCTTCCTTGCTGTCTTGCTCCTGATCGGTCTGGCGACCGATCAGGGAGCAAAAAGTGAGTGAGTTCCCTTGCTGATCAGAGCCTTGGATCGGTCCGGTGACCGATCAGGAATCTTGGGTTTGATTAAAAAGTAACTGTTCATCTGCTTTGATCGGTCTGGGTGACCGATCAGGATCCAATCTGATTGGTCTGGTGACCGATCAGGATTCACCCTGATCGGTCCGGAGACCGATCAGGCGTGTATAGCTGCGAGAGCTGGGAATCCCAGCAAAGCAGTGGATCGGTCTGGTGATCGATCCACACACTCTGGATCGGTCCGGTGACCGATCACTTTAATTCAAATTTCACTGTCAGACGTCGTCAGAGCGTCTGATCGTATCCGATTTGCTGATGTATGTGATATGCTTTGTGATCTTCTGCTCTAATGCTCTGATTGAGTTTCAGGTGACAGGGGAGGATTCAAACACTCAAGGAGAAGTCAAAGAGTGCTTTCCTTGGAGCAGGTTTGTCCCTTTTCCCATCTCAGGTTGCAACGGCGAGCTGCGGACTGGAGCTAAGACTGGAGCTCGACTGAGGAGCTCAGTGAGTCCAGAGATAGCTCAGTAGAGGCTGGCGTTGGCAGAGGAGTAGCTGGGAGCTACAGAGATGGTGTCACCTGTCGCTTGGCGGAGAAACAAAAAGGAACGCGAGAGTTGAGTTCAGTATCAGATTCAGTTTTGAAAACCTGTGTGTTCTTGCGTTCTGCTGATAGAAGCTTGCTGTTCTTGAGTTCTTCATCCATTCTAAGCAAGCTATTGAGAAGCATTCATCATACTTGAGCGCTTGAAGGAGAAAACAAGAAGCTGGGAGTCCGACAGTGGGAAGACACGAAGCAGACAGGGGTCTGCGTGAGATCGCCACTGGGTGGAGCTCGGGAAGCTTGCTGTGTTTAATCCTTGCTAAGTGTTTGAGTAAGATCTTTCTTGTTGTTGTTTCATTGTGCTCATTATATATCATTGTTTGAAACACACTGTGGAGAGGTTTCTCCACCGAGAAGGAGGTTGCTTCATATCCGGTGTTAACCGGGGCTTGATCTGCCGACGATCAAGGGATCGCCCACCTTAAGGGCACGCCAAGGAGTAGGGGCAAGTTATCCCCGAACCTTGTAAACCCTCCTTGTTAGCGATCTTGCTAGTTGTGTGTGCTTTGCTCTCATTTGTTTTTCTGCATACTCTGTTTTCCATTCTTTCCGCTGTGCTACTGATATTTGAGTTGCAGAAATCGTGATAAGTTTTCAAGGGGCAAGCGATTGTCTATATTCACCCCCCCTCTATAGCCATCTCGTTCCCAACAAACTTGACAATATTTACTCCCTACAAGTGAGGGAGTACTATGGCAATCAAATAGATCTATATGCAAGAGCTCTAATGGTAAAGTAGTAGTGGTTAGGGTCCCGACGTAAGGTAGGGCAATAAGACCTGGTGAGTGAAGCTAGGCACTAAGACCTGGTCGAGGACTGGACACCGAAGACCTGGTGAGTGAAGCTGGGCACTAAGACCTGGTCGAGGACTGGGCACCGAAGACCTGGTGAGTGAAGCTGGGCAAAAGTCCAACCGGAGGATCCGGTTGGCAAAAAGGTAAATTCTCTCGAGAAGAGTAGGTGAGGACGCGTTCCCTGTAGGAGGGAACATTAGGCGTCGGTTCGACCTAGGGTTCCATTTGGGAAACCCAAAGTCAGAACCAAGACAGCTTAGGCTGTAAATAAATGTTTAATATATCATGTATATTTGCTTCTTGTGTTTGGAATTAACCCTAGTTGCAGGAAATGAAGGGACGGTGTTTCTGCAGCTCAGGCGCCTCATTGGAAGGAGGCGCCTCACTGGGCTAGGCGCCTGTGTGGATACAGGCGCCCCAGTGCAAGGCCAAACTATGCCATCGAAGCAAACTGCCACGGAAGCCTTTGGACCAAGTCAAGCTAGGCGCCTGTGTTAACACAGGCGCCCCAGTCAGCTCAGGCGCCTCAATGAAGGGGATAGACGCTGACCAAGCCTGCAGATTAGAGTTCGCGCAGGAGAGGCCACGTGTCAGGCGCCCCCTTCAGCACAGGCGGCCCAGCGACCAGTATAAATAGGGGTTCACCCCCAAGGCTTCAACACAACTTGAACATCTCGCTCTCAACACTTTCGTCCAAGCGCTACGCTCCGACACGCTCTGCACTCGCGATTAAGGCGCCGACGACGACCCGCTACTCCGAACATCCAACCACTCCGGTCGCCGGTAAAAGTTTATTTCGCAAAGTGTTGTAATTTCATTTTCAATTCTATATTTTGTACTCCAACTTGTAAACATTGTTACGAATATAGAATTGCCCATCGTAAATGGTCAAGGACCGTGGGCCTTGGAGTAGAAGCCGACTGTGACTCCGAACCAAGTAAAAAAGAAAGATTGTTAGTGATTGTTTTTGTGTTTTCCGCTGCGTAATTTCTCTTAATCATCCAAAACTTTTACGATCGATATTCACCCCCCCCCTATCGATTTACTCCGATCCAACAAGTGGTATCAGAGCGGGTGGCTCAAACTTGGTGCAACAACCAGTTTGAGATTTTTTTTTCGGATTTATAAATTTAAAATTATTTTTTTCATTCGTTCGAATTTTCTCACTAATCGAGGTTGGTGCAACACCAGTCGATTTTTTTATTATTAATATTTCTTCCCGCACTACTAATCCAAGACTCAGTCTTGGAACAAGTTTTCTTTTCTTCTTTTTTTTCAGTTAAAACTAATGGCCATGCAAGAGGGATACAGCATCGCCAGACCTCCGCTTTTCAGTGGAGAAGATTTCTCCTACTGGAAAAGAAGGATGGAAGTCTACCTGAAAACTCAGGTGGATATGTGGATAATTATCCAGTCTGGACTGGAAATTCCTAAAAATGCACAAGGAGTTGTGCAACATTATACCGAGTGGGACGGCCCACTAAAGAAAAAGATCGAGGCCGACGCGAAAGGCAACCCAAACTCTGCAATGCGGCTTAATAAAAGAGGAGCTGAACCAGGTAGGACCCTTCAACAGCGTGAAGGAGCTTTGGAACAAGCTGATCGAGCTGCACGAAGGCACTTCCGACACGAGGATCAGCAAAAGGGATCTGTTGCTTAACAGACTCTATACAATCAAAATGCACGATGGCGAGACTGCAACCCAACTCCACACCAGAATCCAGGAGCTAATGAATGGACTACACACGATAGGTCACAAGGTTGAAAATCGTGACATGATAAGGTATACGTTAAATTCTTTTCCTAGAAACTCACTGTGGGCGTCTATGGTGGATGCCTACAAAGTTTCAAGGAATCTATCTGAAATTAAGTTAGATGAGCATTTTTCTGAATTAGAACTGCACGAACAGACTAACACTACCTTGATCGAGAAAGGTATAGCTTTTGTTGCAGGAAAATCTAAAGGAAAAGCTCCCAAAAAAAAGCCCAACCAGAACCCGAGTCTGACTCAGACTCGGAATCAGAAGATAGTGAAGGAGATCAACCCAAATTGGTTCGGCTAGCTCGGGATTACTACAAAGAACTAAAATACCAAACGAGCAAGAAGAAATCAAGCTGAAGAAAGGAAGATCCAGCAGAACCTTCAACAAGCTCGAAGAGCAAGACCAACGTTACTTGCTACGAATGCAATAAAAAGGTACACTTCAAGTCAGAGTGCCCCAATCTGAAGGAAACGAAGAAGGTGCAAAGAAAGAAGGCTCTCCAAGCCACCTGGTGTTGGATCTTGTATGGTTGCTAGAGAGGGGGTGAATAGCACTTTTCGAACTCTTTCTTCCTACACGATTAGTTGCGCAAGCGGAATATACAATAAAAACAAAACTAACAATGTAAAGAGCAATGATAACAATAAGATTTACTTGGTATCCACCTCTAAGGGTGGCTAATCTAAGAATCCGTCGGTGGATCACTCCTCGGATAACCTCCGGCTAGCCCTTGTCACTCCTTGTAGGTAGAGAAACCTCACCACAACACCTTGACAAGACCTAAGCAGCAAGGCTACTATTTTGCCTTTAACCAAGACAAAATTCGTCAAGAGTTATAGCCACCACGAAGTCCTCTTTAAATAGAACTTAGGGTTGATAACTCGCCACCAGTCGACTGCCCCCACTCAAATTCGACCGTTGACACCCAACGTTCGAATTCTAAGTGCCACCAGTCGACTGCCCCTGGAGCAGTCGACTGGTCCAGGGTCGACTCCCTTTCTGTGAGTTTTATCAGTCGACTGCCCAAATGGCAGTCGACTGCCCCACTCACACACCTAGGGTTTCCCTTCCCGAGTACACTTCTCTCAGCACTCGAACCCTAGGATTTCCCGAGTACAATCACACAACACTCGTACCCTCACGACTCGACTGACTCCACATCAGCAGCCTCGACTATTGCCTTCGTGCCCTCTTCATCTTCGGCTCCCGTCCCACGGATGCACGCAAGCCTCCAGCTTGCCTACATGTCATCCTTCACGCATGCCTCAAAATCCGCACTCCTCAGCTCATCGTCCCTGCTCTCCAAGGTCCCTCGGGTGCACACAATCCTCCAACTTGTCTCCATGCCACCCTTCACCATATCAAGGTCGTCCAGCTAAGCCAATATGTGTAACCTACACATCTTGCACACTCACATACACATATCAAATACACAAGGGTAAACCTAACTTAAACCCTTTGCCTAAACATCAAAACTCATGGTCACTCCGGATCATAGATTGCCTCAACAATCTCCCCCTTTTTGATGTTTGGCAATACGTTTAAGTTAGGGAAAACAAATAGTAATATATAGCAAAAACAATGCTAAACAATGCATATGCATATGCAATCAATCATGGATCCTATCCCAAGGCATCCCACACCTAACTCTCCAAGTTAGGACTTTTCACACCTAACCCTCCAAGTTAGGACTTTTCACACACCTAACCCTCCAAGTTAGGACTTTTCACCAAAACAGGCTTTTTAAAGCTTCTCCTAAGCTCCCCCTACATTGGACTTACAAAGGCTTTTTAAGAACCTCTCCAAGGTTCCCCTTACGCTAAGAATGGAGCAACCATGCTCCCCCTTTATCTTAGCTCCCCCTAAACCTAGGGTTTCTTACAAAGGTGTGTTTGGTTTCCCAAATTAAACCCAACACTTCTCCCCCTCTGCCTCACATCAAAAAGAACCCAACAATATCCCAATTATTGGTTCTTTTAATCCCTAATGATCATAAACAATGTGTACTAGCCCGCCATACACTTGTTTTGCATCATTTGGACACATACCCAGCTGCTGATACAAAAATCAACCTTGACCAGTCGACTGCCCCCTAGGGCAGTCGACTAATACTCTAAATTTCAATTTTTCTGACCAATTTCAGAAATGCATCAGAAATTCCACAAGTCTCCAAAAATTCTTAAATTTCGTGGAGAAGTTTGTGGTACCCATACCTACTTGGGAAAAATACATTTCACCATGTATCTATCACCATTCCCAAGTTTGACACAAAACCCAAAAATTTTCTATGAAAATTAAGGCAACTAGGAGGCAACCTCCCCCTTGACTTATGTCTTCTCCCAATTTTCAATTTACCTAGGTGAAGTTCTACCAAACTGAACACCATGACTCAAGTCAGGTTCTACCCAACCTAACAACCAAGTTCTTCTTCCTTGGCCACCATTAAGGATTGCTCCAAACAACCTTATCCCTAGTGCCAAAAAGAACTCAACAACACTTGAAATATCTAAAAGGTTTGCAAGCACATTTCTAGGATATACCCTATCCTAGAAAAGTATGGTTTCATGAAGATTGTCAAATGTGCTTGACTTTTGGTATCAATTCTAATTTCCTAAAAGGTTTGGCATTTGTATCAACTTTGGATAAGGTTTGGCATTTGTATCACCTTTGGACTCTATTCATGATTCCTCGTGTTTACCAATCCTAACACTTATCAATTTACACAAGGAATTGTCCTCAATTCATCCCTCTTTATCACTTAATCCTAGATACAAATGTGCTTGACTTCCACATCCTTTCATTCACCAAAAACTTCCTCTTCAATATCAATTTATGAACGCTTAACCAATATAAGCAAGTCATGAGGTTTTAATCAATGAAACCATGACATAAACTCTCATGAACCTTTCCTATGCTTCCAATTTTGTAATTTCTTATCATCTAATAGGCCTTTCTTACCTAAACCTTCGGATCAGTCGACTGCCCCTGAGGCAATCGACTGGCAAAACGAACAGAAGGTTTTTGGGCTGAGACCAGTCGACTGCCCCCCAGGGCAGTCGACTGATACTTGAATTTCAGGTTTTCAGTCCAATTTCAGTAATCACTAGTTAATTCCATAAATCTCCAAAAAATCTGAAATTTCGTGGGGAGATTTGTGGAACCTATGTCTACTTGGGAAAAATATGTTTCCAAATAAATGTACTCCAAATTCCAAGATTAGCACGAAACTCAACTTCTCCTAAATTGTATCAATTAAGCATCTCCCAAAAGTTCTAATTTTGGTTTCTCCTCAATGTTTCTTATTATCCTTGATCATAGTTCATTTCTATTATTGAATTATATGGTATTCACAAATTATAACCTAATTTGATCTAATATAACCACATTTTCACCTTTTTCTCCTAAAACTCCTTTTAATGTGTCAATTCTCTAGGGTTAAGACTTACCCTAGTCTTCCACTCCTTTTAGCACATTTCACCTAAATTCCTAGTCCACCTAGACTTCCTAGAGAACCTATCTCTTGAGATCCATTTACCATGGACCCCAAAGGCTCCTAGAGCTCCCCCTTGAGCTCTTAGCCCTAGCCACCTCCCTAGGTGACTCAATCTACACTAGGCCACACCGGTGAGCCCCCGGTGATTTTTGGCCTACAAATCTAACCTTATTAACCTTGGACATCTTGTCCTTGGTTAAGTCCTTATCTTTCCCTTTGAATGGCACCCCCTTGCCATCCTTGGACTTCTCCTTTTTGCCATAATCATATGCTTTCCCAGCATACTTCTTCTTGTTGGCATTGGAGACTCTAGATCGGTATCCCAAACCCGATCTATCATAGTTGGGTTTTATACTACCCAACACCATGTCTAGACCCTTAGATCCAACCTTAAATTTTTCTAGGGTCTTTTCTAATTTATCAAGCCTTGCCCTCAGGCTTGATTTTCCCTTTCCATGTTTTTAACTTTTGAATCCATATGTCCACTTTGGACATTCCTAGACCTACCCTCTTTTCTAAGCATATGTCTCCCCTTGTTGGGGTTAATGCCTTGATCCTTAGATACAAAAGTCTTAGGTCTATCATGATGCATGCTTTTCCTAGGGTTATGATCTACCTTGTTAACCCTATTCCTATCATTATACTTAAATTCAAAATTATGTACCATTAAGCATTTTTCATTAAATCTAGCATGCATGGAGGGATAATTACCACTATTTTTAGTGTGCATGGAGGAACTCAAATTAGAATTACACTTTAACATAGAGTTAGGAATTACCTCCCTTACCCTTGTAGTCCCTCCTTGTTGTGAGCTTCTTCTCTTCTTTCTTTCCTCCTTCTCCCATCTTCTTAGATGCTCCATTTTCTTGATTTCACTTTTCTTTGGGCACTTGGTGTGGTAATGCCCTAATTCTCCACATGTGAAGCATCTAATCTTGTTTTTCCTTTCTTGAGCTTCTCTAATCATACAACCCACGTTAGATTTAAAGGAACTTGAAATGGATTTAGATTTTACCTCCTTTTTACCTTTTGGACACTTATCCTTGTAGTGCCCCTTTTCATTGCAACCAAAACATATGATATGGTCTTTTTTCTTTGCTTTGGTGGAGGTGGAGGCTAGGTTGACTTCTTCTTCAACCTTGGATGAAGTAGATGGTTCCTCTTGTTCCGGTATTGATGAGGGTCTCTCCTCCCCCTCAATTTTTGAACTTGATACTTCCTCTTCCTCTCTTGAGGAGGTTGATGATCTTTCACTTAATTCTTCCTCCTCTTGAGCTATCGAGCTCACTTCCTCAGGTTCTTCAACTAAGTGAACTCGTGTAGGGTTTTTGTGGAATTCTCCTACCTTTCTCCATAGATCATGTGTATTTTGATATTCCCCTACACCATTTAACACATTAGTAGGCAAAACGTTAACTAAAGTTGCAATTACCTTTTCGTTTGCCTTGGATTGATTTTGTTGCTCTTGATTCCAATATCTAGGTCTAAGCCTCTTCCCGTGCTTATCCTTTGGAATCTCGAAGGGCTCTTCAAGCGCAATTCTAAGATCCCACTCCATTTCGAACCATGTCTCGATTCTTGCCCTCCAAAAGTCAAAATCTTCATAATCGTAGGGCGGTGGAGTATAGATGTCTTCCCCCAACTTATCTTCCATTGTTTTTCTTCCTCTGGCGTGTGCTCTCTCGGCGGTCAGTCCAATAAGAGCGGTCCTTCGCTCTTATACCACTTGTTGGATCTTGTACGGTTGCTAGAGGGGGGTGAATAGCACTTTTCGAACTCTTTCTTCCTACACGGTCAGTTGCGCAAGCGGAATATACAATAAAAACAAAATAAACAATGTAAAGAGCAATGCTAACAGTAAGATTTACTTGGTATCCACTCCTAAGAGTGACTAATCCAAGAATCCGTCGGTGGATCACTCCCCGGATAACCTCCGGTTAGCCCTTGTCGCTCCTTGTGGGTGGAGAAACCTCACCACAACACCTTGACAAGACCTGAGCACCAAGGCTACTATTTTGCCTTTAACCAAGTCAAAATTCATCAAGAGTTACAGCCACCACGAAGTCCTCTTTAAATAGAACTTAGGGCTGATAACTCGCCACCAGTCGACTGCCCCCACTCAAATTCGATCGTTGACACCCAACGTTTGAATTCTGAGTACCACCAGTCGACTGCCCCGACTGCTCCGGAGCCGACTCCCTTTCTGTGAGTTTTATCAGTCGACTGCCCCACTCACACACCTAGGGTTTTCCTTCCCGAGTACACTTCTCTCAGCACTCGAACCCTAGGATTTCCCTAGTACAATCACACAGCACTCGTACCCTCACGACTAGACTGACTCCTCATCAACAGCCTCGACTATTGCCTTCGCGCCCTCTTCATCTTCGGCTCTCGTCCCCCGGATGCACGCAAACCTCTAGCTTGCCTCCATGCCATCCTTCACGCATGCCTCGAAGTCCGCGCCCTTAGCTCATCGTCCCTGCTCTCCAAGGTCCCTCGGGTGCACACATGCCTCCAGCTTGTCTCCATGCCACCCTTCATCGTATCGAGGTCGTCCAGCTAAGCCAATATGTGTAACCTGCACATCCTGCACACTCACATACACATATCAAATACACAAGAGTAAACCTAACTTAAACCCTTTGCCCAAACATCAAAACTCATGGTCACTCCGGACCATAGATTGCCTCAACACCTGGGACGAATCCTCTTCCGAAGAAGAAGAAGAAGTCTCGCACGTGAATCTCCTCGCCCTAACCGCCTCGGAAGACGTCAACTCCGGATCAGAATCGGAACCAGACGACGGAAGACTCACAATCTCGGAGAACGAGCAAATCATTGTAAGAGGTTACTCGGAATATGAACTATCTAAATTAATCTTTTATCTGTCTCATAACATAGCAAAATCCAAAATCCGGGTTGAGTCCCTCCGACAGGAAGTAAAACGCCTGAAAGAGAAAGCCGACTCGAGATCCTTGACCGAGCAAATTCAAGAAGGAAACTCAACTCAAGTCCAAAAGCTTGAGGATCGAAAGAGAATTCTTCCTTGAAAACTCAAGTCAAGGAGCTCAGAGTAGCCTTAGAATGGTTCACTTCGGGTTCCAAGGGTCTTGACATGATCCTTGGAAAGAAGAAGTTCATTCTTAACCGATCCGGATTAGGCTATCGAACTAAGTCGAGACAACGATCATATTACTCTGTATTAAACCAATCTAGAACCCAAGTCCAAGCATGGGTCCCCAAGCTGTGTTTAAATAAACCGGCTAGACCAAACCAGTATTGGATCCCCAAGGACAAGATTCACATCTTGCCTAACCCTTATCGAGGCTTTAGTTCATGGGGAGCCAATACAAAAACCATTTTTATAAGTAGATGATCTATTACTTAATTGCTTGCCTGATTGTTTATCTTTTTTAATTTTTTTTATCATGCTTAGATTTAGGACTTGTTAGATTAAGGACAAAGGATTTAATTGAAATTTGAACAACATAGTATTGGGTGGAGGTGAGATGATAGTACATTAGGGAAGCCCTTCTAATAAGGTCAAGTATATCCTACTTGGTCTGTTTAGTCTGGTGGAACTAGCCGAAGCTACCGATCCAAGACCCAAACTAGTTAGAACAAAATTTTTCAAGAAGTAACTTGAAGATGAATTTTCAGTAAAAGGTTTTGTCAAGGAAAGGGTTGTTGCTCCAATAAGGCTACAACCAAAGAAGGCCTTGTGCCTCGCCAAGACTTGGAAGCTGATTACTGAAAACCAAATTCAAATTACTATTTGTTAAATTTGAATCTAACATAAATTCCAATTAATCTTAGATTCAACACATTTTTTCAAAATCAATAAACTTAAACTTTATAAAGTTTTCAAAATCAATTCAATGTCTTCAAAATTAACCATGCTTTTTAAAATTAAAATCTTTATTTTTGAAAACTTGTATCACAAAACCCATAAGGTTAACGTGATTGATAACACTAGACTGGGTGAGACAGACTAGATTGTGAAAGTCAATTTAAGCTATCCTTAACTTTAATTGGATCCAAATCAATAAATACTTTATGTGTAGGAATATAAAGATTTGGACCAATGGATGTTGGATAGTAGATGCTCCAGACACATGACTGGAGACAAATTAAAATTCACCAAAATCAAGTTCAAGAACCTAGGCTCAGTAGTATTTGGCAACAATGTTACACTCAAAGTCATTGGGTCAGGTAACATTGAACTCAAGTCTGATTTTGTGATTAAGAAAGTACTCTTGGTTGAAAATTTTAAGTTCAATTTGCTTAGTATAAGTCAACTATGTGATACTGGCTACGTAGTTACATTGACCAACTCTGACTGCTTGATTAGAAACCTCCATGACTCAGAGGTTATGCTTAAGGGTACTAGAAAAAATAATATTTATACTATTAATTTACCTTTAGTACCAAAATGCTTCTTGACTCAATTAGAAGAATCCAACCTCTGGCATAGGAGATTAGGTCACACTCATGTCAAACTAATATCTAAAATTACACAACTTGGTTTAATTAAAGGTGTACCAAAAATTAAGAATTTTGAAAACACAATATGTAATTAATGTAAACAAGGTAAACAAACTAAGTCTACTCATAAACTAATTCAATTAGACTTAACCCAAACGACACTTGAGCTCCTACACCTTGACCTATTTGATTCACACGGAGCCAAGTCGCTAAGCGGGAATCGGTACTGCTTAGTAATTATCGATGATTACTCTAGGTTCACCTGGGTTAGGTTCTTGAAAGCTAAGGATGAAACCTTAAATCTATTTATCGACTTATGCAAAATAATTGAAAACCAAAATGATACTAAGATTAAGAGACTTAGGAGTGATCACGGGGGAGAATTTGAAAATCAAAGGTTTGAAGAATTCTGCAAAATCAATGGGTATATACATGAGTTTTCCTGTCCTAAAACCCCCCAACAAAATGGGATAGTGGAGAGAAAAAATAGAACCCTTCAGGAAGCCGCTAGAACCATGTTGAATGAATTTAACCTAGCTAACCAATTTTGGACAGAAGCGGTAAGTATGACATGCTACATCCAAAATAGGGTTCTAATTAACAAAAGACATAATAAAACCCCTTATGAATTATATTATCATAGACTGCCTAACCTACACTACCTAAGAGTCTTTGGGTGCAATGTCCATATCTTGAACACTAAGGACTACCTAGGTAAGTTTCAATCCAAGTCAACCCCAGGGATCTGTTGGTGCAATTTGCACTAATAGTTAAACCTGAGTTTTGATGAATGACAAATAGGTTAAAGTTAGACTTGCTTTTGGTTTTGACCTCTTTACTAAGTGTGCAGGGTTGAAAGACTTAGGACCTGATAAGAGGCTGAAGTCCAGGGTGGTTAAGTCCTGGCGGGAAGTCCAAGGTGGTTGAGTCCTGGCGAGAAGTCCAGTTGGGTTCACGGGGCCTGACAACTGGCTGAAGCCCAAGTTAGTTGAAACTTGGCAAAAAGACCAGGATGGTTGAGCCCTGGCAGGAAGACCTGGTGGGTTAAGAAGTTGAGTAGAGCTGCACGAGGCAAGTGAGGTAAGTCACTGGAGGAGCGAACCAGTGAGGACGGGTCCTATTTTAGGACTGTAGGCGCGGTCCAACTTAGGCCCATTTTGGTGACCTCGGTTGAATCTTGAATCCTAGTTAGATCCTTATCTAGATTTGGACGGGGTCTAATTAACTCTAAATGCATTAACTCTATTTTACAGAATTTATTTAATTAGATTCTAAATGCATTAACTCTATTTTACAGAATTTATTTAATTAGATTTTGTAGTTGAATTTTATAAAATTATTCCTTATCTAAAGCCTTGGTGGAGGATAAATTATCATTTAAATTATTCGTATTTCCTTCTTTTTAGAGAATAAAATTATTCCTACTAATGCTTAAAATTCTCACGTAAAGCTTAGCTGGAAGGATAAAATCTCCTTTTAAATTATTAATAAAATTGTAAGAGGATAAAACCTCTCGGTTAACTTTTCAATATTCTGTATTTATATTTTATTTAAATTATTTTCTTAATTGAAGCAAAGGATAGAAACATTATCTTTTTTTTAATTATTTTATCTTGTTGATGGATAAAATTTGAGCTGAGAAGATCATGCATCGAGGCACTATAAATAGAAGCAAGCAAGCCCTCTAACAGATAAGAAAATTTGATTCTGGTTCAAGCTTTGGCGCTCTCTTGCTTTCACGCTCCTCTGCTGCGGTTTGTGCTTTGACTCAACGTTGTCCGACCGCTGCTGGAAGATCGCTCCCAACACCCAAGCTGCTTCAGATAAATCTAAGTGTTGGGTAACGAATTTTTTTTGTCTACACTTAAATTATTTAAGGGGGAAGTGTAGGGTTGTTACACTTCCGCCCAATCTTGTTTTCGAATCACTCTATCGGTAGTTTGTCGATAGAGGTTTTTAGTGGATTGCCGACAGGAAAGGTTCAAGGAACCTGGGCCTTCGAGTAGGAGTCGGCGAAGGCTCCGAATGAAGTAAAACTCCTCGTGTAATTTTTTTTATTTTTCACTTTCGCATTTCGTTTTAATTTTTCCACTGCGCACGTTATAAAAAGCATCGTACAATTTTCTATCGACTCTGATTTTATAACGAAGATTTTAAAAGTCACGTGATTCACCCCCCCCCCCTCTCACGTGCATCGGTCCTACAGGATCTTCTTACGATATTCAACAACTAGTAGGGTCTACAGGGTTTATAATAAACAAACTCACAAAATTGAAGAAACTACTAACTTAATTTTTGATGAGGAAATTGAACCAAAAACTGATAATCAAAACTTAAACCAATCAAATATTGATCAGGAAGACAGTGAACCAACAATTAAACCATCAATTGAACCACTGATTGAACCTCTAAATGAACTAACTCTTGAACCAACTACTGAGGTCTCAACTGAACCGACCCAAGTAGTTGAACCAAACACTGAACCGAACCGTCCTGCCGGACCTGAGGCTGAACCTAGTACTAGAAGAACCAAGAAACCCAGACTCAGCCACCCTTCTGATCAAATTATGGGTGATCCAACCATAGGAGTCAGAACTAGGTCTTCCTATAGAAATCTTAGTCAGATCACATTAATTTCAAAAATTGAACCTAAGACTATAGAGGAAGCCCTACCTGACCCTGATTGGATTATAGTTATGCAAGAGGAGTTAGCACAATTTGAAAGAAACCAAGTCTGGGAACTAATACCTAAACATGAGGGTAAATCTGTTATAGATACTAAGTGGGTGTTCAGAAACAAATTAAATGATCAAGGAGAAATAGTTAGAAATAAAGCCCGCTTAGTAGCTAAAGGGTTTAGTCAGGTCGAAGGGTTAGACTATGATGAAACCTATGCCCCAGTAGCCAGACTTGAGTCAATTAGAATGTTGTTAGCCTTTGCAGCCCATAGAGAGTTCAAGCTATACCAAATGGATGTTAAGTCTGCCTTTTTAAATGGGTTTATCAAAGAAGAAGTTTATGTAGGACAACCCCCAGGATATGAGGACCTAGAAAAACCTGAGTATGTTTTTAAACTTAGAAAAGCACTTTATGGGTTGAAACAAGCACCTAGGGCATGGTATGAACGTTTATCAACTTATCTAATTTCTAAGGAATTTAACCAAGGTCAAATTGATTCCGCCCTTTTTGTTAAAACCTTAGAAAATGATATTTTTTATTGCCCAAATTTATGTTGATGATATAATCTTTGGATCCACCAACTCTAACTTTCTAAAAGAATTTGTAAAAATAATGGAAAGTGAATTCGAAATGAGCTTAGTAGGTGAGCTCAACTTTTTCTTAGGATTACAAATTAAACAGACTAGAGATGGTAATTATGTTCACCAATCCAAGTATGCTAAAGAGTTAATAAAGAAATTTAAAATGGATAATTCCAAAAGCTTAAGTACTCCTATGGCTACAAATGTCAAAATAGACAATGACCATGAAGGAAAGCCTGTAGATCTTAAGTTATACCGAAGCATGATTGGTAGCCTACTTTACTTGACCTCTAGTAGACCTGATTGTTGGTGCAGAATGCACCCAAGTCAAACCTGTGTTTTGATAATGGCAACATAGGTCAAAAGTTAAGTCCTTCTTGTTTTCTAACAAGTTAATCTAGTGTGCAGTGAAAGCCCTAGCGAAGGACTGCTAGGTACTGGCGAAGGAATGCCAGGGCAAAAAGCCCTAGCAAAGGACTGCTAGGCACTGGCGAAGGAATGCCAGGGCAAAAAGCCCTAGCAAAGGACTGCTAGGCACTGGCGAAGGAATGCCAGAGTCAAAAGACCTAGCGAAGGACCGCTAGGCACCGGGCGAAGGACAGCTCGGCATCCAAGCCCTGACAAAGGACCGTCAGGCAAAAGTCCAACCAAGGGAGCGGTTGGCATCAGGTAAATTCTCCCGAGAGGAGTAGGTGAGGACGCGTTCCCCATCGAGGGAACAGTAGGCGTCGGTTCGACCTAGGACTCCATTTTGGAGACCAAAGTCAGAACCAAGACAGCTAAGGCTGTATAAAATAAATAATTAATTGTGTTATTGTGTTTTGGACTAACCCTGAATGCAGGACCGAAGGAACGTGTGTCTGCAACTCAGAGAGCCTCAAAGGAGTGAGGCAGCAGCTGAGTAAGGCGCCCTGAGTGTCCAGGGCGCCCTCAAGGTGAACCAAAACCAAGCGAAGTAAAAAGGGCTTCAGCTGCTTACTGGGCAAGGCGCCCTCAGCAGCGAAGGCGCCCTCGTCAGCGAAGGCGCCCTCAGCAGCCAAGGCGCCTCCAGCCCAAGACTGCGAAGCTCCAGCCTTATCCACAGCCGAGATTTCTGCGCGGAAGAAGTCATCCAAGGCGCCCTCTACGACCAAGGCGCCCTCATGGTCAAACTTCATCCCTGTTCGAGCGGGATAGAAGTTGACCGAGCGATCTGCGGATCGCTTGACACGTGGCAGGGCGCCCCCAACGTCCAGGGCGCCCCTGGGTGCTATAAATAGCACCCAACGCCCAAGCCTTCGAAATCAACTTCGCTCCAAAAGCTTCCACGCTCTTCTACGCTCGTGCCTTGCTCCAGAAATGCCTCACCTCGAGCCGACGACGTCCCGCTGCCCCGAAAAGAGTCGATACACTCCGGACGTCGGTAACGAAGAGCTTAATATTTTATTATTATTTTATTGCACTCTCTTTGTAATTGAAATTATTGTAACCTATTTGCGCGAATATAGAATTGCCCAAAGTAAACGGTCAACGACCGTGGGCCTTGGAGTAGGAGTCGACACAGGCTCCGAACCAAGTAAAAACCACTGTGTCTTTGTGCTGTATCTCGTATTTTTTATTTCCGCTGTGCACTTACTCTTAGCTTTCCGAAAAAGAACGATTACCGATATTCACCCCCCCCCTCTATCGGTTTTTCACGATCCAACAAGTGGTATCAGAGCGGGGTTATTCAAACTTGGTGCAACCACCAGTTTGAAAAATTTCTTTTCGGATTTTTGAATTTTTTTTAAATATTTTTTTTCTCTCGTTCAACTTTTTTTTAATCGAGGTTGGTACAACACCCCTCGATATTTTATTTCCTAATCCAGCACTACTAATCCAAGACCTAGTCTTGGAAAATTTGTTCTTCTGTCAGTTTTTTGTTATAGATCCAATGGCCATGCAAGAGGGATTCAGCACCGCCAGACCTCCACTTTTCAGGAGAGAAGACTTTTCTTACTGGAAAAGTCGTATGGAGGTCCACCTGAAAACTCAGGTGGATATGTGGATCATCATACAGTCCGGTCTGGAGATCCCCCGAAACGCTGAAGGACAACCACAAAGCTACTCCGAATGGGACAACTCCCTTAAACGCAAGATAGAAGCCGACGCAAAAGCGACACAAACCCTACAATGCGGGCTGACAAAGGAAGAGCTGAACCGCGTGGGCCCCTTCAATAGTGCAAAGGAGCTATGGACAAAACTGATCGAGCTGCACGAAGGGACTTCAGACACTCGGATCAGCAAGCGGGATCTGCTACTAAACAAACTCTACACTATCAAGATGGCCGACAATGAAACAGCAGCCCAGCTCCACGCACGAATCCAAGAGGTAATGAATGGTCTTCACACAATAGGTCACAAGGTTGAAAACCGTGACCTAATAAGGTATGCTCTAAACGCCTTCCCTAGAAACACCTTGTGGGCATCTATGGTAGATGCATACAAGGTCTCTAGGGATCTTTCTAAAATAAAATTAGACGAATTATTCTCTGAACTAGAACTGCACGAACAAACTAACACCAATATGGTTGAGAAAGGTATTGCTTTTCTTGCAGGCAAGACTGGAAGAACAACGAAGAAGAAGCCTGAACCTGAAACCGAGTCTAACTCTGACTCAGATTCAGAAGACGAAGAAGGAGAACAAACTAAGCTGGTCCGGCTCGCTCGAAACTACTACAAGGAGCTGAAGAACCGAACCAACAAAAGGAAAACCGGCCGAAGAAAGGACGAACCAGCTGAACCCGCGAACAAGCCTAATGTGACCTGCTACGAGTGCAAGAAAAAGGGCCACTACAAGTCAGAGTGTCCAAATCTCAAAGAGTCCAAGAAGACGAGAAGAAAGAAAGCGCTACAAGCAACCTGGGACGAGTCTTCCTCAGAAGAAGAAGAAGAGGCACCCCAGTCCAATCTCCTAGCTCTGACCGCCTCAGATAAAGTCGAGACAGAATCAGAATCAGAACAAGAGGACGGCGAGCTGACCTTCACAGAAGATGGAGAAATTAAGGTAACTGGTTTTAATAGATTACAGTTAACTGAATTGATTTCTTTTCTTTCTCGAGATTTGGCAAAAGCCAAACTCCGGGTCAAAACCCTCCGACAGGAAGTAAAACTCCTGAAAGAGGGAGCTGACTCTAAACCCTTAACCGAGAAGGTTCAGGAAGGAACTCCTACTCAAGTTGAAAAACTTGAAAAGGAGAACTCCTCCCTGAAAACTCAGGTTAAGGATTTTAGAACATCTTTAGAACGATTTACATCTGGTTCCAAGGGTCTTGACATGATCCTTGGAAAACAGAAATCAGTTCTAAATCGATCCGGACTTGGCTACCGAACCAAATCCCGACAAAGATCATATTTGACTGTACTGAATCAGTCCAGAAGAAAAATTCAGGCATGGGTACCTAAACTGTGCCTGAACCAACCTACTGGATCAAATCAGTATTGGATCCCCAAGGACAAGATTCACATCTTGCCTAACCATCACCGTGGCTTTAGTCCAGGGGGAGCCAAACTGAAAACTATTTTTATTATTAGATAAACATGTTATTCTTGATTTAAATTGCTTGATTGATTGATTATTTATTTTTCTGCAATATACCATGCTTAGACTTAGGCTAGCTTAAGGACCAAACAAACTTAACTGAAACTTGAAAACATAGTATTGGGTAGAGGTGAGATGATAGTACGTTAGGGAAACCAATTCTAATAAGATCAAGTTCACTTGGTCTCTTTAGACTGGCGGAACTAGCCGAAGCTACCGATCCAAAACCCAAACTAGTTAGACCAGAAATTTTTCAGAAATTGATTTTGAAAATGAAATTTCATTAAAAGGCTTTGTCAAGGAAAGGGTGGATGATCCCATAAGGCTTCGGCCAAAGAAGGCCTAGTGCCTCGCCAAGACCTGGAAGCCAATTTTTGAAATTCAAATTCAAATTAATTTTTGTCAAATTCGAATCTAACACAAAATTTCAGCTAAGTATAGATTTAAACATCTTTTCAAAAATTTCAAAATTAATTAATTAAGTTTTCAAAATTTAATTATCCTTCAAAATTAATCAAAATTTTCAAAATTTTCAAAACTATCAAAACCTGTCTCACGAAAACCTATAAGGTTAACGTGATTGAAAACCCTAGATTCGGGTGAGACAGTAAAATTAAGACTAAATTATGACTCCTTTAAATACCTGTGTTGCAGTAAAATTCTATATTCAAACCACGGTCAACATAGTCAAACCACGGTCAACATAAGTCAAACCACGGTCAAATCAGGTCAAGTCTGGTCAAAAGCACTCCCTTAGAGTTCAAAGCTAGTCCTTAGGGCGCCCAAATCGGTGTGGGCGCCCCAAGGCTGGTCAAAAAGTCCCTCTGCCACTGCACGCTGACCAGGGCGCCCTGGAGCGTCAGGGCGCCTTGGGATACCCCTTTGTTGGTCAAAAGCTGCCAAAAGGCAGCTGCAGCTCTGGGTGGAGGCGCCCTCTCCAGTCAAGGCGCCCTCCCACAGTCCTTTCACGGCAGAAAGCTGCCGAAAGGTAACTGCAGGCCTGGTCAAGGCGCCCTCACTGGTAAGGGCGCCCTCACTGGTAAGGGCGCCCTCACCAGTCGAGGCGCCCTCCCGGGGAAGGGCGCCCAAACTGCCTATAAAAAGGGGCTCCCTTCCCCTTCTTCTCTTCACACCCTTCTTCTCCTCAACTATCTACCTTCCAAGAGATCTTGCAACCCTCTCAAGCTCTCAAGCCCTCACCTTCAACAATGCCTCCCCGAGCAAACCGGTATAATTTATTGTTTTTGTTAATTTCTTTTCAATTGTTCATTAAATGCACACTCTCTTTAAGTATACATTCCTTCTCTTAGAAGACGTCGACCTAATCAGGCAGAACTCGGTACTCAACCTAATCCTGATCCTAGGTTTCCCAATTTAGAATTGTGTAACAAGTTCGCTCGTACCACCTATAAACCTATCAAAACGAGCTACTTGAATAGGCTATTCTTCACCCAATCATGTCCCCTTGCTATGAACGTTATAAACCACTACCAACTAGACAATCTCATATTCTGCACTCACCCAATCAATACTTCCTTATGTGCAGAATTTTACAATAATATCATTAGACAGGATAATCTCATGTTCTCCACCATGGTTCAAGGTATTCCCTTAACCATCACACCAACATTACTGAACCGATTTCTAGGACTACGACCCTCGCAGTCCATCTTCTGCTGTTATCCTCCTAGGGAGCCTCCCTTTGATGCTCCCTATTCTCACATCACCTTAGATACATTACACTCGTACTTCTTTAGGCAACCAGTGGCCAGACGATTCCAGTCAGTCGACTTAGAGGTTCAGGACTACGCCCTATACAGGGTCCTAGTCCGATGTATTCTGCCATTATCCACCAGGGACGTCACCACTATGCGACCATTCCATACCTTTCTCCTGTACGCCCTGATTCACCAGCTAGATATTGATATAGGGCTTCATATGTTTCACACTATCCTACACGCATCCAATGTGACCACGCAAGGGCGGGTACGCACACCCTACTGCCACATTGTCACTTCCCTATTACATTACCATGGTAGGAACATTACCGAGGGAGAAATGGCCAATCTGACCGACTACGATGAAATAGGCTATAGAAACTTCGCCCTAGCAGGTATAGAGGTGTCCGGTACCGAGGTCCTGTCCTGGAGACGTCGGAGAGCAGCTCCCCAGATCGATTCGGACGAGGAAGTCGAGTACGACGTCGAAGATGTAGCAGCAGAAGCCCGAGCCCATATAGACGAGCCCCCTCCACCGACACTCTACGAGAGAGTGACCCGTATGGAGACACAGATACAGAGTCTCCGAGAGGAGGTCGAGGCCTCTCACATAGAGCAGATGGACGCTCGCCGAGCTGATAGAGAAGTAGCTGATGCACGATTCTTACAGATGATGGCACGATTCGATGCGTGGCAGCCGAGTCCATCTGATCACCCCGGTCCTTCATCTTAGATTCACTTAGCATTGTACCTATTTGACTACCCCTACTCAGTAGGGTTGACTTGTGCTTGACTATGTTGAAACTAGAGTACCTGCTTTTATCTTATGATGACTAGTTTATGATTATTGGTTTCTTGTCAATTAGTTAGGATTGTGCTTTGTAGAATAGAGAAATTCAATTTTTTTTGCTCTATTTTCTTTAAAATTGTTTCTAAAAATAGAATTTGAAAAATTGCTTTACTTAATTTTAAAAATCAGGTTTTTTTCTCTCTTTCGACTTAGTTTTATTTAAAAACTACCCCCTTTCAAAACTAGGGATTTTTCGAAAATGGACTTAGGCTAGGCCCTAACCCTAGAACTGCATGCACCTATAGACTTAGAAGCCAGCATCTCACAAGCACCTTAGGGTACTTATGATTGATAACCTAGAAAGGGTTGGATGCTTAGGTCTTTGCCTTAATTCAAGATGCTTTAAGTCAGTACATCTGCAGTAATTGGGGCACTAAATACAACTTATACAGCAATCAAGTTAAGTGTCAAGCTTAGAAAATCTAACTTGAACAGAAACACTTAACTTGACTAACCCTAGCAATAACTACTGTATATAACAGTTAGTAAGTAGCTAATTGGGTTAGACAGGTCCCTACAGACAAAAATTGATTGATTTAGTGTAAATTAAACCGGTTCAGTACAGCAAATTATTATTTATTTTAATTCATGCTATATTTATCTGTTTTGATATATGGCAAAGGGGGAGATAGAGATAGGAAAGAGAAAAATTATTTTTTTCTAAATTTTTCCTTTATTCAAAAAGCTTCAAAATTCTTTACTTAAAGCTTTCAAAATTTTGCTAAGTACTCTAGCTTCAAAATTCTTTACTTAAAGCTTTCAAAATTTTGCTAAGTACTCTAGCTTCAAAAGTCTTGTTTCAAACTTTCAAATTTTGCTAAGGACTCTAGCTTCAAAATTCTTTACTTAAAGCTTTCAAAATTTTGCTAAGTACTCTAGCTTCAAAAGTTTTGTTTCAAACTTTCAAATTTTGCTAAGGACTCTAGCTTCAAAATTCTTTACTTAAAGCTTTCAAAATTTTGCTAAGTACTCAAGCTTCAAAATTTTTGTGTCAAGCTTTCAAATTTTGCAAAGTACCCTAGCATTTCAAAAGGTTTCTACTTAAGCTTGTCAAAATTATTTTTACTCTAAAAGCTAAAGTTCTTCAAAATTGTTAAGTACTAAAGTGTTTCAAAACCTACTAAGTACTTAAGCTTGGTATATCCTACCGAGTATTTAAGCTAACATTTTGAGTACTTTAAAACTTAAGACTTTAAACTCAAATTATGCTTTAAAAACTCTACTATGTATTTTTAAGTTACTTCTAAGTACCTAAAACTTAAGCACAAGTAAAGTTTTTAAAACCCCACGAATTTTTTGAAAAACATAGGGGGAGATTCCTTCCAGGGGGAGGGAACAAAAGTTAAAACTTTTTTATGTCTTGCTTAAACTTAACTTTTTGAACTGGGGTTGCCATAAATCAAAAAGGGGGAGATTGTTGGTGCAGAATGCACCCAAGTCAAACCTGTGTTTTGATAATGGCAACATAGGTCAAAAGTTAAGTCCTTCTTGTTTTCTAACAAGTTAATCTAGTGTGCAGTGAAAGCCCTAGCGAAGGACTGCTAGGTACTGGCGAAGGAATGCCAGGGCAAAAAGCCCTAGCAAAGGACTGCTAGGCACTGGCGAAGGAATGCCAGGGCAAAAAGCCCTAGCAAAGGACTGCTAGGCACTGGCGAAGGAATGCCAGAGTCAAAAGACCTAGCGAAGGACCGCTAGGCACCGGGCGAAGGACAGCTCGGCATCCAAGCCCTGACAAAGGACCGTCAGGCAAAAGTCCAACCAAGGGGGCGGTTGGCATCAGGTAAATTCTCCCGAGAGGAGTAGGTGAGGACGCTTTCCCCATCGAGGGAACAGTAGGCGTCGGTTCGACCTAGGACTCCATTTTGGAGACCAAAATCAGAACCAAGACAGCTAAGGCTGTATAAAATAAATAATTAATTGTGTTATTGTGTTTTGAACTAACCCTGAATGCAGGACCGAAGGAACGTGTGTCTGCAACTCAGAGAGCCTCAAAGGAGTGAGGCAGCAGCTGAGTAAGGCGCCCTAAGTGTCCAGGGCGCCCTCAAGGTGAACCAAAACCAAGCGAAGCAAAAAGGGCTTCAGCTGCTTACTGGGCAAGGCGCCCTCAGCAGCGAAGGCGCCCTCGTCAGCGAAGGCGCCCTCAGCAGCCAAGGCGCCTCCAGCCCAAGACTGCGAAGCTCCAGCCTTATCCACAGCCGAGATTTCTGCGCGGAAGAAGTCATCCAAGGCGCCCTCTACGACCAAGGCGCCCTCATGGTCAAACTTCATCCCTGTTCGAGCGGGATAGAAGTTGACCGAGCGATCTGCGGATCGCTTGACACGTGGCAGGGCGCCCCCAACGTCCAGGGCGCCCCTGGGTGCTATAAATAGCACCCAACGCCCAAGCCTTCGAAATCAACTTCGCTCCAAAAGCTTCCACGCTCTTCTACGCTCGTGCCTTGCTCCAGAAACGCCTCACCTCGAGCCGACGACGTCCCGCTGCCCCGAAAAGAGTCGATACACTCCGGACGTCGGTAACGAAGAGCTTAATATTTTATTATTATTTTATTGCACTCTCTTTGTAATTGAAATTATTGTAACCTATTTGCGCGAATATAGAATTGCCCAAAGTAAACGGTCAACGACCGTGGGCCTTGGAGTAGGAGTCGACACAAGCTCCGAACCAAGTAAAAACCACTGTGTCTTTGTGTTGTATCTCGTATTTTTTATTTCCGATGTGCACTTACTCTTAGCTTTCCGAAAAAGAACGATTACCGATATTCACCCCCCCCCCTCTATCGGTTTTTCACGATCCAACACTGATATCTTATTTTCTATAGGAATGTGTACAAGGTACCGAACTTGTGCTAAGGAATTCCACTAGCAACCCTAAAACGAGTACTTAGGTACATTAAGGGTACCCTAAATATAGGGATTTGGTATCCTAGGACTTCCACTTTTGAATTATCAGGATATTCTGACTCTGACTATGCTGGGTGCATATTAGATAGAAAAAGTACAAGTGGAAGTTGCCAACTATTAGGACATAGCCTAGTCAGCTGGTGTAGTAGAAAGCAACACTGCGTAGCCTTGTCCACAATAGAAGCAGAATATGTTGCCTTAGGAGAATGTGTATCACAACTTTTGTGGATGATGCACACTCTTAAGGACTTCCAGCTTGACTACACCCAAACCCATGTCTATATTGATAACATTAGTTCAATCGACTTGACTAAAAATCCAATTCAACATTCCCGAACAAAACATATAGAAGTTAAACATCATTTTGTAAGGATCATATAGCCAAGGGTGAAATAGTACTTAAACATGTGGACTCAAAATCCAACTTAGCTGATATCTTTACCAAACCCTTACCTGAGTCTGAGTTTAGCTCACTAAGAAGGCAGTTAAGGTTGTGCTTAGTAGAATAGAACTTCTTTATATTTTTCAAAAATATTTTTTTCCCAATTTGAAGAATCATTTCTTTTATCAAGTTTTTGAAATTTAAAATAATTTTCTGACTTAGTTTTCTTTCAAAAACTACCCCCTTCAAAACTAGGGCTTTTTCGCAAATGGATTTAGTTTAGGCCCTCACCCTAGAACTGCATGCACCTATAGATCTAGAAGCCAGCATCTCACAAGCACCTTAGGATACTTTTGATTTATAACCTAGACTGGGTTGAGATGCTTAGGTTTATGCCTTGATTCAAGATGATTTAAGTCAGTGCATCTGTAGTAATTTGGGCAATAAATACAAGTTAAACAACAATCAAGTTAAGTGTCAAGCTTAGAAATTCTAACTTGATCAGATCACTTAACTTAACTAACCCTAGCGAAAGCTACTATTTTATAATAGGTAGTAAGTAGCTAACTGGGTTAGACAGGACCCGAACAAGATCGGTTTAATTTGGTTTTTTTTTTGTTTGAAAGTACTAGGGTTGGTTCAATATAGAATTACAAATTATTTGACTAGCTCTAATTTACTTGCATTAATTGTTATTATTTTTTTTGATATATGGCAAAGGGGGAGAGAAGCAAAAGGAAGAGGGAAAATTTTTTCAATTTTCCAATTTTTCAAATTTCTCAAAATTTCCATCTCTTTTTAAAAAGTAAAGAGTTCTAAGTGCTCAGTTTTTAAGTACTCCAAATTTTATTCTAAAGATTTTTTTTACTTAAAAATGTTTTCAAATTTTTCTTAGTATTTTTGAGTGCCTTAAAAATGTTTCTCAGTACTTCAAATTCCTTTTAAAGATTTTTTTTAAGTACACAAAAATGTTTTCAAAGTTTTCTAAGTATTTTTAAGTGCTTTCAAAATACTTCGAAAAGGTTTCAAAAATTTCTAAGTGTGTTCTGAAAAACATTTTCTAAAGAAAATTTCTCTTAGTAAACAAAATTTGCCTGAGCTAATTTCCTTTCTCTAAAAATTTTTTCGGGAAATGGTGCTAAGTAAATTTTTCCTGAATAAACAAATTTTGTTTAAAAATAATGGTTAAAGATCTTTTGGCAAAGATGTGTTAAGCAAATTCTTTCAAAGTTTGGAAAATTCTTCCCAAGCTCTCAAAATTGAAACTTTTTAAGGGAAATCAGTTTTCAAAATTTGTTTTGCCTAAGTAAACTTTTTAGGTACAAGGTGTTGAAACAAAAATTAGGCTGGCAAAAATTGTCTAAGTGTTGAAAAATTCTTGAGTGCAATTGCTCAATTTCCGAAAAATACTTAGTCAGAAACCTAAAGTTTTTCGCTAAATTTTGAAAAACACTTAGCACTTAGAAAGTTTTCAAAACCCGCATGACATTGAAAATTTCAGGGGGAGAATGTGCAATTCAGGGGGAGATAAATTTCTATTGTTAGATTATTATTGTTCTTAGATTGCTATAATATGTTCTTAACTTAACTTTTTGAATCATGTTGTCATAAATCAAAAAGGGGGAGATTGTTGGTGCCGGAAGCACCAAAGTTAAACCTATGTTTTGATGATGGCAAAGGGTTCGAAAGTTAAGATTTGGTTGTGATCTAACAAGCTTATTAAGTGTGCAGGAAAGTCCTAGATAGACTAGGCAGTAAGTCCTGGTTCGTTGAATTGGGCACTAAGTCCTGGTCACGGACTGGGCAACTAAGTTCTGATGTAAGGTTGGGCAATAAGACCTGGTGAGTGAAGCTGGGCACTAAGCCTGGTGAGTGAAGCTGGGCACTAAGACCTGGTCGAGGACTGGGCACCGTAGACCTGGTGAGTGAAGCTGGGCAAAAGTCTAACCGGAGGAGCCGGTTGGCAAAAAGGTAAATTCTCCCGAGAGGAGTAGGTGAGGATGCATTCCCCGTAGGAGGGAACATTAGGCGTCGGTTCAACCTAGGGTTCCATTTGGGAAACCCAAAGTCAGAATCAAGACAGCTTAGGCTGTAAATAAATGTTTAATATATCATGTATATTTACTTCTTGTGTTTGGAACTAACCCTGGTTGCAGGAAACGAATGAACGGTGTTTCTGCAGCTCAGGCACCTCATTGGAAGGAGGCGCCTCACACGGCTAGGCGCCTGTGTGGATACAGGCGCCCCAGTGCAAGGCCAAACCAAGCCATCGAAGCAAACTGCCACGAAAGCCTTTGGACCAAGTCAAGCTAGGCGCCTATGTTAACACAGGCGCCCCAGTCAGCTCAGGCGCCTCAATGAAGGGGATAGACGCTAACCAAGCCTGCGGATTAGAGTTCGCGTAGGAGAGGCCACGTGTCAGGCGCCCCCTTCAACACAGGCGCCCCAGCGACCAGTATAAATAGGGGTTCACCCCCAAGGCTTCAACACAACTCGAACATCTCGCTCTCAACACTTTCGTTCAAGCGCTACGCTCTGACACGCTCCACACTCGCGATTCAGGCGTCGACGACGACCCGCTACTCCGAACTTCCAACCACTCTGGTCGTCGGTAAAATTTTATTTTCGTAAAGTGTTGTAATTTCATTTTCAATTCTATATTTTGTACTCCAACTTGTTAACATTGTTACGAATATTGAATTGTCCATCGTAAACGGTCAAGGACCGTGGGCCTTGGAGTAGGAGCCGACTGCGACTCTGACTTAAACATTGAGTGATCATAATTTTTTACTCAGATTGGATCACAGTACGCACAATATATCAAAGCTTATTTAAAGATCTTCGACTTGATATATTATGTGTCCCATGATTCAATCTGAGTCAAAAGTTATAGTCACACAAAATTTAAGTCAGCAATACATTGTTACTCACTAGAAATGAAATTGGAAACTCACTATAAATGATACGACGATAATACTCACCATCCAATATTACAAATAAATAGGACTTGATTATTTTTTTATTTTGAATATAAAAATAGATAAACTTTTTAAAATTATATAAATTTTATGCAAGACAAGTTGAATTTATTACTTGCTCGTTAAATTTTTGATATTTCATTACTCATAAAGAATTAGTGATATGGGCACATAGTATAAATTTAGTATGCATACTATTAAGTAAGTTTGATCACATGTATATATAGTTTTATTTATTTCCTCTAAAAAAATCTAATCTCCCATCCATCCTCATTCATCTCCGTCTCAACAACTTTCTCCATCGTCATCCGCCTTGACATTTCATCAAATAAATACTAGTCAAAAATTCACCCTAAAACACAGAAAGTTCATATCTTTAATCCAAAATCAAAAACATACTTCGCTATCGGGGACACTGACATCCTACAACCGAAATCACCCTCCAACGAAGAATCGACAAAGTCAATCTCATCCTCCATAAGCACTCATTTTTCTCCTCTTATGGTCGGCTTCTCCGACTCCTCGAGCTTTACCTCTAACAATAACAAGAAGCTCAAAAAAAGAGAACAAATGTTGAAAAATAAAAATAAAAAATACAACGCAACGACTTAGGGATCATGAAAATAGAGTGAATGCAGTTGGGATAGAATAATGAGGATAGCTCACCACTAGCGCCCCTTTTAAAATTGGCAGAGTTAGCCACCATGAATCGGTCCAAAGCTCTGCTTTGTTCTCAAATTATCATCGACTTACCATGTCACTTTGTGTTGCCGAGCGAAAGCAAAGGGACGACGATAAACAACTGTTGTCAAGCGTTTGGTTTGAGCCATTTTCCTTTTTATTTTTTAGAAAATCATATTTTTTTTTTCATTTCTTGAAAAAAGACTTTTATATATTCTCTAATTTTTCAGAAAATGATACTTCTTTTTCTAGAAAATAGATGTGAAAAATACAAACCAAATACTATTTTTCAAAAAAAAAACGACTGTGTTTGATTTGAGACATTTTTTCATTTTCTAAAAAACTATATTTTCTAATTTCTTAGAAAATGATTTTTAAATATTCTCTAGTTTCCAAAAAAGTATATCTCTTTTTTTAGAAAATAGAGATGGAGAATATAAACCAAACAAATTGTATTTTCTCAAAAAATAAAAATGAAAAATAGACAAATCTTGAGAAAATGAAAAATAAATAAATCAAACGCAGCCTTATTTTTTTTCAAAAAATGAAAATGAAAAATGCTAAAATCACATGCTAAAAAAATAAAGAGGTATTATAGCAAAGTGAATGAGAAGGGATACATATTTAGTCAATTCTACACTTCGCTTTTAAAATAATATACAAAACCAACTAGGTCGTTTGGTAAATCTGTGAAAAAATAATAAATAAATAACTTGAGCCAATTTTACATTACTTGTTGTAGAACACTCTAATAGTATTTAATATTATTTTATCAGTCAAAATAAAATTAAAAACAAAAGTAAAATATAGATTAAATTCATCTAAGTGTTATGAGAGCACTATTATCAGTTTAACCATTAAAAAAATATAAAAGTATTTTAATCAAAACAATATGTTGTCACAGTGTTAATAGTCAAAATGACCACAATTACATTGATGATGCTCCCAGTATCTGTTGAAATATTCAGATAAATGTTAATTTAAACGGTGACAAGATGATTCGCTCATCTGAACGCCTCACCAATCTGTCCCAAAATTAATACGGAGAAAGTATAAATGTTAGTTTTAAAGTACTGTGCATTGATGGCTAAGGAACTCAAGTGACTCAATCGAGCATTCCGATAGTATAAAACATCTCATTCACAAGTAAATTTGATGCTCAAAACTAACAAAGAGGCAAGCGCAAATGTGAAAAATGACACGAAAGGTTTCACTTGGCCGATTCAGAAATCCTCCACTCTTCCCTGATTCCCTCGAGACCTAACTCAACATGTTTACACATTTACACTAGAAGTAGAATGGACAGGCAAAAACAGTATGACAGAATACAAAGATGTGAAGATGAAACCTACAGTATACCAAAGAGAGGCCCAATAGTTTGTTGCCACCACCAATCCGTCGAGAAATATTTGAGTGAATATGCAAACCTCAGAGAACTAAAGTGGTTACAAGATGAGAAAGAGGGATGAAAACAGGCTATTACTATTAATTTAGTCTAAGCGATCCAGAAAAATTCTATTCCTGAGAAAGTTTCAAGTCCAATTTGTTCAGTTGAATGGCGGAGTTGCTAATCCCAAGCACTAGCAAAACCTGCTCCGCTATGCCCACCTCCTTGTCCAGCAGATGAGCCATAGCCACCGCCACCTCCATATCCACCATGATCACTGCCTCCCCCGCCCCTACTATAATTGGAATCTCTGCGGAAGTCACGGCCACCAAATCGAGGTGCGCCACCTCGGCGGTTTCTACCGCCGCCGCCGCCATAGGGCCGAGCTACTGCATATCGAGAAAGCCATTCTGGCACCTCCTGTTTAGCTTCCTGCATAAGCTCTGACAATGACTTAGCCAGGGACATATTGCTCTCGTTGAAAAAAGCAGTGGCCAAACCAGTCTTTCCTGCTCTCCCAGTTCTTCCAATGCGGTGCACATAGTCGTCAATATCATTAGGGAGGTCAAAATTGATAACATGTGCGACGTGGGGGATATCAAGCCCACGAGCAGCAACATCCGTTGCCACCAAGATAGGAGTCACACCACTCTTGAAGGATCTCAAGGCTTGCTCCCTTTCCTAAGATAGCACATGAATAAGATGTTAGAAGTTGAAGGAACAGGATACATAAATAAATCCTATAAAAAGAAAGTACATAAGATGAGTAAGCTAAAGACAAAAATAAAATAAAATAAAGTAACATCCTCGGAGATGCACCATGCTTTGTTTGTTGTCGGGAACTGTCTGATCCATTCATCAGACATTATCAAGCATTATTCCAATGTCTCTCAATTTACATTGGAATAATTTTTCAAAAAGCAATAAGAACTGAAGAGTTGATGTAGGAATAGAATAAGGGATGCAGTAGGAGACAGACCACAAGGGTAAAATGACAAATTTAGCATTCAAACTTGTAAATTGCTAGACATTATCATAAGCAATTATAGCTGGTAACTATGCAATATCTTGCGTCCAGTCATATTAGAGTTGATTAAATGGTCTTTTCAAGGTCAAAAAAAGTTGTTCCCTTGATATGTGAATGCAGTTATGCATAAAGCAATGAATAATTAAACAGATACATTTAAATTTCAATCAATTTTCTCTATAAATTTAACACATTTAAATGTGGGGACGTATTTGTGTTGTTCAGGTAATGAACATTGCTTGTATTTTCTATCATAGATGGGTTATAATTTTGATTGAAAAGGCATCTGAGAATTGCTTGAGCGATAGTATGTCACGCAAACAAAGTAAACCGCAAGGAACAAAATGGCACGAATCACTCAATGTCCAACCCATCCAAAGCAGGAAAGTGAACCACAAATCAATAGAAAAGAAAGGAACATTCCTATATAGCTAGAGATTCATACAAGTTGCTCCCACAAGCGTAGCTGAATTGGTACTCGAGTGATAGATTTGCATCACATTATAGAGGTTTGTATAAGTTTACACACTAAAGTGGATGAGCTTAAAAACATCAAGTAACATCATAGCATCAAACCGACTACTAGTAGCTGCCATATTTATCTACACATTCACATATAAGAAACATTTAACCAAGCAAACTCAAATCCTAAAAATCAACACATGAGCCTGCATATGTATTCGTAATTCCATCTAGTTGCTGTAGGTGCCAACACTAAATCAATGAAATTAAATCATATACAAAAAGGAATGATTAATTTTAATCAGTAAAGGATCCTGATCCATCGTCATAAATGCAATTGGGAGATGAAGGGGTAGAATAATCATTCTAGTGGCAAGGAAGAAGTCAAGAAACAATATGAAACTGACAGTCACCCTACTGCAGGAGTGATTTGATATCTCAACGTCAACATCAATCAAACTTAATATCCATGCATGAACTGAACTGTGTAAAACATAATAGTGCCTGATTGAATGCCAAAACTGGTCCCTAGTTTAGATTAGTAAGAAAAAATAGTCCGTGACAACTAACAGATTCCAACTCCTTTTTTGTTAGACTTAAATTAGTAATGTTAGTTTATAAATATTACAGGAAAGCATCAACCATAATTCTATAGGCAGCTGTCAATCTCCATCAACCACCCTAGTTACCTCAATCAATTCATCAAGGCATAATTTAACATCACTACCATCATATAGGCAACGATTTATTTTTAGTAACTTCAGAACAAACCACCTGAAGAATTTCAATCCTGCAGCAACTCAAATAAACTAACACCAGATACTTTCCGCTATATCTAATGGTTGAATTATGATATTTATCCAATCTTATGATGTGCCCTCGTTACCTGATTTTGGCTTAGTTTACATCTAAAATCACAACCTAACAAAAAGAATATGAAAAGCTTTTTAAGTGGAAATATAAAAGCCACCAACAATTCACATCTGACCAAACTCACCAAACATGCAGTCAAAATGGGCTTATTAATAATCTTTTACAAATTAATGAGATTTCGACAGACTAGCCAATATTTTTTGACATGACAAAGGCAAAGCCTATTGTATAATACCTTCACTGCAACACAATCAAAACCAAAACTGGACTTGCAATACTCACCAGGATTTGTTATTTAACCCCAACTTAATAAAAAAACTAACATCTATCATAGAGTATTTCCAAATACACTTTCACCGTCTCAGGGAAAAATAGCATTTGATTTTGTTACACACTAAAGATCAAAAAGAAGAGGTTAATCTACAATATAAAATCGTCCTTAATATGCTCGTGGCTGACTAGTTTCAAAACAGTTAATTCAAGTCATGTCAAACTTCAGTATAGCTTTGATTGACATAAGATGAAAGTGCCTGCATGTACCTTCTGTGATAAAAGAGCATATTACAATGTTTAGGAGGTAATTTTTCTTTTACTTCTTTTTGGATTTTGGAGATGTTCAATGCTGGCATAGCAGTATGGATTCAGCAATACATACTATGGATAGACTCTTTCAACGATATTAAGGAACCTTAACGACATGATGAATATGTCTATAACCTCTACCAGCAACGCCTTTATACTGTAATACGCACAAGAAACAACTACTACAAATTATTCAATAAAAGACAGCTTTGGGCACAAATATGTATCCTTAACGAAAACACTTAAAACCAAAACTGATCTCAACTTTCATCTACAAATTAGATTGATTCTTTTCATAAGTACACTAACCTAGAACACTTTTTATTGGTTAGAACAACCACAGGTTAGAGGAGAACTGATCCCAGTAAAGAAGGCTAAAATCAAAAATATAGGTAAATAACCTGCTGCGTTCTATCCCCATGAATGGTGGTTGCTGGAAACCCATTCATACACAACCAATGTTCCAGTGAATCAGCTCCTTTCTTTGTTTCCACAAAGACTAAAGTCAAAGCTTGCTGCAGGCAGGAAGTAAATCTATCAGTTATTCTCATAATGAAAAGAATTCCTGTTTATGTCCTACAAAAAAAGTATTCACGTGACAAGAGTGAAAATTTCATTAGTTATATCTAATAGTTAAGTTTAGAAAGCAACATACATAAAGGAGGGCAGAAGACTTAACAATAAATAAACAGGGGTGTACCTTCCCATGGGTCTCATTAGTTTTTTCAGCATGGACAAGGTCCATAAGGTAACTTCTTTTGTCTGAATCTGGAACAAATTCAACTCTCTGGACAATTAAATCAGTACTGGAGCCAACCCTTCCAACAGCGAGAAAGATGTAATTGTAAAGAAAGTCAGAGGCCAATCTCTGCATATAAGAATAATTAACATGTCATTTGTATACACAATACAAAAAGTGGTTATGCAAAGAAACTCTGATATCAAATTGAAAAAAGAAATTGCATGGAACAGCCAGTAAGATGTCATGATTAGTAAACAAAGCTGATATGCATGAAGCATATCAGTCTTACAAATTTGGGCCCACATTGTCCACCTTAAAATCCAAATTCAGACTGCAACAACTAAAAAAAACACAAACATGACTTAAAAATCATAAACAAATATCCCAGGATTATTGAGATACTGATTTGTAAGAACAAGATTTGATCAAATCTATCAAGTTCGCCTCTTAATTGACCATGGTATCAGACAAAACACCGTCTTGTCCAATCATATAGTTAGGACAATTACTACTCCAATTTATAAAAATTGTATTGTGATCCATATGAGGCATCTAATCAAAAAATATTAAACCAAATAGAACAATAATTAAAACACCAATTACACAGCAAAACAAAAGGCATGCATATTGCAAAAAAAATGTATCAGTTAGAAATAGCATGCAACTTTATGTTACTGTTTTATTTTGCATAACTTCAAAGGGGAAGAAGACTTTTAGCATGTCATTTGACTAAAAAAAATTAAGAGAAGGCCTACATAAAATAATTTTGAAAGAAATGAAACAAAACACTAAATAATACACTGTTTAAGATGTAGGACCAACCTGTATCTCCCTTGGAAATGTAGCACTAAACAGCATTGTCTGCCTCTGACCTGGTGGGGGCATATCCATTTGTTCCACAATTCTCCTAATTTGCGGCTCAAAACCCATATCAAGCATTCTATCAGCTTCATCCAGTGCTAAATATCTAATATTTTGTAATGACACTCTAGCCCTCTCAAGCAAATCTACAAGACGACCAGGAGTTGCCACAAGAATGTCAACCCCTTTCTCTAAGTCCCGCAGCTGGTAAAAGAATATTCTGTAAGCTAGTATTTCATTAAAGAAAAGATGAAATTTCAGCATAAAATACAATGTCCAATCACTACCCTAGTTTGGCAAATTTTGTCCATAACAAGCATAAATGCATTGAGAATTGCAAGTGTAACAAGCAAATAAAAATTCTTAATCTGATAGTACTTTGATACTGAAGCAAACAGCAACCTTGCACAGAAGAGCAAAGTTCCAACAATATCAATGGCAGTAACCAAGGAAGGGAAGTAGACAAGACAAGAATAATAATAGATTCATTTTTTTCCTTGTTCAGTAATATAAGAGTTATGGTGGAGAATGAATAACCATTCTAAATTCCAAAGAAATAGAAACAGCAGTGAGCAGAGCATTTATCTCATTGTATAACCATGCAAGGGTATATACCCATCATTAGGCCAAAATAGTATGTAACATGAACTGGGTAATGACTGGATGAAAACAATCATCTGCATGGGAGTTACAACTTGCAGGGAGAAGCCAGTGCATGCATAAAATTGTTCAGATAATTTTTCTGAATGTCTAGAAAATGAAATGCTAATATTAAAAAAAACAACTTGATTTTTGTTAAGTAACATCAATTACAGACATTTAAAATTAATAACAAAGGAAACTAATATTTAGTGAATAAAGGATGCAGCATTTCCTTTTTCAACTAATCAGGAAGCTTACATGGTAAACCAAGGGAAAATAACAGAAGTGGTACGTGTGTTTCACTTAAAATACAGCTAAAGCTAAAACAAGTACAACAGGCTATTGTTAGTTATAATAAGATGGACGGTTGGAAATTAAAAAATTATTTGAGTTGCTATGTATCACAATATTTACACACAGAAATTCACAGATGCACATCGGGAAGGATCCTGAAACAATTTAATTTTCAATTGTTTTGTTTTGGATATCTTATTTAGATTTCCCTAGTTTGTGAAAGAATGAGAGAAGGTTTAAATTTATAAAATTGATTGCTCAAACATAATTTTAAAAATTATTAATTTAATAGATTGTTTTAAAAAAATTGTATCTAATTTGACAGGCTCTTCTAGTCAAAATAGTCAATAATGCTTGGGGATACTTCTTCCCTAGGTGCATTTCATTCCTCTTTGACCTCCTCCACTGGGCCACTTGTAATTATCATTCAATTTCAGGATGCATACAATCAATTCTCATCTTTTCCAGGTTCAATTTCAGCCCTACATCTATTGCAAATTTGCCACATGCTGTTTTCATTTTGTTCATTGCATCAAGATAGGTACTTAACTTTCCTTGCAGACATTTTATGTCAGCATAGAATATCAAACATAACCAATTCATCTATGACTGCACAGATGCAACCAGCTTCAACAAAGGGGAAAAAACAAGATAAAGGAATGACACTATCATACTCGTTTTTGTGCCAAGTTTATGCCAATAAAATTATCATTTAACTCAGTGTTATCAAGTTTGTGCCAATAAAATTTTGCATTTTAAATACATGAATAAAGTCAGGAAACAGAATCAGAACCTGTTGATTAATTGGTGCACCACCATAGGCAACAACAACCCTCACGCCAGTTTGATAAGAAAACTTTCTGGCTTCCTCATGTATCTAGGAGAAACAACCATCAATTACTAAAGAAAATATGAAATTAATCGATTGGGGGAAAAATCAGAAGAAATAACTGCCAAGACAAACATGATTTTGGTCTCGAGTGAACGTACTTGGATAGAGAGCTCTCGAGTAGGTGATAAAATCAAAGCAAGAGGAAACACTGTCCTCGAGCCTCTTTGCCTTTGTGAAGGTGATCCTCTCATGATCCCACTGATGATTGGGAAGCAGAAAGCAGCTGTCTTCCCAGACCCAGTCTGAGCACAGGCCATTAGGTCCCTACCAGCAACAGATATAGGGATTGCATGACGCTGGACCGGGGTTGGCTTCACATACTTGCACCTCTTAATGTTCTGATTCAATCCCTCCCCCAAATCAATCTCTGCAAATGTGTTAACGGGTGGGGGCACATTCTCACCACTGGTCTCGACTGGAATGTCCTCGTAAGCATCAAAATTGATGCCAGTGTTCTCCTGGACATCAAAAACAGCTCTGCTGGTTACTTCCTCATTGGAAAATGGGTTCACCTCCGGCTCCCTGCGGTCCCAACCTCCTCCGCTTCTGGTGTTCCAACCACCGCCACCTCGGCCACCATCAAGACCAGACCTACCTAAATCACGGGAAGGAGTAGCACCCCAGCGGCTTCCTGCAGATGCTTGTGGAGGATAAGCAGAAGGCAATCTAACGGCAGAAGGGCCGTTCCCGACCACAGGGGCCTCCGAAGTTTGCGGCCGGTTACGAAGATGAGGAGGAACGTAGGAGTTAGTTCGTCGAGGGGCAGTATCTGCTGCGCCCGCCGAACTCTCGGCGTTCGCAACTGTATCAGCCCATGAAGCGCGCATGATTGAGAGGACAAACCAAACGAATAACTTGCACTATAAGAGATCTAAGTAGAGCTACCGATCATCAACACCGAATTGTGTTTGCCTGCCAAAAAAAAATATTAAAAATCGTACACCTTTGAGAGCATTGACGAAGATAACAAGGGAAGAAAAAAAATCAGATCTTTCGAAAAGGAAAAGAGGAACACGGACAACAAAATAGGAACTTTTTGCTCTCCTCTCGGAGAAGGCGGTGGTAAGAATCGGGAGGGAGAGATACCTCGCTAGAAAACGGAGAGCAACAGAGAGAAAGAGAGAGGCCACAAAAGGCGAGATAGGAGGGACGGACCAGAAGAAAGAAACCCTAATTAGCGGATTGAGGGCGTATTCGCGCGCGTATGTTTTGGAGACACGGGCAGGGTTACGTTACATGCAACCCGCGACAGACCGTATCAACGTAACATTAAATTACTTGTATGCCCTCGTAACATTTCTTTTATCTTATTTTATTTATTTATTTATTTATTTAATCTAAATATTCAGACTCGGATAAATTTAAAATATAAATTATGAAAAAACGACTTCCAAATGATTCAAATTCTGAATGCTTTACTACTATGCGACATTTTCTTTTTATTATTTATTATTGACGATGGTGTGTGTATATATATTTTTTTTATTATTTATTATTGACGATGGTGTATATATATATATATATATATATATATATATATATATATATATATATATATATATATATATATATATATATACTTCCAAATGATTCAAATTCTGAATGCTTTACTACTATGCCACATTTTATTTTTATTATTGACGATGGTATATATATATATATATATATATATATATATATATATATATATATATATATATATATATATATATATATATATATATATATATATGAGTAATGATAGGGATAGTGAATTTGGGACAGTGAATGCGATAGTGAATGACATGGTAATTATTGTGTACACGTCCGATCATCGATCGGACACAACCGTCGGCCTTCGGCCGCCGCCCCGAACCAAACTATACCCTGGGGGGCACGGTGAACCCATCGGGGATCGCCGCAATTGCGATCTCGCATCATTGACCGTCGATTTCGATAGGTTCACCGTTGCCGGCGATCCTGACGAGTTCACCGTCCTCCGAAGGTATAATTTGATTCAGGACGATAATCAGAGGCCATCAGTGGTGTCCGATCGGCGATCGGACGTGTACACATTAATTGTACGTCATTCACTGTCCCATTCACTGTCACAAATTCACTGTCCCAATCATTACTCTATATATATATGGGAAATGATTTGAAGAGTGAATTTGGGAGAGTGAAAATTATAGTGAATGACGTGCAATTAATGTGTACATGTTCGATCGTCGATCGGACACCACCGGCGGCCTCTGATTGCCGTCCCGAATCAAACTATACCTTGGGAGGACAGTGAACTCGTCAGGATCACCGGCAACGGTGAACCCATCGAAATCGACGGTCAATGATGCGAGATCGCAATTGTGGCGATCCCCGACGGGTTCACCGTGCTCCCAAGGTATAGTTTGGTTCGGAGCGGCGGCCGAAGGCCGCCGGTAGTGTCCGATCGACGATCGGACATCAAACGTGCCGTCGATTGACGGTCAAAATTTTCACTGAGGCATTCACTTTCACTGTGCGTATCATTACTCTATATATATATATAGGAGATTGTTCTCCTGCGGGACAAACCACGCGCGTCCATGCGTGCCAGGTTTTTTCTTTTTTTTTTTGAAATTAACAATTCCTCACGTTAATCATTTTTTTTAATTTCTAATTTTTTTTCTCCTCCCCGCTCGCTCGTCTTCTTCATTGGCGCGGCAGACGACGGGCGGGCGACGGGCGGTGATGACAGAGGCGACGGTGGCCGGAGGCGGCGACGGCAGCCTGAGGCGGCGACAACACCACGCAGAGGAAGAGCGAAAGGTGCTCAAAGGCGTCGAACAGGGGCTGGAGGTGAGCAAGGAACTTGGTGCTGGAGGGATCCGGGTGCGGGCTGCGGAAGGCAGGAATGGGGAGCTCGTGAAACGAGATGGCTTTGGCGAAGGAGGACCAGGCAGGGTGGAGGCGGGAGGTGGCCTGACGGACGTGCGTGGTGGTGGACGCGTAGCGGACGGTGAGTCCTCGGCGGGAGCAAAGGAAGAGCGAAAGGTGGAGGAGCTGACAAACCACGTAGTGGACGGCGAGTCCCCGACGGGAGCCGAAGGCGGCGACGGCACCACGCGTAGTGGACAGTGAGTCCACTGCTGGTGTCGCCTCCTCTGACTGTCGTCGCCGCCTCCGGCTGCCGTCGCATGTAGTCCACCGTCGCCCACTATCGCGCCAAGGAAGAAGACGAGTGGGGAGGAAAAATAATTAACAGAGGAAATGTTAATTTCTAAAAAAAAGGGAAAATCACGTTGTCGCACATGGGCGCGCACTATTTGGGGCGCAGGAGAACAATCTCCTATATATATATATATATATATATATTTATATACACACACAGTGTTTGGGAGAGTTTTTGTTAGTTATTTTTTAGATTCTAACTACATGAAAGTATTTTTGAATATTTGTGAATGTCAGATTCTGCTTTAGTTTCTGTAACTTTTACTCAAAAACTGGAAGCAAGAATTTGATATTTTTTTCTATTTCTGTTTTTTTGCTTATGGTCTTGAATTAAAAGTTAACATTTATACTCTTAATAAATTTATCATTTTACATAAGTATCACCACAATTTAAAAAAAATTATATAATTTATATTTTCAAAATTTTTTATAGATATTTTTATAAATTTATATAAATTTTATCATTTTTTATTTTAATTCTTATAATTCTTATATTTTTTTTAAACATATATATTATTTTAAAAAATAATTTTGATATAATATTTAAAATATAATAATAAATATATAGAAGTGCAACATCGTAGAAGTGCAAAACTAAACATGCAACATCGTAGAAGTTGCTATATGCCCAAGAAGCATATAATAATATAATAATAAATATAATATTCAAAATAATTTTGATATAATAAGATAAACTAAACATGCAACATCGTAGAAGTGCAATATGCCCAAGAAACATGGGGCAGTCCTAGAAGGGCTTTAGGGGTAACGATTAATTATTATCTTTTCCTCTAATACGCCTTAGAGGCAATTTATGTAAGCATATTGCATGGCGATGGTGATTTTTAGTAGTTTATGTTGTTGCATGAGATAAGTTTGGCGTCTATAATCATATAGTCTAAATTACCTTACCGACATTATGACAAGCATTCACTTGGTTGGTATGCTAGTGACGTGTAAGATAATTGAATTATAGATAAGGGTGGATACAGGCCCCTGTGTTGATACAGGCGCCTGGGAAGGGGATCTTATCCCTGCTGCGAGTTCGGCGCGAAGATGAGGTTTGACCAAGGCTTATGAGGCACCCCACAACAACTCAGGCGCCCTAGACATGAGTATATAAAGGGGTTCGACCCCTCAACTCAGTACACCAATTTCAAGATCATTCTAAGCATTCTGAGTGACGATAAAGCACTAAAGACGAAGCTCTATAAAAAAGGAGGCTCCAGGAGGAAGTGCGCGACACTTCGGAGTTCCAGATCAGCTGAGTCTTCGACCCTTTGTTTGGTTTGAATTTATGTTTCTGCATTTACTTTTCTTAATATTTTGATTGTAAATTGTGCACTGTAAGACGGGTTTCTCTGCTTCCGGAAAGCCCGGAAATGAGACCATTAGTGGACGGGAGTTTCCCGTGCTTTGGCCTTGGATGTACTGACCCTGGGGGGTTGGGAACCAAGTAAATCCCGTATGTACAAGTGTCTTTCATTTTCGTTCTTTATTATTTCCGCTACGCACTAACTTTTTGTCTAGAATGATCGAAAGACATTCTTTCCGAAGAAATTTTAACGAGTCGATATTCACCCCCCTCTATCGAGGTACCGGTCCCCACAAATTGCACAGAAGATCAGTCGACTGATTTTTCTGTAACCTCTACCAATCGACTAGTAAAACCCTAAACCTAGGATTTCCCTTTCCGAGTACATTTCACTCGCACTCGAACCCTCACGACCCACTTGACTTATCTTGCATCCTTGACCTATTGCCTTCAAGCTTTCTTCGACTTTGACTCTCATCCGTCGAATGCATACAAGCCCGCGGCTTATCTTCACATGTCATCCTTCATGTATGCCTCGAAGTGTGCTTCCCTCAGCTCATCGTTGTTGCCTTATTCACAGTCCCTTGGATGTTCCTCTATACTTCAACGAACCCGAAGTCATCAAGCTGAGTCTATGTGTATCCTACAGAACCTACACACTCAAATACACATATCAAATACAAGGGTGAACCTAACTTAAAATATTTGCCCAAACATCAAAACACATAGTCTCATGGACCATAGATTGCCTCACCATTTTTGATGTTTAACAATACGTTTAAGTTAGAAAAAACAAATAACAAATATAATCCTAAAAATATTTGGACTTACGTTGCCAAGGTTACACCTTGGACTTATACCGTCAATGCATATGCCAATATGCAATGCATGCATTCTATCACAAGACATTCCCTACACCTAAACTCCCCATTGAGTTGGGATTTTTATCAAAGGGCTTTTTAAGCCTCTCTAAAGCTCCCCTTACATTTGGACTTATCAGGGGTTTTTAAGAACCTCTCCAAGGCTCCCCCTTTGCCAATACATAAGCAACAATACTCCTCCTTTACCTTAGCTCTCTCTTAAGCTAAGATTTCTTACAAAAGCGTGTTTAATTTTCCACTTAAACCTAACACTTATCCCCCTTTACTACACATCAAAATGAATTTCAACAATCTCCCAATCATTGAATTTTTTACCCTCTAATAACTATAAACATTGTGTATTAATCTCCCATAAGATTATACACAAGTTTTACATCATTATGACACTTTTTGATTTTGTTGAAAACAGTTTTAGCATGTACCAGTCAACTGAGACAGTTACTAGTCAACTGATCCTTATCGAAAAGCAACTCACAGAATTATCGATCAACTGCCCTCTCCACTAATTAACTGATACCCTAATATCAGTCTATTTCTATATTCTGAAGTCAATTTCAGAAATACATAACTAATTTCATAAATCTTCAAAAATTCTTAAATTTTGTGAAGAGGTTTGTGGTACCCGTGTCTACTTGAGAAAAATACATTCAAAAATATATCTATCACCAATCTCAAGATTGACACAAAACCCAAAACTATCTAAATGGATCAATTGAACTTTGACCTAAAGTCCTAGTTTTAACTTCCTCTTGATGTATTTGCCCATACCAACCCACAATGCATCTCTAGCATTGGTTTATATGGTATCTATACATCAAAAATTAATTTTCATGTAATTTGACCCCAATGTCATATTTTCATACATGAAATATAATCTCAATGTGCCAAATCTCAAAGATTAAGACTCAAATCCGTCTCTAAACCCTTTAACACATTTCAAGGCCCAACTAGACTCCCAAGTAGTAGCCACTTAAGATTCATTGACCATGGATCCCAACTTGACTCTTAGAGCTCCCCTTGAGCTCTTAGCCTTAGCCACCTCCCTAGGTGACTCATCTACAATCACACGGTCACACCGGTATACCTCTGGTGATTCTTGGTCTACAAACCTAATATTCTTAACCTTGAACATCTCATCCTTGGTTAAATTCTTCTTCTCTTTAACCTTGGATATCTTGTCCTTGGTTAAGATCTTCTTGTAGGATTAGTGGTGTCAACAGAGGGGGGGGTGAATATCGACTTGTACTTTCTTTCGTCTTTAAGTCGTTCATTCGTTCAACTTTGTAACAGAGTCGTTAGTAGCACAGTAGAATAATAAGTAAAGAGAAAAGACATAACACAAACAAGCGGAATTTTTACTTGGTTCCAACCCCCCAGGGTCAGTACGTCTGAGGCCTAATTACGGGTAGCGTCCATCCACTAGTGGTCTCCTTTCCGAAAGTTTTTTGGAGGAGGAGAAACCCGTCTTACAGTTTTGATTACAAGCAAAATAATAATAATAAAATAAATTCAACTTGTAATATGCAAACCAAATGTGAAGGTCTCGGCCAACTCTAGAAGTTGGAAGCACCGTGCACTTCTTCTTAGAGTCTCCTTGGTCGCAGAGTTTCGTCATAACACTTTTTCTTAGCAAGGAATGAATAATCGGATGGAAAGATTGTTGATTGAAGCCAAGGGGGTGAAACCCCTTTTATACTTGATCTTGGGGACCTGATAGGCTATAGGGGCACCCTACACGTCACCGGTTCAGCCGTGTCCTTATCCGCAGGTTCGACCAAACTTTATCCGGTTCTTGGGCGCCTAGGAGCACTGGGGTGCCTGGGAGCAACGAGGCGCCTGGGAGCTGACGTGGTGCGACCGCCAACTCAGCTTTGTCACCTGCTGAGAAAACCCCTCTAGGGCGCCTGAGTCCTCTCAGGTGCCCCTGATCGCAACAGCTGGTTCCTTTAGCCTGCAACCAAGGTTAGTCAAAGAACACAATATAATAAGGTAAATACGTGCATGAATGACAGCTAGAGTTGTATGTAGGACCGGTGCCGTCGATAGAGAGGGGGTGAATATCGACCGTTGAAAAATCTTCAGAAACTTCGTAAGACTTTTGTTCGTTTTGGACTCAGAGCGTTAGTGCAGCGGAAAATAAATAGAACGAAGAAAAACAATCACGACACAGCGCACGCGGGATTTACTTGGTTTCCAACCCCCAGGGTCAGTACATCCAAGGCCTAAGCACGGGAACGCCCATCCACTATTGGTCTCCTTTCCGGACTTTCCGAAGGTGGAGAAACCCGTCTTACAGTGCAGAAGTACAATAAAAAAATATGGCAAAGTAAGTACAGAATAATAAAACGCAAACCGAACAAGCAAGTTTTGAAACTCGACTGATCTGGACCTCCAGAGTGCCGCGCACTCCCTCCTGGAGCCTCCCGGTCGTAGAGCCTCGTCTTTAGCGCGTTGTCGTCGGTTAGAACGTTCAGAATGGATCTGGAGAGTTGTGTCATGAAGCCTTGGGGTCGAGCCCCTTTTATAGTGCTCCTGGGGGCGCTTGATTCGCTGGGGTCGCCTGACACGTGCCTTCCGATCGGAGAACCTTCATCTGCAGCTCGGTCAGCGCTTATCCCTTCTGAATCGGCCTCTGGAGCTGATTGGGGCGCCCGGGACCTCCTGGGCGCCTAGCTTGACTTGGTCTGCTGGCTTCGTGGCTGATTTACTTCGATTACCTCTTTGGCTTTGACCTTGGGCGCCCGGGACCTCCCGGGCGCCTAACCCAGTGTGATTTTGAAGCATTCTTGCTTCATTGCTATTTTGGCCTTGACCTCGGGCGCCCGGGACCTCCCAGGCGCCTAGCCTCAAAGCTTCCAACCCAAGACTGGGTTTTACTCTTTGATCTGGGCGCCCCCATCAATAAAGGCGCCTGGCTTGGCTGCTTTCCAGCCTTTTGTCTGCTTTGTCTCCGGTTCTTGGTACCTGCAAGATACACAAACACAAAGCAAATATACATACAATATTAGCCTTAAGGACTTGGTTCGGACTTCGGATTTTCACGAAACCCAAGGTCGAACCGACGCAAGTTCTCACCCCCGAGAACGTGCCTTTCACCTACTCCTTTCAGGAGACAATTGCCACCCCGGTCCTTCGGGTGGACTTTTGCTTAGCCTCCGATACTCCCGGATCTCGAGACGTCCGAACCCCGACCCGTCTCTACTTCTGTCCTTAGTCATCGCTCAGCTAAGTTGTTGAGTCCCTCGGACCAAGACTTTGTGCCCAAACCCTAAGTCCAGGACTTCGGTGCCCAACCCTCGACCAGGTCTTCTTGCCCAGTCCTCGACCAGGACTTCGGTGCCCAGCCCTCGGCCAGGTCTTCTTGCTCAGTCCTCGACCAGGACTTCGGTGCCCAGCCCTCGGCCAGGTCTTCTTGCCCAGTCCTCGACCAGGACTTAGTGCCCACCTTCCGAGCAGGTCTTCGGTGCCCAGCCCTTTGCCAGGACTTAGTGCCCAATCCTCGATCAGGACTTAGTGCCCACCTTCCGAGCAGATCTTCAGTGCCCAGCCCTTTGCCAGGAGTTAGTGCCTCGATTTACTAGGACTTTGGTCCATTTTGTTACTCCTCACTTAACTCCCCTTTCCTAGTTTAATGTATCACTGACTTAAGTATATTGTCAAACATTAAAACACTTAGAGGAGAACAACATTGATGTAACTTGCACCAACACCGTATGGTTCTGACTTTGAATTTCAAATAAAATCCTAGGTCGAACCGATGCCTACTGTTCCATTTTCTGGGGAACGCGTCCTCACCTAGAAGTTACTTTTTGCCAACCGGGACCTTCGGTTGGATTTTTGCTTGGCCTATGAGACTCTCGGATCTCGAGACATCCGATCCTTGACCTGTCTTTACTTTTGTCTGTTGTCCTCACTCGTCTAAGTCTTTTGCCCGATCCTCGACCACGACTTCGTGCCCAATTCCTCAAACTAGGACTTCGGTACCCAACCCTCGGCTAGGTTTTCATGCCCAATCCTCGCCAGGACTTCGTACCCAACCCTCAGCCAGGACTTTGTGCCCAATTCCCCGAATTAGGACTTCGTGCTCAACTTTACTTACCAGGACTTCGGTGCCTTATAAGGACTTCTTTGCTAGTCATTTTAATCTTGATTAGACTTCTCTCTGTCAAATATTAGGTCCTATTTGGCTTAGTCCTTGGTCTAACCGACCAGATTTGAGTTTAGTCACTCAGCCGAATATCAAGTCCGATTTGGCTTATCCTTTTGGTTAAACTAACCAACCTAGGGTTCTCTGTCAAACATCAAATCCTATTTGGCTAACCCTTATTCTACCTGACCAAACCTTAGTATATTGTCACACATGTCATATCTATGTTTGATCACTTTGTCAAACATTAAGTCTTGTTTGGCTTACCCTTTGGTCAAACTGATCAAACCTGGATTTACCCTACCAAATATCAAGTTCTGTTTGGCTTAATCCATGATCACTTTGACTAGACCTTGGTATATTATCAAATATCGAAATACTAGAGGTTGACTATTCATGTTTGATGCTTTTTGCACCAATACTTCTTGCCCTTAAATGACACTCCCTTGCCATTTTTGGACTTCTCCTCCATTCCATAGTTATTTGCTACCCTAACATATATCTTTTCATTAGCATTTGAGAACTTACATCGGTATTTTAAATCTGATATATCATTGTTGGATTTTTTTTGCTACCCAATATCATATCTAACTCCTTAGATCCAATAGTTAATCTATCTAAGATTTTCTCCAATTTCTCAATATTTGCCCTCAAAGCTTAATTTTCCCTTTCTAAGTTCTTAAACCTAAAATCGACATGTCCACCATGGACATTCGTAGACCTACCAATTTGTCTAGGCATATGTCTCCTATCTTGGGATTTATGTCTTGGTCATTAGGTTTATCATGACTAGGTTTATGAGTATGCATGAACTTCCTAGGGTTATGATTTACATTATTAACCCTACTTCTATCATGATATTTAAATAAAAAATTATGCATGCGAGTATAAGCAAAATTATTCCTAGCATACATGAGAAAATTTAAATTTGAATTACATTTTTTTTTAACAAAAGGAAAGGATCTTATTTCAAGAAGAGGAAAACCCAAATTAGAAGGGGGGGTCAAACCTAACCCTCTAATATGGGGTTACAGTGAAGAAACGAACTGATTTACAAATTGAGAATCTGAACAAAGGATTGACATGAAATACTTATATACAAAGCAGCCATTTAACATTGATTATAACATCTTCCAAACTAATCCACCTTGATATATTTCCATAATTTCGAAGATGATCAATTAAGTTCTAAACACTTTAAGAAATCGTCCATCTTTTAAAGCCGCACCAAGGAAGAGAGATACAGAGATCTATTGGATCGGGTTGGACTGGCTAGAGGGGAGTGAATAGACGGAAAAAAAAATTATAAAAGTGGAGGCACTCGTCTTTAAAAAAGAAACTTGGTTGCAACTGAGAACGTTGCTTCCAAGGCAGTGGACGCTCAATAAAAATCTCCTTATGGCGGAGAAGCCTTACAAAAATAGCACGCTAGACTTTTAGAGAGTTTACAAGAAATGAATTAATTGAATCATTTCTAAAGCAAAACCTCTAAGTCTATTTATAGCCTAAGAGAATAAATCTGGATTGTTGATTGTTGATCACTTTTCTCTTAGCCGTTGATCCATGGATGTAATCTGGATGGTTGATCTTGGATGGGATTAAATTGCATCCATTGGATTTGATTAAAGGATAATGTAACATTATCCTTTAAGTTTTAATTGTTTTAATTAAAACTTTATCTTTCCTCGAGATGGCTGTTGGAATCTCCATGTCGCTGTTGTAATCTCTAAGTAGTAATATCGGCAACATTTTATTGCCATTGCCCTTTAGTCCAAATGGTAAGTGGGTTAGTGTGTGTTGTTGAGGTCTCGGGTTCGATCCTTCATGGCACCAAATAATTTTCTCTTTTCTTTTGGGCGCTTGGACTAGTCTTTTTGATTCTTCGTCTTCTGGGTGATTTCCGGCCAACCGGAGTTAGGCTCACCCGAACCCGACTCCGGCCTTTCGCCCCTCGAGCATCCTTCCTCCCGGCTTCTCGTCCCTCGTACACCGCGTACGTCCTTCTCGCTCCACCGGCGTACTCTTCCGCAGCTTCCGCGTCCCTCGGATTGTACCGAGCCCGTCGGCTCACTTCCCCGCACAATCCTTCTCGTCCGCTACGTCTTACGCTCGACTTCCTCCGTACCTAAGCTCCTGTACACTTAGCAGAGGGATTAAACATACCAGGACCTAACTTAAATCGGTTGATCACATCAAAATCAACCAGGGGTACTTACAAGATCAACCAGTCTACAGCAGAAATGCAGGCTTTGAGAGCAAATACTATTACGAATCAGAATTTGGCACTAAGTTCTTCACAACATTCACAATGCAATAAACCAGGAACAAGCATATCTTCCAATTTCATAAACCATTAGCAGTATCCTTGACTTTAGCAAACAGCTAACAATTAGAAACCATCAAAGTATTCAGAACAGCCAAGCAAGTTTCAGAACAGATTAACCTCTGATAGCATCTCTGCACACATTTTGACTGAGATATAACCTTTACAAAATTAGCAGCGCTTCAGAGAGCAACCAGAAAATCAGTAAACAGACAAGCTTTGAGATCAAGATTACTACGTATCAAAATTTGACAATATCCTCCATTCCATATGACTATTACAATATCCAAACTGCCATACAGCTTAGAATTCAACCAAGCATTCGGAAGACAAATTGGTAAGTTACAGAATCAGAAAGTCAGAAATCTCTGAATGTTTCAATTCCGCAAGTAGTTTTGACTAGCATACAATAAACAAAGAACATCTATATTACAGAATTCAGCTAGCAAAAGAATAAACAATTCTGCACGATAGCTGGCATCAATTCTAGACACTGTATATGAGACAAACCTGAATGCTATGTATCAAATAGAGTAGCATTCCTACATCCAATATATGATAAGTATTATCACCAGAGCAATCTGTGCTGCAGTTACCTATGAAATTCTTCCAAAGCAAATTCATATTATATGATTACCAAGAAAACCACAATATTAGTGAGCCTTGCAAATATGAAGAACACTTCAGAGACTTTGCAAGATAATATCGAAGGACCAAATCTCCCATTACAGTAACTTTACAGGATACAACTTGAACGACACCTCTGAATTTAACTACAGAATATTAAAGACCAAGAGCCAATCTCAAATTCTAACAGTAGCCAAAATGAATTGGGTCAGCAGCCCTGGCAAACTGAATGATTCACAATTTTTTTGGCAAGACGAATATATGACATACTTAATCTGTCTAATTTGCAAATGCCAATAAGCATCTTATCTATATCATCAGCACCTAAAATCTTTTATGTAGAGGAACTAAAGGCTTGATTTGCAAGGTAATCAGCAGCTGAATTGACCTCCCTAAATGTATGTGTAAGCCAAATCTGATGTTGGCTCAAAATACCTTTAATTTTAGTAATCAGCTTGCGATAATTCCATGGAATCAAAGAAGATTGCAGCATCCTTAAAGCCACTAAAGAGTCTGATTCTAGCCAGATGGGGGTGTATCTATTGTGCAAACATAATTCCAACCCCTTCAATATTGCAATTAGCTTAGGTTTAACATTCGAAGCAATACCAACATTACCAAACTTTGCTAACATGATCCGACCCTCATGATTTCTGATAATAGCTCCATACGAAGCAGGACCTGGATTACCCTTTGATGCTCCATCTGTATTAACCTTATAGATTCCATATTTCGGCATCTTCCAATGCACTATTGAGATACTAGTGACCGCCCTATTGTTGACTTGGTGACCCATAACACCCATTGCCTTACTACAACCTTTCCACTGATTTTTCTTGATCAGTCCTGCTGCCATGGCTGTCTGAATATAAGAGCTGACCTTCCATATGATTTTATTAGCCGACGGCCTGATTCCACGATGCTTAGAATCATTTCTAGCACACCATAAATTCCAGAAAATCAATAACGGTATCACTTCTTTGATATGCCCATCTCTTGACCAGGAGTTTCCAATTCTCCAACACTCCAAAATCTGATATCTATCTACCCCAAATAATTATGAAAAATGTCTCCAAGCCTCCTTAGCAATCGGACTCATAAAAAAACAATGATCCCAATATTCTACATCATTACAACATTGACATTTAGAAGCTAATACCACTCCTTTTTGCTGTAATATATCATCTAATGGAATCCTTCTTTTTAAAAAAACGCCAAATAAATATCGAAATACTTGGAGAAAGAATTTTACTCCAGTAAGCATTCCAGATTTCAACAGGGTGCTGCACAATTCTGATACAATTCCAGGCTGACTTTAGTGTGAACTTGTCATTCAAGGTTGGTTTCCAAAGGATGTTGTCACGACAGTTTAGATTCTTCCCAACTATAATATCATTTTCCTTCCATTTAGGTACATCAAACTCCAATATCTCATCAATAATGCTGGTTGGGACAATGTTCCTCAGTTTGGATAAATTCCAACCTTGGTTGCTAAAAAAATCTAGCACTTTCCAATTTGGGTTCCCCACTACCTCACAAGTTTGATATAGTGGACCTTGATCTAACCAAGTGTCATACCAAAAATATATTCCTCCATTACCAACAAGCCAACCAATATTTTCCTCCGCTAAGCATCTAATTTTAATAAGATGGCGCCAACAAGGGGAAGCCCTCCAATTAGCCGAAACCACAGTTGAAGGAGTTGATCGACAATACATCTTCAATAGGAATTTTGCCCATGGGGTGCCTTGTTCCCGGAACCTAAACCAAAGCTTCATTGCAGTAGCTGTTGCAATATCTGATAATTTCCTGATACCCAAACCCCCCTCCAACTTAGGCTTACAAATATCAGACCAAGCTATCCAATGAAATTTCTTTTTGGAATTAGACAAACCCCCAAAGAAATTAGCAAATATCATTTCTATATGGTGTTGAACCGCCAAAGGTGGAAGTAAAACCTGCAAGGTATAAAATGGGATTGAAGTTAAAACACTTTGGATAAGTAGTAAACGACCACCAAAAGTAAGCCTTTGGATATTCCAGCCCATTATCCTCTTATTGATTTTTCCAATTAATGATTGGAAGTGGCTTGATTTCCTGTTCCCAGCTATAATAGGAACACCCAAATAAATCATTGGTTGTTGACCTTCCATAAATCCAGTAATAGAAGCAATTGACCCTTTTCTGATACTTGAGATGCTTTTAGATGGGAAAAAAAAAACTTTTGCCCTCATTGATAGATTAGCCCGAGCATGTCTCATATTCCTTTAAAAATTTCTTGATACGCTTAACATTATTGATTGAACCATTCATAAAGATAACAATATCATCTGCATATGCTAAGTGAGATAATTTGTAATCACAACCCAGAGTGAAATATAGCTGAGAGTATTTATTAAATAAAGCATCCAAACCTCTAGATAAGAATTTCGCCGCAATGATAAAGAGTAGTGGAGAAATAGGGTCACCTTGCCTCAAACCTCTTCTAGAATGAAAGAAACCCGACAGTTGCCCATTGATTTTAACAGAAAACCAGCATTCTATAATGCAACGTTTGATAAGCCCAATAAAATCAGCCGAAAATCCAAAAGCTTCCATGACTTTAAAAAGAAAAGACCATTGAACTCTATCAAAAGCTTTAGCCATATCTAGCTTCAAAATTAAATTGCCACCTCTGACATGATAATTCAACTTATGATTAACCTCTTGAGCCAATAGTATATTATCTGAAATCAATCTGCCTGATACAAATCTGCTCTGTGAAGGCGAAATGATTTTGTTCATGATTTTGCTCAATCTTGAGGCTAATAGCTTGGAGATAATCTTGTTTAAAACATTACACAAACTAATTGGCCTGAAATCTTTCCATTGTTGTGCATTGTCTATTTTTGGAATTAAAATGATTGTAGTAGCTGCCATACCCTTTGGCATTGAGCTTCCACGAAAAAAATCCAAAACTGCCTCCAAAATATCATCCTTAATAATATCCAAGCAAGATCTATAAAATTGAGTTGAGAATCCATCAGGACCCGCCGCACTATCCATTGACATTTCCCAAATAATACTTTTTATTTCCTCCATATCCGGAAGCGTAGTCATACTAGCATTGTCACCTATATTAATCAAGGCAGGTATATGATCAAAATTAACATCATCACAATTAAAATTCTCACCAGTTAATAATTTCTCAAAATAAGCCGAACTTGAAGCTTGAATTAGCTCTGGTTTGTCTAAACAAATTCCTTCATCCCAAACTCTAAAAATCCTGCTAGCCAATCTTTTCTTTTTAACCAAATCATGAAAAAACTTAGTATTTCTTTCACCATCTAACATCCACTTTACCGCAGCTTTTTGTTTCCAATAAATTTCTTCCATATGTAACATATTGAAGAGTTGCGCCTATTTCTGAGCTTTGTTTATTTTGTTAACTTCCGAAGGAACTGAGCCAAAATTCTTCTCTGCTTCAGCAAAACTTTCCTCTGCTTTGGTGATATTATCATGTATATTCCCAAAAACCTCCTAATTCCACCATTTCAAATGTTCTTTAAGCCTTTTTAACTTAAGTTGCAGTTTTTTTAGACCTTTCACAGCAGTCGGCAGCCTCCAATTCAGAGTGACAGTTTGAAAAAAATTATGGTGTTTAATCCACATATTCTGAAAATGAAATGAAGCAGCAGGTTTTGGAAAATTAGGGAAAGTAATAAGCAGTGGGCAGTGATCAGAGGAAGTCCTACTTAGATGTTCCACACGAACTAAAAATTCACTAGCATTCCAAGAAGAGGATAAAAGAATTCTGTCCAAACGTTTCCAGATTTTATTATTTGTCTAGGTGAATCTATCCCCAACGAAACCTGCATCAACTAAACCAGCTAACATAAGGAACTCATTAAAATCATTAACTGGTCCAGACTTTGAGATAAAACCTTTGGAATGTTCACTTGGGCTGGAAATAACATTAAAGTCTCCTCCGATTAACCAAAATTCAGAATCATCTGGGCTAATCTCTAATAATTTCTCCCAAAGAATAGCTCTATCTGATTGAGAACATTTAGCATAAACCACTGTCATTAACATTTTTATAGGAAAAATATGAGAACTGATTTTCATATGAAGAAGTTGCTCATGATCTAATAGCAATTCAAATTCTATATTAGCATCAAATAGAAACCAGATTTTCCCGGAGCAATTGGAAATAGCATTAGCAAAGCCCAATCGCCTGGTGATAAAATTCACATCAAGTTTAATAAAAGGTTCAAGAATGGCCAAGAAATTCAGGTGATACTTTCCTCTTAAAAAATGAGTTCTTCTTAGTGATGCATCAATCCCAATCTCTCTAATATTCCATATAATACCTGCCATTAACAAAGATTTGCAGAAATAGCATTTTGTGTTTGTGTCTTACTCCAGGTGACTCTACGGACATCATCTGGGCCAGCTGTAAAAGGAGCAGAAGCTTTTGAGGTTTTTTTTCCTTTCCCCATTACTTTGCCATTACTTATTTTTTGAGACTCCAAATCCGCTAAGTTACAGGAAGATGATCTATGCAACTGTTCCTCAATCTCATTATCTGTGTCTTCCTCTTCCAAAAAGGATTTAGAAGTTACAGCGATATTAGATACACTCTGTTTAGCCCAAGGCTGTTCATTTGTTATAGCTTGTTGAATTTCTTCCATTGGAAAACCTGAAATGTTTATATCCATCTCAGAAGAAGAGCCTACTACTGGTTTATCCTTTAGACATCCTTTTTCCTTCTCAGACCATGAAACATGCTGTTTAGGCTTAATGTTTTTGTTATGTTCTGCAACCATGTCAACCAGAGCATCCTTATCCCCTAGTGAATTATCCTCCTGATCAATCCCATTTTGCACAAGCACATCTTTATTAGGACTACCAACAGTCAAAAGCACACCTTTTCCATTACTTTCCTGCAATTCACTGCTTGATACAATTTGTGTTGCTTTTAAGAATTCATTATGTCCATGATCTCCCTTATATAAATCAGCTAAAGGCTGAAAACGATTTATTACTTTATCAACCACATTGACCTCCTTTCTACTGATTTCTATTAATTTCTTTTTCTGAACCCATTTTTGTTTCTCAGCTTGTTTCAATTCAATCTCAAATGTTTGATCTACTGAATGAGTAGGCCCTGTATTTTGATGTATCTTTTTATTTAACTGAGGCCTCAAATCATCTTCCACAGCTTTAATTCCTTCTTCAGACAACCATATCGGCTTTGGCTTATTCCCATTTACATAGCATTCTTCTATTGAATGTCCCAAATGCTTACAATCCACGCAGTATTTAGGTAATTTTTCATATAGAACTTTCTGAAGACGCTTCTCATCCCCTATGCCAATCCAGAATTCTTCAATTCTGGGTTTCAACAGATCTAGCTCCACACAAATTCGAGCAACAGAAAGTTTAGTATCATCCGCTGTACCTTCATCCATTTTAATTGGTTTTCCAACAATGCTTGCCATTGAAAATAAACTATACTTATTAAACACATGAATTGGTAGATCTGGTAAGTGAATCCATATTGGAACCATTGATGACTCTTCATCATAAGAAAAGTGAGGCGACCATTTGAAAATTCTCAGTGGAACACCTCCAATAGACCAAACTCCACGGCACCAAACCCGCGCCATATCTTCATTTGAGGTAAGATGTATAAAAATGTACCTGGCTCGCAATAAACGGATATTATAGAATCCAGAAAGCCCAAAATTTCTGAAAGCTTGATCAATGATTGCTTGACTCGGTCGCCAACCTGAGAATTTGCCAATTAAGGAGAATTGATAAGGAGACGTCATACCTGAAATCTCATCTTCTGAATAAAAAATCCCAGGCTTGTTATTATAGATTGTAATCGGCTTGAAATTAGCTCCTATATCAACAAAGCTCTTCTTGGTCGAACGGGGAGAGACGGGATTGACGACTGCTGCATACGATGTGTTTGATTTCAAATTCACTTGAGAGGAAATGCGGTCTGGAGCTCCATCTATAGATGTAGAGCCCAGATTAGGTTTAGCATTAGCCAGCGACTCTTCACACTCTGGCGCCGCCCCACCGATGACAGGATTTTGATGGGAAACACCATCGCGGATGGGAAACGAAGGTATAGAAGCCTTGAAGGATACTAGGGGAGGAAGTACAGAATGCATCGCAAGTGAAAAGGCCGAGCGTTTCAAATCGCCGATGTTGACCAGTCCGCCTTTAAATCCAGTGGCCACATAAATTTGAATTACATTTCAAATTAGAGATTACCTTCCTTGCCCTTGTAGCTCTCTCTTTACGTGAGCTCTTCTTTTTCTTCTCCCACTTCTTCAAGTGCGCTAATTTCTTGAGTTCTTCATTCCTTAGGCACTTCGTGTGGTAGTGTCCATGCTCACCACACGTGAAGAATCTAATGTGCTTTTTCTTTTTCTTTTTTCCTACAACTCATGTTATAATTTAAAAGAATTGACTTGGATTTAGGGTTTACCTCCTTCTTACCGAATGGACAACTTATCTTTGTAGTGTCCCTTCTCATTGGATCAAAAGCAAATGATGTGGTCTTTTTGGTATGGCTTAGTGGTTTCCAAGACAACCACATGGTCGTATCTGAGAGACCTCTCTATGTCTACGGATTAAAAATGTAATCCGAATAGAGACCCGTCCCTCTAACGACTGTCTCGTCGTCGTGTTAATTAATCCAAGTTACAACTTAGCCAAAATCGAGGTTAAGGTCTTGTAACTTTTCGGATTAATTAACCGTGGAAAAGACGACGATTTGGATCGTCGATTTTTGTGTTTATCTTTGGGGTCCAGTTAGTTAATTATTGTCTATGATAACAAATCAAAATAAATAACTAACATGCATAAAATGACGAGACGAAGTAATATGGCACAATTAAAACATAGCAAAACAAAATCGGAGCTCGGGAGAGTTATACCTCGCCGTTTACCTCGCAGTCTTCTACCTTATGACCCTCCCCTCCTGGACGTCATGTGGGTGACGATCTACCAAGACACGGAGTCACCAAGGCCTCGAATTAATCACCTTTCTTCAAGCTACTTCCAATCACCAACACAAACCCTAGAACTCTAGGGTCTCCTTGCGCCGATTGCCTTTCTTCCTCTCCACCTCAACCCGCCGGCCACCTTGAGCTTCAAGGTCCGCCCAGCTGCTAGGTAACTTCGAGAGGAAGGCTTGGAAGATGAAGAACAAGAGGAAGAAGAGAAGCAATCCCTTCTTCTTCCACAAAATGTACCGAAAACCTAACCCTTGCTTCTTCACCTTCGCCGGCGCCGACAAGGTTGAGAGAACTTGTTCTTCGGCCGCCGACGTGCTCTTCTCCTTGCTCTTAGCCTGCGCACGCCAAGGAGGAAGATTGTGAAGGAGAAAACCAGAGGAAAAAGGAGAAGAAGAGGTGCACCCTTCTTCCCCAAACCGCCGACGCCGCAACCCACAAAGGATCGCCGCCGGCGTGCCTTTTCCTCCTTTTCTCCTCTTCTCCGACCACCAACATGATCCTCCTAGACCGGATGATCCTTCACGCCAAAGAGGAGGAAGAAATGAGGATGGTTTAGGGAGAGAACCACCTCCTTTCTCCTCTTCTTCTACCCGGCGCAAACAACCCTAGGAGAGAGAAGATGTGAGAGAGGTTTTTGGGTTTTTTGTGTTGTGTTATTGGATGATCAATTAGCCTTGTATCATGACTCCTATGGGGTATTTATAGGGCAAAGATAGGGACCATGAGGAAGAGTTGGTTCTTGGTCCGCTAATGGATCTAAACCCGATCCATTAATGGTGATCCATTCTACTAAAGGATCTCATTGTACTTCCTCACCAACCCTATATTTTCATATGGGCTCCACATATTACGAGTCGTCCATCTCCCCGTGTTTAAGATATCATATGCTCGATAATTAATTTAATTTACTGATAATTAAATTAATTATTTGCTTGATCCTTAATTAGTACCACTCAACCTTTTTATCATGCCGGACCATAGTCCACTTGCAAGATTTGACATGACGATCCTTTTGAGCTCACCAAGGGGGCATCATCATCCCGACTCACCAGGACATGGATTCCGTCAATAATCAATGACACATCATATTATTAATATTATCTCCCAACTTACTGGGTCTATCGATCTAACAGAATAGATCTCACCCATTGGTAAATCAAAGAGACAATAATTAATAATATATGTCCGTCATTATTTTGGGATTAAGAGATCGTACTCCATAATATCATTAGAGGTCTAATCCAATTTACTAAGTCAGTACAAAAATTGGATGACCTCTCTTTTGGTCCTACTCAATATACACAAAGTACATTAATGTAATTCTATGGTTAAGATAAACCACACCTAATTACACTACAACCATCCCGATGGTTTGTCCAACTCCATCTCGGTTGTGAGCATCTTTCTTATGCTTCGGCAAGGAACCTGATAACATGATCTTTTGTGCGACACCACGCACCATGTTATCTACAATGCCTAGCATTAGACAGTTTATGCACATACTAATATAAACATGCACTGTGTGATTATCTTTAAAATGAAGATGTATCCTAACCAAAAGCAAGACTTTTAGTATACATCCTAATAGTCTTTTAATTTTGCTTTGATGGAGGCGGTTGTAAGGTTTCTTCTTTATTTGTCTTGGCTTCCTCTTAAATCTTGGATGTTATCTCTTCATCTTCGGAGGTGGATTATCCCTCATCTTCTTGTGTCGATCCACTTGAGGAGGTGGATGATCCATCTTCTTCTTTCTCCTCTTCGGATGTTGAGCTCTAGTGTCAACTAGAAATTTGAGCATTAGATTGTAACGTTCGAATTCGGCTGGATCAGTCGACTGGTATTGGAACCAGTCGACTGGTAATGGCAAGTTCAGCCACGAGCTCTATTTATGGGAGCTCGGTTTGGCTGGTTAGGATTGACAAAATTGGTCTTGGTTAGAGGCCAATTAATAGTCTTGGTGCTCAGGTGTGCTTACAAGGTTGTGTTGAGGTTTCTCCACCTACAAGGATCTTTCTGTGACCTCTACCAGTCGACTGATCCCATATAAGTCGACTAGTAAAATCCTAAACCTAGGGTTTCCCTTTTCGAGTGCATTTCACTTACACTCATACCCTCACGACTCACTTGACTCTTCTTGCAACCTTGACCTGTTGCCTTCAAGCCTTCTTTGACTTTGACTCTCGTCCCTCGTGTAGGATCGATTTCGGTCCGCTAGAGGGGGGGTGAATAGCGATTCCCGGTTCGTTCTTGTACCTACGTTGTTAGTTGCACAGCGGAAACAATAATAAAAAGAGCAAACAACGCTAACAAACCGATTTTACTTGGTATCCGCCTCGGTTGGGTGACTAATCCAAGAATCCGTCGGTGGATCACTCCCCGGATAACCTCCGGCTAGCCCTCGTCGCTCCTTGTGGGTGGAGAAACCTCGCCACAACACCTTGGACACTTTCTGGGCACAAGAGACTACTAACTCACTTTACCCAAGCGAGTTTCGTCAAGAAACCCAGCCCTAACCGAGTCCTCTTTAAATAGAACTCGGGTTAGAAAACCCGCTGGCAGTCGACTGGTCCCAGGGCAGTCGACTGCCACCACTCAGATTCGACCATTGACAGCCCCAACATTCGAATTCTGGTGACTTACCAGTAGACTGCCAGAATGGCAGTCGACTGGTATAGGGTCTAGAACCTACTGTGAGTTTTGGCAGTCGACTGGACAACCCCCAGTCGACTGCCCAGCTTACAACATCACTCCCACTCACTCTCTTGACCCTCCACCATGCGTGCCTTCAGGTCCACTCCTTTTGCTTGCCCCTTAAAGTCCTCTTCCACCGGCTGTCGTCCCTCGGATGCGCATACAAGTCCTCGACTTGCCTCCATGCCACCCTTCACGTGTGCCCTTTGAAGTCCACTTCCCGGCTTGCCCTTGGAGTCCTCCTCCCTCGGCTCTTGTCCCTTGTCAGCAGCAGCCTTGACTATTGCCTTCGCGCCCTCTTTATCTTCGACCCTCGTCCCTCGGATGCACACAAGCCTCCAGCTTGTCTCCATGCCATCCTTCACGTACGCCTCGAAGTCCGCGCCCCTCGGCTCATCATCCCTACTATATCAGGTCCCTCGGGTGCACACAAGCCTCCATCTTGTCTCCATGCAACCCTTCACCATACCGAAGCCATCCAGCCAAGTCAATATGTGTAAACCTGTACAACCTGCACACTCACATATACATATTAGTACACAAGAGAAAGTCTAACTTAAACCCTTTGCCCAAACATCAAAACACTTGGTCACTTCGGACCACAGATTGCCTCAACACCTCGGATGCATATAAGCCCACAACTTGTCTCCATATGCCATCCTTCGTGTATGCCTCGAAATGCGCTCCCCTCGGCTCATCGTTGTTGTCTTGTCCACGGTCCCTCGGATGCAAGGGTCCCTCATTGCCACCAAACTGAGTTAATGTATATCCTGCAAAACCTACACATTCAAATATATATATCAAATACAAGGGTGAACCTAACTTAAACGCTTTGCCCAAATATCAAAATACATGATCCCACGGACCATAGATTGCCTCAACACACTCGACTAGGACTTCTTGCCCAATACATTTGACCAAGACTTCTTTGCCCAATTATCTTGACCAGGACCTCTTTGCCTAGCCTTAACTAGAATTTTCCTACATAGTTAAGCTTTGTTAGATCACAATAACCCTTAACTTTAAACATTTGCTAATATTAAAATATAAGCTCGATTAGCTGGTGCTTTTAGTGTCAATAATTTTCACTCAAAAACACAACTTTAAAATTCTAGATCTTAGATAATATACGACTATCAATGACTTTTGACCAAAATTTATTAATAGACTTAGGGTTATCAAATTCAATTCAAACTAAAATTAATATATTCTCGAGACTAGAGACTAGTATGATCATGTACTCTAACTTTAGTTTCACACTTTATTCGGCATGTTATGAGTTTTTGGGAAAAAATCAATATTGTGCATTTTATTTAAAAAAATATCTGATGGATTTAGACTTATTATATTCACTCAACAACATTATCTAAGTATTCTTCGAACTTTCTCGACTCTAATCATGTTTAATTTTTTTTAATTTAACACCTGTATCAATAAATTTTGGATAATTCTCACTAATAGACTTAAGATTATTAGATTCAATTTAAATGAGGACTAATTTATTCTTGAAACTCTTCTAAGTGTAATCATATCCTCTCATCTTGGTTTCACATCTTATTTATTTTGTTGTGAAAAAAAATATTTTGGTTTTCAAAGGAGATAAATAATAGTTTTAAAATTCTCTATATAAAATGTGTGTATGTTTTTTCAAGATTTTTGGGAGTGTTTGGGAGGGTTTGTGTTTTTTTAAAAAGTGATTCTTTTAGAGATTATTTTGAAGTTGGTAAGAAACTCAAGTATAGAGTGTTTGAAAATAGAAGTCAAAAATTAATATAAGTAAACGTTTAAGTGTTTGAGAGAATAATTATTTTCAAGCTTAATTTTTAGTTAAATGATAATAATATCCTTCAACTATATAAATTAATCTTTTTTAATTATCTAAATATAATTTTGATACACAATCAACAATCAATAATGACAACATATAATTATTATTATATTTTGAATGTTATATAAAAATTATTATTATTATTATTTAATATGAATGTTTGAGAAAATATATAAATTAATAAAAAAATATATAAAAATAACATAATTTATAAAAAATCTAGAAAGTATATTATATAAAAAAATATAAAATATTGTTTAAAAAATAAATGCTTATAGTAAAATATGATTGAAAATTTATAAATTCTATTAGAAATGATTAAAAACTCATATATAAATAAAATTTAACATTATAATTAGGTCAATAACAATTATGTAAAATGATAAATTATTTAAGAACATAAATATTAATTTTTAATTTTATATTATAAATAAAAAAGCATCAAGTAACATTATCAAATTTTTACTTGTAGCTTTTTAGTAAAAGTAATAAAAACTAAAGCAGAATTTGACATTTACAAACACCCAAAAGCATTTTTATGTAGCTAGAATCTAAAAAGTGGATAGCAGAAGCTATACCAAATAGTCCTTAAATATCTTTTGATTGCTCGGGTAGATCAAACAAGTGTATGCACAGAATGAGGGATATTTTAGAAAAATAGTGAGCGATTTGGTAAGTTTAAAAGAATGATATAATAAATTTGTTTAGTTCTTACGTGATAGACGGATGACTAGCGAATAAGACGTTGTCAGATTTGGGGTCATATTATGGCGAAACTAGGTGTCTGCCCTCAAGCGGTAGTCACTGTCCAACATAATAGCCCTCTGATTTACCTCTTTCGTGTTGGCCCTTGGACGGATTGGCAGGGGTGCTGGGAGCGAGCGAATCACCTTCACATGCATTTTTTTATTTTGATTTTTTATTTTATTTTTTGCTTATGAATACGCGTTTAAGATTTTACCATTAGGGGTTAGGTTATAGCATTAAGTATAAAAAAAATTCAAACCAAAAAAATGGTTAAAGTTTGCATAAATTTGCATAGTAAGGTCCTATAACTCACATTCTATGCAAATTTTAACAATTTTTTGATTTGAAATTTTTTTTATACTTAACACTATAATTCAACCCTAAACCTTAAGGCTATATTAGATAAAAAGTAATCTACCCTGTAATGTAATTATATTATAAGATTGATTATTTTGTTTGGTACAATTTTAAAACTGTAATATAATGTAATCTGAGTTACAAAAAGCTAATAAAGTTTTGTAATCTGGATTACAAGGCTAACAACATTTAATCTACATTACATTCTAAGCCTAATTACATTACAAGCTTGATTATATTACCCCTAACCAAACATAGCTAAAGGTAAAATCTTAAACATCATAATCGGAAGCTAAAAAAATAAAACAAAAAAAATACACGTGGTCTGTACGGGTCCGCATAGTATGGTCTGTATTTTAACAAAAAATTATATCTTACGCACCTCATTCCTGTGTACCTGTGCATGATCGTAGAGCCTGAATTCAACATGACATAATTCTTTTATTTATTTATTTTAGCTCCAAGGTTAAATCAATTAGATTTTATTTTTAGGGTTTAAAGGTTGGTTATAGTGTTTGAGCTAAAAAAAATTAATACTAAAACGTTTTAGATGCTCACGAGTATATATTTAGGGTGCTTAATAGTATTTTTTTTTGTTTAGTTTTTTAGCTCTGAGTTAAGCCAATTAAATTTTATTCTAAGGGTTTAAGGGTTGAATTATAGTGTTCATGCGAAATAAAATTTAATAATAAAAATTTTTAAATACTCACGGGGTATGTTATATGTATTTAGGATTTAAAACTTAAGGAAATATTATTTTTTTAAATATTGAATCCATATGCCGGATAAAATCTAGGCGCTTGGATACTGTAGTGCGAATGGGCACACACGCACAGTCACGCGAGAGAACACTCCTCCTCCTCCTCCTCCTCCTCCTCTCTCTCTCTCTCTCTCCTCTCTCTCTCTATATATATATATATATATATATATATGATTTTGATATCTTGCACAATTAATCCAAGCGTCTCGAACATTATAACGTTACATTTTTTATTTAATTTTTTTATAAATCAAAATTTCCTTAAATTCTAAACCCTATATATATATATATATATATATTGATCCCGACCTAGCTTACGTGTCACTTGGTCGACCAGCTTGGCACCACCTAGGGGCGAGTCGGACTAACCTCGTAGGTGCCGGATAGGACGAGGGGCGAAGTAGAGACCCTATCGCTCACCCAACACAGGGAAGACCAACCGAGCCAACCGCAGACGATGCCTCAGCCCGAGTCCCCAAGCCTAACGCCGAGTAACTGACCCCGCCTAATACACCTCTCACAAAGGGTTAGCGCGCAAGGTTCCCGTGATCGAGCCTCGAGCAGGCTGGTCGCCCTTCTTACCGAGTCAGCAAAGGTTGCCCGCACCTTGTTTTAGCACGCCATTCTCGCCCGTGCCGGTGAGTACACCCGAGCCTCCTCGGACTCGGGCAGGAGCTCTGCTTTACTCAAGAGATTGCGCAGGTAACCCGATCTCACTCGGGTGAGCCAAAAGAGGAGTCGGTGGGTTACCCCAATTTCTGTCTGCCCGACCCCCACTCCCTGCCACCACATTCAATGGTCCTAGTACGTTTATAGAGCACGTCGAGGGTGGCACATTAAATGACCCTAGTACGAGGGTCGGTGCGGCCTCACCCATTTATAGCGCACGTCTCGGGCGTCCTTTCAACTCCGTACTTCGCGCCCGTACTTCTTGTACTTCTGTCCGGAGCAGACACTTTGCACCATGTCGCCCTACCACGCTACGCGGCGCCACTCGGTGCCCAGAGCTGACAAACCCATACCCCTATCTCAGCCTGGTACGGAGGTGAGGTTGACACGGACAGGGCCCTGTCAGCTCCCTCGGTTATATAAACCCCTCCTCCCTTCGGCCCGCAGGTATGCAAACTGTTCATTTCTGTCCACTGCTTTTGTTTTCTTGCTCTCTTCTCTCGCGCGTGGGCTAACTTGACCGTCGGACGGCCTGACCGGGGGCTTTCCCCGGCTGGTTTGCTAACGGTCCTCTCTTGCAGGTCAGCCGCCGGCATCAGCAGTTCATGCCACTCGGGAGACCGTCATGCTCTTGGAATTCCACCTCACTCGGCGACAGGATCAAATTTGGCGCTAGAAGGAGGGGCACTTTTAGCTTGATCGAGAGCGAGCGATGGAAGATCCCAACCGAGTCGTGATGACGGTTACGCTTGATGAATACAAGCTCCTGATGGTCGCCAGAGCTTAGAAGACCCTGCAATGACCTTCACAGGCAGGTAGCCCGGCACTCAGGGTCCCCGAACGGTCGGCGATCGGTCACTCGAGGGGTCGGGGAGGGCCCGCTCAACCTGAGGGGGGTGCAGCTCCCTTCCCCGAGACTTTCTATCGGGGTCAAGGCGAGGAGGCCCAATCGATATTGGCCGAGGCATCGACATCCAATTAGATGCACGGACCGCGCCTAGACAAGGGGAAAGCACCGGCCGAGTTCTCTCTTGCCACCTTGGCGCGCAGTCCTTTCTCCTCATGGATATTGGAAGACCCTGTGCCTAGGCATCTTCGATTTTTCACGATCCCCGAGTACGCGGGGATGACCAACCCGGAGGAACACCTAATGAAATTTGAAAATGCCGCTTTGCTACACCAATACCCGGAAGGCGTCAAGTGCCGAGCCTTCCTGACAACCCTCTTGGAACTGACCCAGAGGTGGTTTGACCGACTCCCCAGTGGGTCGGTGTCAGTTTTGAGGAACTCAAGAGAGTCTTCCTCCAGCACTTCGCCAGCAATCAGAGGCATCACAAAACAAGCCTCAACCTATTCGCGATGAAGCAAGGCCCGAAGGAGTCTCTCCGGGCCTACATCAAGAGGTTCAACGGGGTGGTGCTAGACGTGCCAACTGCCACCCCGGAAGTCCTGATCAGAGCCTTCTCCCAGGGGCTACAAGAGGGAGAATTTTTTTAGATCATTAATTCGGAAGCCACCGAAGGACTTCGACAGCCTGCTCGGGAAGGCTGTGAAGTATATCAATGTAGAAGAAGCATAGGTCACCCGGAAGAAAGAGGTGGTCAGCACACCCACGCCCAACCCGGCTCCACACAGTCGATCCCCGGGTGGACCGATCCGCAACCCACGGGGGGCTGCCGATCGAGCGGGGATGGAGCGAAGGCATGTGCAGCAGGTAGCTCAGGGCTGCCTGCCGACCCGTTGGAGGCCTTACTGCGCCTTCCACCAGAGTCACACACATGACACTGAAGAGTGTCGGCAAATCGGGAGGGGTCGAGCTGCGGCCCCTAGAGGACGAGGACGTCAGGCGACCCCTGGGCGAGGCTCGGGTAGGGGAACAACGACCGCCACACCCACAGTCGGAGAGCACGGATAGGATCTTTCTCCTGCCCGCAACCTGTTTCCGCAGGAGGAGCGAGCCGAGTCCGAGGGGATGGACGAGGAGCAAGCCAACCGGCAAAATGCTGTTCGAGGAGGAGTGCACGTGATATCGGGCGGCCCCACCTGGGGAGATTCAAATCGAGCCCGAAAGGCGCAAGTACGTCGGCTGGAGATCCACCAAGTCGGCTCAAGCGCCGCGCAGGCACAGGGGCCCCAGATCAGCTTTGGGCCACAAGATCTGTAGGGGCTAGAAGTCCCCCACGATGATGCCCTGGTGGTCACCGCCGTCATCGCCAATTACCAAGTCCACTTAGCCATAGTGGACAGGGGCAGTTCAGTCAATATCCTCTACAGGAAGGCCTTCGATCAGCTGCAGATAGAGTCTTCCTAATTGGAGATGATGGCCACCCCGTTGTTCGAATTCACGGGGAATCAAGTGCAACCGATCAGCCAGATTCGCCTGGCCATTTCCCTTGGCGAGGAGCCATTGAAGAGGACCAGATGGTCCACCTTCCTGATCGTGGACGCGCCCTCGACATACAACGCAATTCTGGGCCGACCGACCCACAATGAATTTCGGGCGGTCACCTCCACCTTCTACCTCAAGATTAAGTTCCCGGTTGGAGATAAGGTCGGGGAAGTCCGGGGGGATCAGAGGGTAGCCCGGAGATGTTACGTGAACGATGTGCGAGTAGAAGGACAGAAGGCCCAACGCACCCTCCCCAGCTGCAATATGGTGCAGGCTTCTCCTTGGGCCGAGCTGTTCGAGGACAAGGAGGAAGTTCAACTGCTCCCCGATCGGGAGTTCAAGATAGTCGCCGGGCTACCTGGCGAGCTGAGGGAGCCCTTGTTGGAATGTCTGACCACGAACCAAGATGTGTTCGCCTAGTCGGTGAAGGAGCTGAAAGGAGTCCAACCCGAGGTCGCCGAGCACCACCTCCACGTCTACCCCAATGCCCGGCCAGTTAAGCAAGGAAAGCGGGATTTCAGTGTCGAGCAGAACAAGGTGATCCGAGTGGAGGTGGAGAAATTGTTAGAAGCTGGGCACATCTGAGAGGTGAAATTCCCGGCTTGGCTCGCCAACGTAGTTCTGGTGGCCAAGCCCGACAACAAGTGGAGGGTGTGCATTGACTTCCGAGATCTCAACCGAGCCTGCCCAAAAGACTGCTACCCACTACCCCGGATCGATCAGATGGTAGACTCTACGGCCGGGAGCGAGCTCATATCCATGTTCGACGCCTATCAAGGATATCACCAACTGCCATTGGCGGCTGAGGATCAAGAAAAAGTGAGCTTCATCATGGCTAGTGGAACATACTACTACAACGTCATGTCGTTCGGCTTGAAGAACGTCGGGGCCACCTACCAGGGGATGATGAACAAAGTATTCCGAGTGTAGATCTTCCGGAACATAGAGGTTTACGTGGATGATATATTGATCAAGTCAGGCCGAGTCGCAGACCTAATGGCAGACGTGGAAGAGACCTGCCAGACCCTGCGCAGGTATGACCTCAAGCTAAACCCAGCCAAATGTCTCTTTGGGGCTCGGAGTGGCAAGTTCCTTGGATACATTGTGACCAGAGGGGTATCGAGGCTAACCCTAGCAAGGTTCAGGCCCTACTCGATATGCCCACACCGCGGAACCTCTGAGAGGCGCAGAGGCTCACTGGGCACATCACGGCATTATCTCGGTTCATATCCCGAGCAGCCTAGCGCGGGTTGCCCTTTTTCAAGGCCCTCAGGCGAGCCACCAAGTTCCAGTGGGACGTCGACTGTGACAAGGCGTTCGCTGAATTAAAGGAGTATTTGGCCGAGTTGCCTGTGCTAGCCAAGTGGAAGTAGGAGAAGTCTTGTTTGTGTATCTGGCTTCTTCAGCCGAGTCAGTTAGTATGATCTTGGTTCGGCAGGAAGGAACCGAGCAACAACCTGTATACTTTTTTGCCCACTTACTAAAAGGCGTCGAGTGCCGGTATATGACACTCGAGAAGTTGACTTATGCCCTGTTGGCCGCCCGAAGACTCCGACCATATTTCCTGGCGCATCCAATCGTGGTACTGACTAACAGTAACTTGGGAAGGGTCACCTTAAATCACGAAGCATCTGGGAGATTGGTTAAATGGACAACCGAACTAAGCGAATATGACATCCAGTATCAAGCTTGGTCGGCCATCAAGGCGCAAGCCTTGGCAGATTTCCTGAGCGAACTGCACTAGGACAAGGTGGAGGAAGCCTGGCAAATTTACGCAGATGGCTCGTCCGCTCGGCAATGTAACGGGATCAACATCCTTATGATTTCGCCAAAGGGGGAGCAGTTCCACCTATCGATCCGGTTGGAATACCGGGCGACGAATAACGAAGCCAAGTACAAAGCCCTTATAGTCGACCTCCAGGCCGCTAAGCATGTAGGCGCCACTCGGGTGCTCCTCTATTCAGACTCCCAGTTGGCCACCCAGCAGCTTTCCGGTCGCTTCGAGGTCAACAGTAACCGATTGCAGGCCTACCGCAGAAGCCTTCAAAAAGTTACGGGCAGACGAGTTAGCTAAGTTGGCTAGCTCCATAGGCTCTTGGGTGCTATCTCAGCCGATCAGTCAAACCATGATGGTGATGCATATTGAGCAGCAGACCGAGCTGGTGTTCGGGACGGACTGGAGGACACCCCTCATAGTCTACTTAACAACCGGGGTCCTGCCGCCCGACCGCGAAGAGGCTCGGCTCTTGAGGAAGAGACCGGGGCAATACTCAATGGTCGGAGATGTGATGTACAAGAGAGTCTTCGCCCGACCCTTACTCAAATGCTTGGGGGAAGAAGATGCAGATTATGTATTAAAAAAGATACATATGGGAGTGTGCGGAAGTCATGCGGGGACCCGGGCCATTACCCGAAAGGCGTTACTGACCGGGTACTACTGGCCCACCCTGCAGAAGGACGCAGACTGAATGACCTCCACCTGTTTATCTTGCTAGAAGCATTAGAGTCTTCCTCATCGACCGGTCGAAATGATAAATGCCTCCGTAGTTTCTTGCCCATTTGATCAGTGGGGCATGGATATAGTAGGGTCTTTCCCGATCGCCGCGGCTTAGAAGAAATTCCTATTGGTTGCGGTCGATTACTTTTCCAAATGGATAGAGGCCGAGGCCCTGGCCTGCATCACGGAGTAGGCTGTGATAAAGTTTCTATGACAGAACATCTTTTGGCGATATAAAATTCCTCACAAGCTCGTCTCGCATAATGGAAGGCAGTTTCAGGGGCGGAAGATACAGGAGTGGTGCTCGGCTTACGACATCAAGCAGACCTTCACCTCCGTGGCCTACCCGCAGAGCAATGGCCAAGCGGAGGTGGCCAATCAAGAGATTCTAAGAGGCCTGAAGACCAAGCTAGACCACGCAGGGGGCACCTGGGTGGACGAGTTGCCGAGTGTCCTGTGAGCTCAGCGGACCACGCCGAGAGAAGCTACGGGTCAGACGTCTTTCCAGCTGGTATACAGGAGTGAGGCTGTAGTGCCTGTGGAGGTTGGTTGTGAGTTTGATCGACAGAAGGCCCGACGATGACAACTCCGAAAGAAGGCGCTTAGAGCTGGACCTCGTGGAGGAAATTCGGGAGAAGACAGCTGCTCGGATGTTCGCCTACCGCCAGAGAATGAAGCAAAGGTACAATCGAAGGGTGCTGCCACAGGCATTCCAGATCAGGGACCTTGTTTGGAAACGGGTTAAGCCGGTCGGGGATGTCAGCAAGCTAGAGCCCCAATGGGGAGGACCCTTCAAGATCGTCCAGAAGTTAGCATCCGGAGTATACTACCTGGAGAACGAGCAAGGCAAGAGGCTGGATCAAACCTGGAGTGCGATCCACCTTCAACCTTATCTGGAGGCTGAGTGAGAACTTGTAAAGCAAATGTACTGCCTAACTGTAATGATAGCAGACCAATGGGGTTCTCGCTAAACTTGCAGGTGTTCCAGACTCTCGCCTTCAAGTGAGTTATAAGCGGGCATGCCTCCGCGCACCCCTCGGTTTGGCTCCCAATCCGGACGCGTGGTGACCCACGCTCCTGGGATCCCTCGACCGAGAGTCCAGACTCTCGCCTTCGAGCGAGTTATAAGCGGGCATGCCCTCGCGCACCCCCTCGGTTCGGCTCCCAGTCCAGATGCATAGTGACCCACGCTCCCTAGGATCCTCGAACGAGAGTCCAGACTCTCGCTTTCGAACAAGTTATAAGCGGGCATGCCCCCACGCACCCCTTGGTTCGGCTCCCAGTCCGGGCACGTGGCGGCCCACGCTCCCTAGGGTCCACCCGACCGAGTGTCCAGACTCTCGCTTCCGAGTCAGTTATAAGAGGGCATGCCCCCGCCCCGTGCACCCCTCGGTTTGGCTCCCAATCCGGACGCGTGGCGACCCACGCTCCCTGGGGTCCACCCGACCAAGTGTCCAGACTCTTGTATCCGAGTGAGTTACAAGCGGGCATGCCCCCGCATCCCCCAAGGCTCAGCGCCAACCCAAGCGCGTGGCACCCCACACCCTCGACTATGAGCCTCCCGAGCAAATAACGTCTTACTAGCCCCGGTCGAGTGCGTGGCAACCCACGCCTCGAAATCGAGTGCACAAGCATGCCAGCAGAGGAAGATACTCATAGTTGGTTGATACAAGACCCTCAGGCCTTGGACAAAGGATGACTAAGGCCCCTGGGCGGGCCTAATCTCGACCTCTTCGCAGGCTCGTGTCTGGTAGGCAGGGTAGCCGAGTTAACTCCGCGTAGAGGGAAGGGATGCTAGCACATGTCAGAGTGACCAACACTTAGAAGCGGAAACCACAAACACATTTAAGGATACAAAAGAAAAAGGATTTTCATTAAGCATGCTGAGATTACAAAAGGAAAGGAGGCTAAGCCTATGTAAAAGAAAGAAAAGAAAAGGGGAAAGCTTGCATAGGTCCGACCCTCACTTGAAGGGTTGGAAGATATTTTCCATGCCGTGCGTCAGCTTGGATAGCTTGATGGTACCGGCCGAAAGGTCAGGCGGAAGATGCCCGCCCTGCTTAAGCTGCTTAATAGTGTTGAGCAGTTGCCGCTTCAGCACTGGGCGGATCCTCCCCGATAGTTGTTCACAAAAGTCCCGGGAATTAATATATTCCACCCTCTGGGACTCCCAGCGATTAGCCTCCGCTGCCTTATACGCCTTGAGCTCCTCGACCTCCGCCTTGGCCGCCTCCAGCTCGGACTTGGCCACCTCCAGCTCGGACCTGGTGGCCTCCCAGCTAGCTTGCTGCTCCTTGAGCCAGCCTAGCTCCTCCGACCAAGCGTTCCACTCTGCATCCCGAGCAGCCAGCTGAGTTGACAGACGCTCGTTTTCCTCCGCCTGGGTCACCAACTCTTGGTCCTTGGAGGCGAGGTCTGCGCGTAGGGCCGAAGCAGACTGGGATACATTCTGAAGCTCGGCCTTGACCACCTCCATGTCACCTTGCACTTGGCTCACGAGGGTCCAGTCCTTGCGTTCCGAGTACTCTAGGTTGGAGACTCGAAGGCGGGCTTGGGCCGCGGTTGTGTCCGCCGAACTGAGTTGCACCCGGGTGCTCGCCAACTGCTCCTCGGAGAGGGCCAGTCGGTTCTGCACTGCTAGGACCTTCGCCCTCAGCACATTCAGAGTGTCTTCGTTTGACACCAGTTGTGAATGTCGAAGCTGGGTCTCTAGCCGAGCTATATGGCAGTTTGCTTGATGTCGGGATCAGGCGTGAGCCACGTAGGACACAACCAAGCTGTAAGTCGAGCCAAAGAGCTGCAAACAGGGGTTAAGAGTTAGGTTGCGGGCAAACGAAACAAAAAGAACTATGTACCCAAGGAGAATGAACTCACCTGGCTGGCCTCGGACAGGAAAGCATTGGCACGGCTGGTTGGGCCCCGGTGGTTGGCTTCCTGGAGGTCGTGGTAGAAGTGCTCCCCCAGGGGACCATAGAGATGAACTTCTCGAGCCCCTTCTGTCGGCTCGTCAGTCGGCTTCTCCGCGCCTGTGGACGAGCGGGCTCTCAAGGGCATCACCAAGTAGAGTGGTGACGTCGCATCCGAGGGGCCGGTTCTCGGAGTTCCTCCCGTGATCGGCAAGGGATGAAGATCTCCTGAGGTGGTCGGCTCGGGGACGTTGGAGGGACCAGCCCATTGGCTCGGTTCTTCAGGAGGGGGAGGAAGGTCCCCTTGGATCGGCAATGCTAGAGCGCTGGAAGGGCCCACCTGGCTCGGGGCAGGAATGGGGACTGACGGTCGGGGCGCGGATTTCTTCTTCTTCCTCTAGGGCTCGGTGGTTGAGCCTCCGACCTTGCTACCAGAGGAAGGACCCGTTGCCCGAGGAGGACATCAGGCTAGCGGGGGGCAGAGCGAGTGGGGTTGCCTCCCGCAGAGCCAGCTGCTCCCTGACTTTGGACTCCAGTTCGGCGTCGTCGAGTCCAAAGCCCTCCTCGAGCACAGCTGCCAACATCATGGTTGCTGCAAAGTAACAAAAGTTTAGTTAGCTGAAAATGCTCGAAGCACAGACAGTAAAACTTACCGAGTGAGCGCGGACGACGGAAGGGCACCGGGCTGAGGCCGAAGACGTAGGGATGCCCTCGTTGAGTAGCTGACCTCCGTGGAAGTGTCGGCCCCCGATCTTAGATAGGGCTGACTGGTAGGAAGGTTGGGCTCGGTAGTTTTTTGGAAAGAGGTGGAGGAGAGGGAAGCTCGGAAATCCAAGAGGTAGGCCAGGTCAAGGCCGGAATGGGATTGATGAAGAAGTACCGCTCCTTCCAGCCCTTATTGGAAGTGGGGAGTTTGGATAAGAATGAGGTCTTCGCTCGGGTCTGGAAGAAGAAATCCTCAGGCTCCTGCCTCTTGGGATAGAAAAAGAAGTAGAAGATCTCGGGCTCGAGAGGGATTTTATAAAGAGTGAAGATGATGACCAAGCCATAGATTAAACGAATGGCATTAGGAGCGAGCTGAGAAAGAGGAAGTTGGAAAAAACGGCAGATCAAGGTGATAAAGGGATGGATGGGAAATCGGAGCCCGACTTGGAGGTGGTCTCGGGAAATTGTGATGAAGCCGAGGGGGGTAGTTTCAGGACGGTCGGTCGGGTCAGGGAGATGGATGCGGAATTTGCGAGGGATATGGTAATCGGCTCGGAGTTGGTCTAGGTCATGGTGATGGAGCTCGGACACCATGGTTGCGTACCATGGGTCCGAGGGAGAAGAAGGAGAGTCCATGGAGAATGACTAAGTAGTAAAGAAAAGGAAGGGCCGAGTGAGAGGAAGGTCCGGAAAAGAAGAAGGTCAAGAGGAGAAGAAGAGCCGAGGGAAAAGCAGGCTAAAAGGAAAGACAAAACCGAGTGAGAAAAGGATCAATCCTCGCCATTTCCCGAGGCTCGGCATCGCACACGCGGGCGCCCATTCTTTGAGCCACGCGGTGTTCACCTTGGCTGCAGGAACACCCGCGGATGGCCAACATGTGGCCCTGCATTTAAAGGGGGTAATTAATGCGAGAGAATGCGAATCGACGCAGCAAGATTCGGGGCTAGATTGAGGAGACAGGCAAATAGGACATTGTCAACAGCCCGCAAAACGGTCGGGGTCCAATTCTCGTCGCTCGGTTGGGCCTATGTGCATTCATGGGTACCAGGCTTGCAGTACACTGAGTCCAGTCAGTCGGACTCGACATCTCTTTCGACTATACTCGAAGGGGATGCTTATGATCCTGGCCTAGCTTACGTGTCACTTGGCCGGCCAGCCTGACACCACCTAGGGGCGAGTCGGACTAACCTCGTAGGTGCCGGATAGGACGAGGGGCGAAGTAGAGACCCTATCGCTCACCTACCCCAGGGAAGACCGATCGAGCCGACCGCAGATGATGCCTCAGCTCGAGTCCCCGAGCCTAACGCCGAGTAACTGACCCTACCTAACACACCTCTCACAGAGGGTTAGCGCGCAAGGTTCCCGTGACCGAGCCCCGAGTAAGCTGGTCACCCTTCTTACCGAGTCAGCGAAGGTTGTTCGCACCTTGCTTTAGCACGCCATTCTCGCTCGTGCCGGTGAGTACACCCGAGCCTCCTCGGGCTCGAGCAGGAGCTCTGCTTTACTCAAGAGATTGCACAGGTAACCCAATCTCACTCGGGTGAGCCAAAAGAGGAGTCGGTGGGTTACCCCAGTTTTTGTCTGCCCAACCCCTACTCTTTGCCACCACATTCAATGGTCCTAATACGAGGGTCGACGTAGCCCTTACCCCTTTATAGCGCACGTCGAGGGCGACACATTAAATGACCCTAGTACAGGGGTCGGCGCGCCCCTCACCCATTTATAGCGCACGTCTCAGGCGTCCTTTCAGCCCCGTACTTCACCCCATACTCCTGTACTTCTGTCCGGAGCAGACACCTTGCGCCATGTCGCCCTGCCACGCTACGCGGCGCAACTCGGTGCCCAGAGCTGACAAACCTATACCCCTGTCTCAGCCTGGTACGGAGGCGAGGTTGACACAGACAGAACCCTGCCAGCTCCCCCGGTTATATAAACCCCTTCTCCCTTCGACCCGCAGGTACACGAACTGTTCATTTCCGTCCACTGCTTTTGTTTTCTTGCTCTTTTCTTTCGTGCGTGGGCTAACTTGATCGTTGGAGGGCCTGACCGGGGATTTTTCCCGGCAGGTTTGCTAACGGTCCTCTCTTGCATGTCAACCGCTAGCATCAGCAATTCGTGCCACTCGGGAGACCGTCATACTCTTGGAATTCCACCTCACTCGGTGACAGGATCATATATATATACACACACACACATATACTATACCCCGTGAATATTTAAAAATTTTTAATTTAATTTTTTTTTTAAACTTAAACACTATAATTAAATTTTTACATCCTAAAGGTAAAATCTAATTGACTTAAACTTTAGTAAAAAATAAAGTTATTAGGTGTTTTAAATATATATTTATGAGTATCTAAAATTTTTTATTTTAAATTTTTATTAGCTTGAATATTATAATTTAACTCCTACTTAAAAAATGTTACTAATTAACTCCAAGTTAAAAAAATAAATAATAAAAAATATTAATGTTTACCAATTTAAGGACACAAATTTAATTCTCAATGATAGACAGAAGCGACACATAACGTAGCAAATACGTAAGCGATGTACATATCTTTACGGGATGAATTGATAATTAATATATGATTATTATCATTTTGAGGATTGAGAATTAAAATATGATAAAGTCAATGTGCCCGTCTTCCTAGCCACAATATCTAAATTAATAATTTTTATAATTTTTCTTTTCCGTATTAACATTAAAATTAACTGATAGAGACGTTAACAAGTCACCTTTGACCACGGAAGCGATGCAGAGACTATCAAATTCGTGTAGGCTCGATGGTCATGTATAATGTTAAAATGTTTATGCTATTATCATCCTTTGCTGGACACGTGAGTTTCAAAAATTAATTTTTAATTTAAAATAAATTTTATTAAATAAATAAATAAATATATATATATATATATTTATGATTTTTGAATATTAGATAAGACACAGTCTCGTTACAATAATTTTACTAAAATTTATTTTAAATAAAAATCTAACTATTGAAACTCACGTGCCAACCAATGGATGATAATATTATAGACACGTAAACATAACAATCGAGCCTAGAGGTGTAAACTAATCAAGTCACAGTCGAATTTAATCAAGTCAAACCTTTTTATCGAACTCAATTAATAGTATTGTTGTTCTTATACATAAATAGGGTAAATATTTATCTAATGTATGCAATTTATATTATTATTATTTTTAAAAATGTTATAAATAATTTAAAATTTTATTATATGTATTAATAAAAAATTTTAAAAAATAATTCTATAATTAAAATTACATAATTTAATAAACAAGTTTATTCATGAATTAATTATAATTTTTTTTATAAATATTAACAACTTAAAGTTATAAATATTTAAATTTATTTATTATATATATATTTAATTTTAAATATTTTATAATTAAATGTAAGTAATCCCAAAAGATTATTACAAACTTGATTACATTACAGAGCCGATTATATTACCCCTTATCAAACATAGCCGTAATGTAATCTTGATTACATTACGGGATGGATTACACCTTATCAAACGCAGCCTAAAACTAATCGACCCGACCCGACCCGACCCGACCCGACCCGACCCGACCCAACCCGACCCGATAAGTGTGACGACCGCGTGGATGTTACGTTCCTTATCCCTCCCCGCCTCTTCCTATTTCCATCCATCCCCTTCGCAGTTTGTTCCTTGCTTCTCCCCCTTTTCGCCGCTACTCTCCAATGGCTCTCCGATCCCTTTTTTCCTCCCGGTTCGTGTACCCTAGCCTCAGTGCTCATTCCCCCCCTTCTTCAAGAGTCCATTCCGTCAGAATACCAGGTTCTTCCGCTTTTCCCCCAATGTCTCTCTGTTCGATTTCACTGCACTAACTTATAGTCTATTAGTGAAATGGTTGCATAAAAAGTCAATGCAATATCATTTAGTTACATTAGTATAGCCGATACAATTTAACAGAAAAAAATTGTGAATTGGCAGAGATAGCAGCTTATGGTTAGCGCATGAGTGTAGCCTTGTAGTTCAGTGACCAAACCTAAGGGCAATGAATGAGTTCTAATCAAAATATTAATAGACAAAAATGTTCTTTTTTTTTCATGTGTAGCCGCGGCTGGTGGTCAAAAGGTTTTATCCTCTGTCTTCTACTAAGATATGCTCAGGATCTTATAGAATCTTAACCTCGAAATGTTTTTTTCTATTATTTTTCGCAAATTTTCAGTTTGATTAGATTAACATTTGTTTTTTTCTATATGTTTTTATTACTTCTTGGCAAAAATCCTTACGGGCATTGTTTGCCAAAGTAGTCAGTTGCTATGTGGAAACAAGTAATACATTTTACTGTAAGAGGTATGACCATACATTAACTTCATTTCACTAAGAATAGATAAAACGTATCCAATAGAATGCAAATATCACCGGGTTCGCTACTTATCTAGGTAGTCCTTTTTGCCTTTGGAGGGTGCCACCATAAGTATGGTCTTCATGCTTGATGTTCCTGATCTTAAGTGGATGTTTGACTTGTTTAGTACTAAACACCTTTTCAATATTATTTCCTTGAAAAATTATAATTTGGAGCTAGACCTATGTTTTCCATAGACAACCCTGAAAATCACAATGTTAGTCACTTATTTTGTCAGACACTCAAATAAGCTACATATAAGAAAAATGTAATAGAGTTTTGGTAGGTTGTTATTGGTTGTTAGAATGACATTTAGTCTCATTGGCCACGTTCATTTTAATGCAAGACCAACCAACCTTTAACTTTTGCATCCAGTTTAAGCTTTTCTTCTTCTTGCCATAGAGTGTGTAGAAGATTGGGCATGCGCCTCGTCTGATTTCTCTCTTTTCAGTGAGTTTAGAATTATTTGCACTCCATACCTAAGACTAATAGGAGGCTTCAAGAGGTATTCTTTACCCAAAAGTCGCATATGTTACTATTAGTTTGCATTAAATTTATTATATTTATGTACTCAACTGCCAAAGTCTTTTTGGAAAAGCTTGTTTTTTTTCTAACACTTGCACATTTGACTTCTTAAACCATTTTAATTCTTGAATCTCTATTGGCTCTTGTAAAAAAAAATGATGAACCAGGGCGACCGGCCCAACCCCATTGAAGTTTCTCACTGGCAGCTAGAGTAAATGGGAAGTACTCACGGAGGACGGTCCAGAAGCCCAACATCCCTTGGTTACGCACCCCAAAATTCTTGCAAAATGCGTCGTAGCTAGAGATCGAATCATAGGTGGCCTGGGTGTCAACTTGGCGCCCTTTCGCTGCACCATAGCCCCGGGGCTTTTATTGCCTCTTGTAGATTATATTATATATGACCTAAAAAACTTGGTGCAAATGATCATTGTTATTAAAGGAAATTTGAAGTGGCCCTAAAGATCATGAGTGTAAGGACGGGAAGAGATTCATAAGTTCAGAGTGTAGAGTCTCTTAGATCCTACAATTTAATTAAAGATTTTAGAATGATATTTGACATTAATAATTTATTAATCTGTAAATTCTATGGGAACATTTTTAACACTATCTAATAATATGAAACATTTTTTTAAAAAAATCATATAGTAAATATATAAAATACAGTACAATTCTTAGTGTTTCATATTTATATAACAAATAAATGATGAATGATAATTATAAGATGGATAGTAATGCCAATAATTAAAAAACTCCTACTTGGGAGCCAAAGAGTTTTATATAATTGAAAATTTTCTCAAGTAATAATGACATGAAAAATATTTTTTTACATAAATATCAATCTTTAAAATTTCTAATTATTAGAGTTATTATTCCCTAGGTAGTCCTCTCTACCTTGATATAGTTTACCATATTGTTTTTTCTTTTACTTCTGCACCCCTTATGCTGGTATATCTATGCTTGTATCCTATATATCTACAATTTAGTCCACAACATGCTTCCTTAAGCTGGTTCAAAAATATCAAGATCTCTTTGCTTGTTATAAATATAGTTAATTGTATAATCTCTTAAAGACAGTGAGAAAATCAGATTGTTGATCATTGGACTAATAAAAGAAGTGTGCATTTTCTTGGACAAAGTGGTTATTAATCTCAATATTTTTTATCTTCTCATAGAAGATAGAATTAGAAGAAATTTGTATAATAGCTTGATTATGATAGTTTAATTCATTGGCCCGCTTAGAATATTGCCTAGCTCAATCATTAACTATGTGAACAACTCATGTAAAAGCAGAGCTTTGTATTCTCTCTACTAGATCTGGGTACAAAAATTTGCTTCTTGTTCTTTGAAGATATCAAATTCTCTCCAAGAAACAATACAATACCTTGCTATGGTTATCCTATCTGTTGAATATCCTACCCAATTAGTCTTGGTGTACAGTATACCCTTCAATATGTAGACAACCTCGGTCAAGATATAGGAGACCCTTTCTCGGATCATTCTTGGGATATCTTAGAATTCTTAAACCTATTTTCCAATGGTTGTGACATGGAGCCTTAAAGAGTTAACTAATTACATTTACAATGAATGAAATATCAGCCGTGGTGATTGTAGGGTAGTTTTAGCTTTCCATGTAATTTCTTATATTTCCTTGGATCAAATAACCACTCCCCTTATTCGAGCATCAATTTGACATTAGGATCTGCGGGGGTTTCAATCATCAACTAGCTTTGCTCTTAATATACCAGCCTCCTCAAGTATGTTAGACATATATTTCCCCTAAACGATATAAATCTCTCCTCTACCAAGCGTAACCATACGCTAAGAAAGTACTTATGGTTGCTAAGAATTTTAGTTTGGAAGCGTAGACTTCTTCACTTTACCTAGAGATGTTTTCTCTTTGCTCAATGATGAGAGATTTAATCAAACAAGTATACCTAAAGATATGTGGTGGGAGTAAAAAAGAGCATCATGAGGAAAGGGAATTGCGAAGAGGATTTGACTATAAAGCACAAAACAAGACATGCTATTTCTAAGGTGAGATGTATGGGCTTCCATATGAAGTAATAGAGAGCCGAGTATTATCAATAAGATGTTTATTTTTCCTCTTAACACCACCATTTTGTTAAGTTGTATCAGAACATGAAGATTGTTGGAGGAGATCTTGGTTATAGAGAAAAGATTGAAAAACATGAGAGAAATAGAGAGAAAGGATTAAAAAACATGAGTGAGTAGTCATTTATGAAGATAACAAAGTATTTGGCCAAGCTTTGAGTTGACACAAACCAAAACTCTCAAACATGAAAATGTACTCAGGAAAAGGGTGTAAAAGTGTATTGATGGATACTCGGAGGAAGGGAAGATCAAACATATTTTCATAGAGCTCTGATACACTCAGTGAAAAAACTCAATGAAACACTCAGTGAATGACGTGACACTTTACATGCACACGCCTGATTATCGCTAGGACACCATCGACGGCCTCCGGCCGTTGCCCCGAATCAAACTATACCCTGGGGGGCACGGTGAACCCGTCGGGGATCGCTGCATGCAAAGTGTCACGTCATTCACTGAGCTTTTCCTTGAGATTTTTCACTGAGCATATCATTTTCCATTTTCATAATTGACAAAACTTGCATTTAGGATTTTGAACATTGGTAAACTAGGAACCAACTACTGGAAGTTCTAGAGGCTAGGAAGTACTAAACAACTATGTATTTAAAGTGGAGAGAGGTCGATAAGTTCGGATGAACGTGGAACCATAATGAAGAGATACAATGCTTAAGATTCTTTAAGTCTTAATGTATACCATGTACTCCTATTTTGTAAATTCTAATTGGAAACAAAATCAAGAATAAATGTTCAGAACAATTTATCAATTTATTAAGTTTTCTAACAGGCAGTAGATTTTAATGTAATTTAAGGTATCTGGAGAACCAAAGAAAGTGCTAAAGATGGTGCAGGCGTGATGTTGACAACTCCCTGGATAGATAAGAGTTCATCTGCTAGAGTGAGTGACACTCATAAGATGAGACATAGATATAAAAACGATTAACAAGGTTGGGTAACGTCGAACCTCGGGCGACCGCCCGGCCCCACGGATGTTTCCCACCGGTTGCCAGGGTAAATCGGGAAGCGCTCGCGGCGGGCAGTAACATTTTGACCCGTCAATGTTTGTAATAAAAATTAAAAAGAGATAGAAGTATCATCATCAGTTAGAGGTGACATGGACAAAGTTGACACGTTCTGAGATCTAGTAGCCTGCCACTTGAGAAAACTTAGGTATTCCTTAATTGGTATGTCAATGGTTGGTCTATAGGTAAGAGTATCATGCTTAAGAATGCACTTAGATTGATCCATTCCTCAAGGGATCACTTGAGAATGAAGCTGGAAGAATCAAACAACAGCCATCCTAACTTGGCAATTAGAAATTTTCAACAGAACTGGAAGATCTGCTGGAAATCTGACACAAAAACAGATCCATTTCCATTGATTTTGGAGGTCTAAAGCAGAGCTGAAACAGGTTTCAGATCTTGAGATGCAAAATCACTGGATTGTTCTGCTGAATTCTAGAAAAATTGGAACATATTTGATTGGGTAATATGTTAGAACCAGACAACTTCCTGGCCGGAAGAAACAGATATGCAGATTCTGGAAGAAGAGAACTAAAATTCTGCTGCAAGAAAAAGAATAGTGTGATCCAGAAGAAGTTGAGATATGGAACAATGGAGCCTGAGAAGCTTGTGATAGAGAGGGCCTAGATTGTGATCCCTAAAAACCAAGACAGAAAGGGTGCATGCCCAACCAAAAGGACTAAAAGCGGCAGAAGAGGAGGAAATCACAGTTCCTGTTTTTGGAAAAGAAGGAAGTGGGTTGGCTCCTAGAAATACTTGCCACAGAAAGAAGCTTTCCACCATGAAGGAAGAGTCAGACCTTAGGAAAGAATCATGTGGTGGAGACTTGACATGGAGGAAGACTCATTGGTGGGAAGCTAGTTGATGAAGCTAGTTAAATCATGCACTTTCATGTTCATATATTTTCTTTGCTTATGGGGTAGCCATTTAGAGGCCTCTCCTGACCAACTCCAACAGAAGGTGACAATAGGCCACAACAACACACTTTGCGAAAGAAGACATTTTGTATTTTCTCTGACATTCAAGAGACACATTTGGGCGATTTGGGGGTGATTAAATTTTTCAGCGGGCGAGTGGTTTTCGCTTTGGCGGTGATGGCCGCGGGCACCTCGGTGCCGACGGTGAGGACCGAATCTCTCCAAGCCCTGTTCCCAACGGAGAGGGTCGTAGCTCTTCATGTTCCGCTCTTAGTGGCTTCTCTACAAAACCCTAGGGCGACAACTTCTTCTTCAGAGGAGGTACAATGACAAATCGGGCATCTTCTTCACAGAGGAAGAGTTTACGGTGTTCGCAAAATCCTACCAGTTTTCATTGGATTCAATTAACTGATCTTCCGATTCATTTGTTTAACAAACGGAGTCCGTTCTCCATTGCAAATGTGGTTGGAAAGCCAATCAAAATAGATGAAGCTACCACATATTGCTCGAGGCTATGGGTTGCTAGAGTCTGTGTGGAAATCGATCTTTTGAAGCCAAGGGTAGAGGAATTGTGGATAGGGATTGGAGAAGCAAAACACTTACAGCGAGTGGTATTTGAAAAACAACTGAAATATTGTGAGCACTGTCTACATTTGGGACACTCAATGGGCGAGTGTTATGTGATTAGGAACAAGTCAAAACCTATTTGGAAGGGACAAGACAATGGGTAAGGACAGGCGGAGAAGATGCAAGAGTTTTTTTGAACAAGAAGGTAGTCACTGGATAGGATAAAGGGAAGTCTACGATTAGTGGGGAAGAGAAGGAGTAGCATGTGGTGAAGTCGGCTCCAAACACCAGAGACGGGGAGAAGAGAAGAGAAATCTAAGGAATACAAATCGGGAAAGTTACACAGGGGACAGGAACGGGTAACAGATTATTCCTCTCTTAATTGAGGAGGAGGTAAATGGTGACAAGGAGGAGGAGAGTGTTTTTTCAATTGGGTTAGAGATTGGTGGTATGAATGGCATAGCGGTGTTGTGCGAATTTCTCAAAAAAATTTGTAATGGCTGACAACAGAATGGATAGGGATGGACCTCAAGTGGAGGAAGAAGAGGCCACTGAGATAACAAAACAACAGGAGGAAGGCGAATTGCAAATTGAGATTGGAGTTGATAATCAGGGACCTGAAGGCCTAAGGGAGGTTGGATATTTGGCACAAACAGGAGAATTGGGATATGTATCCAGGAGAGAAGGGACTGGCCAAATGGACCAAACGCAAGGTGGAGATGGTGCCCAACGTGAAGATATTAGGTTGGAAGAGATTGCAGATGGAAACAATAAGCCCATTTCTGCGGATATCAGAATGGCCAAGGGGAGAGCAAAGAACTCGATAAGGCCAAACCAGGCTACACAGAGCACAATGAGTATTGTGCCAAGTGAATCAAATTAGATGCAGTGGGTAGAAGTGGGGGTTTCAACTGTGGGGGCAGTCAATCAGAGGGGTTTCGGGAGCTTCACTACTTACAGGGAGGATGAGGGCGTAGAGGACAGTTACTTTCAGTGAACAGAGGATCAGGGAACCTTGATAGTGCTGAGCTTGAGGAATAAGCAAAGGATAGAATAGGTTTTTCACAGAAGAGGAGGCATTGCTATTTAGAGTCGAGGGGTATCTTGCCAACTAAACCAGACTATGGCGGGTGTAGAGCAGAGGGAGGTAGGGCGAGAGGAAGATATGCAGGGAAAGGAAGTTGAAGGGGATTGGTCGAAATCATTTGTGGAATGCACTGACTCCGAGAACACCTCAATTCAAATTCACAAGAGCTCTTCTTTCACATCTATTTTGAATGAAATGGAGCCGGAAAATAATGGGCTGCGAGGTGGTACAACAGGGAAAGCATTAATGGGAGGAGGTCAAAGAGTGACGAGGAGTAAGTCTCAAGCAAATAAAGCTTCTGCATCTCTTAATCATTAATGACTGGGATTAAATGGAACATTTAGGGGATTGGAAAGCAATCATCAATCCGGAGACTTCATGTTTTGAAGAAATACCACCATTTAAAGTAAACTTTGCGGGCGTTCTAGAACCTTTTATTCAATTAGATGAAGTGGCCATCACAAGGAGGTTGGGTTTTGAGTCTGCGATTTCAAACTGCAATGGAAAAATCTGGTTTTTATATGATGCTAACATTGAATGCACAGTATTGGAAGATCACGACCATCTTATACACCTAAAGCTGAAATCTCATATTTTTCCTAATGTTATTCTGCTCACTGTGGTATATGCGAAGTGTGAGAGGGAAAGGGAAAGATTATGGGAAAAATTATTTGAACTTCAACCAGATGTGGACGAGTTGTGGCCGGTGGGTGGGGATTTCAACATTGTTGCAAGTCAAAGTTAATAGTTGGCTGGATCTCTTTCTAGATTGGGTGGAGTGGAAGATTTCAATGATTTTCTAATACTTACAGGGCTACTGGACGCAGGCTTTGTGGGCTAGCCTTTTACTTGGACTAATGGTAGAATATGGAAGCGATTAGATCGAATATTGCTCTCACCTTCTTGGAATGTAAAAGAGTTTGTCGTGAGGGTGGAACACCTAAGTAGGGAAGTATCGGATCACAATCCTTTGTTGGTGACTTTCCCCAGTTTTACCAAAACAACGACGTCTTTTAGATTCTAGAATATGTGGATCAAACACCAACACTTTGCCCACAGGGCAATCTATTTGGGGGCAGCCATGTGATGCCTTTGGATTACAGAAGCTACAAGTCAAGTTGAAGAGGCTAAAGGTGCATCTGAAATGGTGGAATTATGCGGTTTTTGGGAACATCCATCACAGGGTCAAAGAAGCTGAGGATAAGGTTGCGGAAGCAGAAAGGATTTTTGATGCAAACCCCACTGACCAAAATAGAACCAGGTGTGAGAGGTCCCTAGCAGAGCTATTCTAGACACTAAATATGGAGGAACTTTTCTAGAAGCAAAAGGTGGCAGTTAGATGGATTGGAGAGGTAGATAGGAATACAAGATTTTTTTATAATGCAGTATAGAAACACAGGATGACAAATAGGGTTTTCAAAATTTGGGAGGAGACATGCTTAGAAAAACCAGATTTAATTCATAGCTCGGGAGTAAGCTTCTTTGATGATCTATTGACAGGAGATGACTATGATTGTGATGGTATAGAGATGGATGTCATACTTTCTTTGGTTGCGCAAGGGGGTAATTCTAATATAATTTGTATGTCGTCAGTGGAGGAGGTTAGAGAAGTGATTGGGCAAATGAATCAAGATAGTGCAGTTGGATCAGATGGATTTTCGGTGACTTTCTATACGACATGTTGGGAGATAATTAAAGAGGATGTCTACCAGGTGGTGGTGGATTGGTGGTGTATTTTTTTCAGGAGGGGAGTATGCTGAGAGCAATGATAGCAACAACTATAGTGCTTATCCCGAAGAAAGAAATAAGTCTTTGCAATGTCTCTAATAAGATCATCGCAAAGTTGATATCGCAAAGGCTAGGAGGTGTACTGAACAAAATAATCTCTCCGTCACAAAGTGGGTTTGTGCAGGAAAGGGTTATCTTGGATAATATAATTATGGCCTAGGAGCTGCATCATAGGATGAATCACCACGTTAGAGGAGGTAACTTCATTTTAAAGTTGGATATGGCAAAAGCCTACGACAGGGTGCAATGGAGCTTTCTACTCAAAGTTATGCAGGCATTTGGATTTTCGGATGAGGTACTAGACTTGGTGAAACGGTGCATTATTGGCTGTTAGTTTTCGGTGAGAATTAATGGAGAACTGTCAGGTTTCTTCCCCTCTAAATAAGGCCTACGACAAGGAGATCCAATTTCTCCTTTGCTGTTCATAATAGCTGCTGATTTCTTCTAAAGGTTTGGATAGACTTTTCAACACCTACCCGAGCCTATACCACTCTACGGAGAGTGAGGTGAAGGTGTCACACTGAGCATACACGAATGATGTTATGATCTTTATGAACGGAGCTTTAGACGGAGTTAAAAAGGTCCAAGGGGTTCTTGGAGGAATATATGGGCAGATCTGGTTAGCTTTTGAATTCAAATAAAAGCGTATTCAAATAAAAGCGTTTTCTATCCAATGAAAGAGATTTCCGAAAGAAGGCAGTAAATATATCAGATTACGGATTTCATGGAAGGGGTTTTCCCGATTATCTACTTGGGCGCCCCGATCTTAAGCAAGAATAGAAAGCTGGTCCATTTTCAACCGCTGTTAGAAAAAGCTAGAAAAAAGTTGATGGGTTGGAACATTTCAAAACTTTCTTCTGGTGGGAGACTCCTTTTAATTCAAAGTGTTTGGAGCTCTCTTCTGGTTTATTTAAGGCAGTCCATTTTCCCACCAGTTTCGGTATTACATCATTTGGAGATGATTTTACAAGATTTCTGTGGGGGTCTAGTATTTTCGGAAAAGAAGACACATTGGGTAGCTTGGTCCGAGATATGCAGACCAAAATTAGAAGGGGGTTTGGGGGTGCGGTGATTATCAGAGGTGGCTACAACATTTTCCATGAAACTCTGGTTTAGGCTTAGAGAACAGAAAACTCAGTGGACAGTTTATATGACAAAGAGGTATTGTGGAGCGGCCTCACCAAAGCAAAGTTCACATAAAAAGTAATGCCTCTCCCTATTGGAAAAAAATTTGCAAACTTAGAGGGATCACGGATCAGCACATTGGATGGTTGGTTGGGATGGGTAAGATAAATTTTTAGTTTGACACATGGTTGGAAAAGGAGCCTTTGGTCACACAGTGGAGGGCAATCCAAAGGCTAGAATTACATATTTTATTGTTGGAGGGAAGTGGAATTGGTCGAAGTTGCAAGGAGTGTTGCCGCCAAGTGCAATAAAGGAAATTTCGGATGAGATAAAGATCAATGCAAATGTCTTAGACTGTTCACGGTGGAGGCTATCGGTGGATGAGCTCTTTTCAACGAAGACGACATGCGAAGTTATTAGACAAGAGGAGACTTCAGGAGGAATATGGATAGCAGTATGGAGCAGATGTTTGATACCTAAGATATTATTTTTCATTTGGAGATTCTTACAGCGAAGATTACCAGTGGATGATGTCTTGCAGCGAAGGGGGGTGGCTCTAGCATCGAAGTGCCAATGTTGTGAAGAGATGGAGTCATGGGAGCATATTTTCTTCTGTGGAGCAGTTGCTAAAGATGTGTAGGAATTTTTTGCACGACATTTTGATGTGACTAACTATGTGAACTTGGAAAGATGGCGGGTGGGCGAATTTTGGGCAAAGAAAGGACATATTAGAGAAGCAGTGCCTTTTCTAATACTATGGTGTCTATGGATGGTAAGGAATGACGACAAACATTGTGGGAAGAAGCCTAATCCGCTGGAAATTATAAGGAATGTCACAAAGTATATCGATTTTAGAAGGGATGCGGGTATTATTAAAGCCAGACAGTGGAAAGGTTGGCTGTTAAGTGCTAAAGCGATGGTTGGCGTTTGGAACTAAGAAGCATTAATGTGGTTCAGGTGGTCCGTTGGAGAAAGCTGGCGTTGAATACTTACAAACTTAACACGGATGGGTGCTCAAAGGGTAATCCAGACTTTTCTTCATATGGGGCGATTATTAGAGATAATGAGGGGCAAGTTATAGTGGCAAAATTTGGGCTCATAGGGAGGGGTTCAAATGTAAAAGCAGAGCTGAAGTGATATTAGAAGGTTTGGAATTTTGTTTTTGCATAATCTTTTTCCTCTTTGGCTGGAGTCGGATTCTTTAGAAGCTTTGAGTATGCTAAATGTGCATACTGTTGGATGGGAGTTTCAAAAGATTGTGTCAAAAGTTAAAGAGATAATCCGAATATATGGAGTCTATTGTTCGCTCACCTTTAGGGAAGCTAAGCTGCAGCAGATTACCTTGCAAACATAGTTTTTGAGTTCCCTTTGAGTAGGGTCATTTTTAAATAGGAGATAGATAAGAGGTTGTATGACATATGTTTGGTGAACTGTTTAGGGATGCCTTATATCCGAATGGTGACTGAATCGGTGGAATAGAGGAAAGGAGTTTTGATGAGGGTTGAAAGAGCAGGAAAGGAAATTTATATGGAGGTGGGCGGTTTTTCAGAAGGCCACCTCAAAGAAGCCGGAAAATGTTTGTTAATGGGGTTTTCAGAAAGAGCAAAGACTAAAGGATGGGGGAATAGGGAGTGCTGGAGTTTTCTGCTCGGAAGGGTGAAAAGGATGGAGTAAAGGTTGAACTGGGTGGAGGGGTCAGTAGGAAAAGGGCAGGAGATTTTTCGGAGAAGTTTGGAGGTGGAGGTGAGAATTGAGGTTGCGAATAGTGAATAGATCCACTTTAACAGGCCTATCTAGTCCATAGCAAACGACTGTGGTAAAGACGGATCAAATCCATTGATGACTGAGGTTTTGCTAAAAACCTACAAGGGTGAATAGATCTACCATAGATCTATCTAGTCCATGGTAACAGCTACGGTAAAGATGTGTCAAATCCGTTACATGGTTGGTCACTTGCCAAAAGTGAATTTCGGGATCCTTTTTGGTTCGTGGTAGCAAGTGCAATGGGTTTGGGCAGAATGAGGATAGATGTTGGTTGCTGGCTTTGAAAATGCTTGCTGTTATTTTTTGATGCGGCTTGGCAATATTGTCGGTTGATGGATTTGCTTGGACGTTTATTTAGTTGGATTTTCTGTTGTTTCAAGAGTTATAGTTTCCCCAAACTATGGTAGCTAGAAGGATTTTGTTTAAAGATAATGGAGGCACACGGCAAGTGATGGCAACTCAATAAGAGATATGGGCACCTCTGGGCTTCGTTTGCTGCCCACTGTGTGGCTTACTTTTGAACTGACGTGGGATTTGAAGAAGTTTGTTTGGTGATTTTTTGATATTTAAAGCTTGCAGTTGGCTTCCCTGAATTCCTTATGCTGCTTGGTGAATGGGTAAGGCAAGAATGCAGGGTTTTTAGGCATTTACTTGGGATATATAAAGTTGTCAGATAGAGCTTATAGTTTTCCACAAGTTTTACCAATTTGTAAATCACTTTCATGTTAGAAGGTTAGGTATAGCCTCCCTTCTAGTCATGGGGTCTCTTCCTTTTAATAAAATGCACCTTTTGTTTTTTTTTAAAAAGCTAGTTGATGGAAGACGACATGGAGGAAGATTCATCTCTAATACCATGTTAATTAGGGAAATTATAAGGGGTTATTTTTTCCTAGCTAGGCGCCTGTATCTTGATATAATTTACCATTATTGTTCTTTTACATTTACACCCTCAAGTTGGTATATTTACATGAGCCTATTCTATCTATGATTTAGTTCTCAACAGTTATAATGAAAACAATATTGGAATATGCTTTGATGTATCATGATTAAATTTGTATCACAATTGAGCCTTGGTTACATGTAGCTTTGAGCATGGTTGGCAAATTTGAACAATTCCTATATGGATTAGTCGAGCTGGATCGTGATTGACATTGGCCAATTGTTCCAACCGATTTCACGGATACATTTCTGAAATCAAAACATATGTTGAAATAGCAGAAGAAACTAGATCAAATTTAAGTAGAAATCAAATGGAAATAGAGAGAAATGAGAAGGGATTAATTGTCTCGATTTGAAAGAGAACGTAATAGTCTTTCGTACTTTAAGTTATGTATTGATTTGGTTGACTTAAGACTTTAGGTAACACAATCTGATTAAATTTGATAAGGTTCAACCTAATTAAACCAGATTAAATCAGATTTATTTTCCCTAATCTAATTTAATTAATTTATTAAATTCAGATTAAATATAATTAAAATATGTCAAATCAAAGTTATTAACTAATTGAATTTATTTATTAAAAGATTGATCGTAAAGTATCTCTAAAATTTAAAAAGAAGTTCCACAAAAGGATGGTTAGATCTGTTATGTTATATGGAGTTGAATGTTGGGCTATGACTCAAGCACATGAGCAAAAGACGAGAGTTGCAGAGATGAGGATATTAAGGTAGATGTGTGGATTTACGAGGACGGATTGAATAAGAAATGAAAATATTAGAGAAAACGTCAGGATTGCATCTATTCAAGAAAAACTCCTAGAGACATTTAAGATGATACAGACATACCTAGTTAGACGATGTGAAATAATGAGAAATATACAAATATAACGAGGAAAAGGAAAACAAAAAAAAAGACTTGGCTTGGTTAATAACAATAAAACAAAATAAGATTTATTTAAATATAAATGATAATATAGTAAGAGATAGAACCCAATAACATAAAAGGATCTATATAGCTGATCTCACCTAGTGGGATAAAGTTTAGTTGTTGTATTAACAGATTAAATTTATTTAAATCAGAAAAATCAAATTTATTTTAACTAATTTTATTTTAGTCAAAATCCTATTTAATCAAATCAAATTTAACATCATGAAAATCATTTTTAATTTAATTAAATTTGATTTGATCAAAATCCAATCTAGCTAAAGTCATATCACTTTAATTTTTTTAAAATAATTAAATTGAATTAAATCTGGCTTTAAAGTAGATTCAAATCAAATCAAATCAATTTAATTTCATATATTTAACTAAAATCAGGCTAATAAACTTTAATTTAATGAATTCTGATTTAATTTTATTAAAATCAAGAACCAAATATACTTACTATCTTTTTTTTTAAATCTCTAGCACCAATATATAGTCTTAATATTGCATGAAAAATAAGATGCATTATTCTTAGATTTTCTTTAATATCTTTTGTTTTCTTATAAATTGTGCAAACTATAGGGGTATTAAACTAATGTCATACCTTGAAACTTTAGGAAAGAGTAATAGAAAAAAGATTAAGGAAGAAGACCACGGTGAATCGGTGATCGAAAATTAATTTGGATTCATGCCTAGAAGGTCGACAATAGAAGCTATACATCTTCTTAGACAATTGATTGAAAAGTATCGGGAGCAAAAGAAAGATCTATATATGGTATTCATGATTTAGAAAGCTTATGATACGGTCCCAAGAGAAATTATATGGAGAATTCTAGAAAAGAGAGGCAAACTGTGTAACATATATTAAACTAATTAAGGATATCTACGAAGATGTAACGATCAGAGTGAAGAATTTATACAGATTAATTGAAGCATTTCCAATAAGGATAGAGTTACATCAAGGGTCAACTCTAAGTCTCTATCTTTTTACACTAATCATGGACGAACTCACTGGACACATTCAAGATACAATACCATAGTGCATGTTGTTTGCAGATGATGTTATTTTGATAGTCAAGACATGTGTAGTAAATGCTAAACTAGAATCTTGAGCGGGAAACACTTGAAGCAAAAGGTTTTAAGCTTACTAGAGGGAAGACAGAATATATGAAATTTATGTTTAGCAATATTAGACGTAATGAGACAATTGTTAAGATAGGAAATGACGAGTTGTCTAAAACTGTGAGCTCTAAGTATTTAGGATCATTTTCACAAAGTGATGGAGGGATTGAGAGAGATGTCTTACATAGAATACAAGTAGGATGGTTGAAATGGAGGTTAACGTCAGGTGTTTTATGTGATCATAAAGTATCTCTAAAACTTAAAGGGAAGTTCTACAAAACGACAGTTAGACCTGCTATGTTATATAATACTGAATGTTGGGCTATAACTCAGGCACATGAGCAAAACATGAAAGTTGCAGAGATGAGGATGTTAAGGTCGATATGTGGACATACGAGAATGGATAGAATAAAGAATGAGACCATTAGAGAGAGTCGGAGTTGAATCTATTGAGCAAAAACTTCGAGAGACACATTTAAGATGGTACAAACATGTACTTAGAAGATCAATAAATGTCCCTGTTAGGTGATGTGAAATTATGATAAATACGCACATTTAACGAGGGAGAGAAAGCCAACAAAAGACTTGGTTAGCAACAATAAAATAAGATAAATTTTATTTAAATATAGATGATATAATAGGGGACAAAGCCCAATGGCGTAGAAGGATCCATATATAAGGCTTGGTTGTTGTTGTTTATCTTTTGTTTTCTTATTCATTAAAAATTTTTTTTTGTTCCTTTCATTTTTTCCATTTTATTTTTATTTTCTTCATTGATTTTGATTTGAGCAAGTCGATTCCTATGTTTTTAGAACATCTAATACAACAATGGCTTTAATACCAATACTAACAACTGTGGCCCTGAGTTCTTCATAATGCAACTACTAAATTGTATGATGCATTCAACACTAGTGTATTGTGGAAAAAGAACTTGCCACGAGTGAATTCTTGTATTTGAGGCTTGAATTTAGACTTTCATACCATTTCTTCATTAAGGTTCAGGGTAACTGAAACAGGTCATACTATGTTTCTTAGCAATTTACTGAACCACGTACAAAACTTTGCGCCCAAATCACGTAGGGTAGTTTCAAAATTACTATTTCATGTATTTATTTTTCATTTTACCCCTAATATGTCGACTGATATTTTCACTAGTCGACTCGATTTGCCATTGCATCTCAAGCTGTAAAATATATGTAAATCAGTGAACTAATTTATATTTTTTTAATTAAAGTTGATTTTAGATAAAATTGATTAATAGATCAAACGAACTTGGATTGATATGAAATTTATTCATATGTGTATAGTTAGTTCTCTTGATTATATCCACGCCCTCAAATATTAATTTGACCCAATATATTAAGAGTAATGATTTTTTGAACACGAATGTGTTCGAAAAATTCAAACCGGTTGATGGACCAAACGATTTCAGATTAACATGAAATTAACTCCTATATATTCGTTTAATTCTCTTGACTATGTCAATACCCTCAAACATCAATTTGACTCAATATTGAGAGTTGTAATTTTTTTAACATGAATTTGATTTTTCGAACAATCAAATTCGTGTTTAAAAAATCACTATTCTCAATATGTTAAATCAAATTGAAGTTTGAGAGCATGGATATAATCAGGATAATTAGATGAATACAAAAGAGCTAGTTTCATGTTAATTTTAGGTCGTTTGGTCCATCAGTCGATTTTGTCCAAAATCAGCTGATGGACCAAACGAACTGGCTAATGGACCAACGATCTCGAATTGACATAAAACTAGCTCCTATGTGTTCGTCTACTTCTCTTGATTATATCCATGCCCTCAAATATGACTATAGATTGAGAGCAATGATTTTTTAACACGGTTTAAATTTTTGGAATAATCTAATTCGTGTTTAAAAAATCACCACTCTCAATATATAGAGTCAAATTGCTGTTTTATTGCATGGATATAATCAGGAGAATTAAAGGAACACATAGGAGTTAGTTTCATGTCAATTCGAGCTTCACATGAAACTAACTCCTATGTATTCTTCTAATGCTCTTGATTATATCCATGCCATAAAACATCAATTTAACTGTACATATTGAGAGCGGTGATTTTTTAACCATGGATTAGATTTTTTGAAAAATTTAATCTGTGTTAAAAAATCATTGGTCTCAATATATAGAGTCAAATTGATAGAGAAGTAGACGAACACATAGGAGCTATTTTATGTCAATTCGAGATCGTTTGGTCCATCAGCCGGTTCGTTTGGTCCATTAGCTGGGTTTGCCCAAAACCGGCAAAACCGGTTGATGGACTAAACGAATCGGTTGATGGATCAAATAATTTTGAATTTACATTAAACTAATTCCTATGTGTTCGTCTAATTCTCCTGATTATATCCATGTCATAGAACATCAATTTGACTATATATTGAGAGCAATGATTTTTTAAACATGGATTAGATTATTCGAAAAATTTAATCCGTGTTAAAAAATCATTGCTCTCAATATATAGAGTCAAATTGATAGTTGAGGACATGAATATAATTAGGATAATTAGATGAACATATAGAGCTAATTTCATGTCAATTCGAGATCGTTTGTCTATTAGCCGGTTCGTTTGGTCCATCAGCCGGTTTTGCCCAAAATCGGCTAATAGACCAAACGACTTCAGATTGACATGAAATTAACTTATGTATTCGTTTAATTCTCCTAATTATATTCATGCCCTTAAACATCAATTTAACTCAATATATTAAGAGTAGTGATTTTTTGAACACTAATTAGATTTTTCGAACAATCAAATTCATGTTTAAAATATTATTGCTCTTAATATATTGGATCAAATTAAAGTTTGAGGACATGAATATAATCAGGAGAATTAGATAAACACATAGGAGCTAGTTTCATGTCAATTCGAGGTCGTTTGGTCCAGCTGGTTTTGCCCAAAATCGGCTGATGGACTAAACGAACTGGTTGATAGACCAAATGATTCGGATTGATATGAAACTAACTCTTATGTGTTCATCTAATTTTCCTGATTATATCCATGTCATAAAACATCAATTTCTCTATATATTGAGAGCAGTGGTTTTTTAAACACGAATTAGATTATTCTAAAATTGCAATCTGTGTTAAAAAATCATTGCTCTCAATATATAGAGTCAAATTGATATTTGAGGGCATGAATATAATTAGGAGAAGTAGACGAGCACATAGGAGTTAGTTTCATGTCAATTTGAGGTCGTTTGGTCCATCAATCGGTTTTGGGATCGACTGATGGACTAAACGACCTCAGATTGACATGAAATTAGCTCCTTTGTATTCGTCTAATTCTCCCGATTATATCATGCTCTCAAATTTCAATTTGACTTAATATATTGAGAGCAGTGATTTTTTAACATGAATTTGATTGTTCGAAAAATCAAATTCGTGTTGAAAAAATCATTGCTTTCAATATTTTGAATCAAATTAATGTTTGAGGGCAGTGATATAATCAGGAGAATTAGACGAATACATAGAAGCTAATTTCGTGTCAATCCGAAATCGTTTGATCCATCAGCCAGTTTGAATTCAAAAAATCACTGCTCTTAATTTGTTGGGTTAGCTGATATTTGAGGGCATGGATATAATCATAAGAACTAACCATACACATCGGAACTAATTTTATGGCAATCCGAGGTCGTTTTATCTATTATTCGATTTTATCTAAAATCAACTTTAATTAAAAAATGTAAATCTAAAAATCAGTCGACTGATTTGCATATATTTTGCAGCTTGAGATGCAGTAGCAAATTGAGTCAATTGGTGAAAAAATTAGTGGACTGATTCAATCAGTCGACTGATGTTTTTCACCAGTCGACTAATTAGAGGCAAAACGGGAAATAGATACATGATTTGGTAATTTTGATACTACTCTACGTGATTTGGGCAATTTGCAAAGTTTTGTTCGCGGTTTAGTAAATTGCTGATGTTTCTTTCGCGTGCAGGAAATGTCCATAATGGAAATTTTTACACACATTTCTCCTCATGGAGTTCATCTTTCGCACCTGTATTCTCTTGCAAGAATTTGGGAAATAATAAACAACACAAGAGAAGGTTAGCATTTTTCATATGAACCATTAAAGTAGTTGGAAGTTATCATTTCCAATGATAAAGATTTTGCTATATTCTTAGAGATGGAATCATCAAGTGTGCAACCATTGAAGAAATTGAGGCTGAGAAATCTGTGATTGAGAAGGATGCTGTATGTTGTTGTGACTATACTTCATAAGGCTGATATTGACTTATGATTATATCAAATTTACTCCATAAGTTCAATTTTCCAGCGAGATAGGATGGAGAAGACTATTGAAACAGTCCGAGCAAGTTTCAATGCAGTGAGAACAGGAAGAGCAAATCCTTCTATGCTTGACCGAGTTGAGGTTTGCCACTTATCTTGTAAAGGCTATTTCTGACAAAATCTACTTGCTTTTATTGTAGCATTTTTTGTTAGTGTAAATAACAGAGATGGAATTCTTTTGCAAGTTTTATATGCTAAATAAAATGAACAGCGGTTCCTATGTCTTCATTTTGAATTTTGAATTTTACAACCAATCCTATTTCATTCTCTAATAACAAAACAGTTCTAAAAAGGGATCAGGGGTGTTTTCTTTCTTCTTTTTCACCAAGTAATCCTAAAAGATATTCGTCCCCTGTACTTCATGTCGTTATGCTGTTTTTCAACCTACACTTTGACGGTAGTTATTATACTTCTGGATGATATAGGATCCTTTTCCCTATCACACTGAATTCTTTTCAAGAGAAAAGAGTAAAAATGTTCTTGATTTTGTCTTCATTCTATGTTCTTTGACTTGCTAATATATTTTGTTGTCATGAGACTCTATTTTACTTCCAGGTTGAGTACTATGGTACTCCTGTCAGCTTGAAGAGTATTGCACAAATCAATACACCTGATGGAAGCACTCTTCTTGTGCAGCCATATGACAAATCTAGGTATATTATTCAGTTATCCAGAATCTACTCTTTTTTTTTTGTTTGTTTGTTGGGTTAGGAAAAAAATTCTATTTCTCCTGTTTAATGAAGTATATAGTTCAAGTTTTATCTAGAATATGTAGATTAGTCTCCCTATAAATGTTTGTTTGATAACTGTCATGTTATGGTCCTATACACTGGTCTCATGTTCTCTTATTAATAGAATGATATTGTTCTATTACTTCTAACTTGCAAAACAGTTTGTTGATAAAACTAGAGTTTCCTTCTTTTTACTCCTCTGCTCTTGAGGCACATCCTTCCTTTTCAGTCCTCGTTGTAGAAACCTTTCTCCTTAAAGACATTTGCTATCTTTTCCCACTACTTTCTATAATGGCGGTGATACTGCCTCCATATAGCCAATGTGCGCAATGTGACTTTTATGGCTTCATACGGAATCTTTTGTGCCCACAATCTTCTTGTTACCCATCCATCAACGGCATCTTGCTCCCTAGTGGAGTGTGCTCTCTTACAATACTGCCAGCCTAAGCAATTCTGTAAGACACACGCTACCTCACATATCCTCAAGAGCATCCAACCCTCCGCTGTGATTCTTGGAAGTTGGATCCTCTATGGTGAGCTACCCAGCAAGACTCGTTTGTTCCATTATCCGGTTTCTCATTGCTTCAAGTCCTCACAACCAGATGTATTTTCTATCATGGCCCAGGCAACTATAGGAGATCACAAGCACCCCTGGGCTGCATTTTTGCATAACCTCCATATTGCAGGTCCTGGGACGGGTTGGCGGGGGCGTTGGGGGCGAACGAATCGCCTTTTACTACCTGTACAAGTATCCAAACTTCTATCATAAGAATTAGCATTAACCGGCCCAAGCCCAGAGCTAGTCTAGCATGATTTGGACTAAAATTTTTGGCAGTCTATAATGTGGAAACATGAAATAGGTGGCAATAGAAAAAAGAAAAGGATGAAGAAAGGTGTAATGCAAAGCCTTCATCATTGAACTATTTTGGGAAGAAGAAGAATGGTGCGATAATAAGACTTCATGGTTGGTGTGTTCAGGAAGAAGAAAGGTGTAATAAAAAATATCAACATGTAAAAAAACAGTAAGATAACAATTCACTAAGAAAACACTGATCTTAAAGTCTTCTTTGCCATCATGATTAAGCCATGTTTCTTGTAACTATTTGGGTTTAGTACAGGGATCTCATCCATCCATTGAGATCTATACAGGCTGCACCACTGGTTAAATTCCAATCACTTTAATGAAAAAATAATCTTAAAGTCAAAAAACATATTTTTGCAAGCCAAAAATCTCCCCCTCTCTGTTAATCATTTTCCTCCCTAATTTCATAATTTGTTCATCTTATTTTTTTTCCTTTCCTGTTCATCTTTTTCTCTATTAATTATAAAATGAGATTACTCATCTTCTTTCTCTTCTACCATCTCTTTGCTCATGGTAATTTCATGGTTTAAAATGTTGTTTGGTGTTGGTTGGCATGCCTGTTGACCAACACGTGGAACAACCAATACTCATGAGCATGAGACCTTCACATGCATGACCCACGGCTCCTCTCCTCTCCCTTCTGATTCCCCTCCTTCCCCGTTCTCCAAGTGAGTATGTTAACACATTTGTGTCACACAAGCATCAATGATAGCATCACATGGTAATCTTGTAGAACTGCCGTCTCATGCTCCTCTGTTAGTTCCTCCTCCCTTCATGTTGACTCCTCTGTGCTAAAACCATACTAAAATCCTAGCTCCTCCATTAGCACCAACTCTTTGGTGCCAAAATTGCTCAAAACCCTAGTTGACATTCGTAAGCCATTCTTCCTACTCTTCTTCTTTTGAAACCAACACGGCAGCATTTTTCCTCCTGTCCTTCTCCTCCTTTGGCACATCATCGACACGAACTAAAATATCTGCTCGACTCATGATTTCAATCTTTTGGTTAATTTCAAACTTTTAATTTTTTCCCCTTGATATCTTCCATCTCTCTTAGAATATATATAAAAAAACTTTTCCTATCAATATCTCACTAGAGGTCATTTTCAAACTTTTAGTTTTTCTCCTTTGATATCCATCTCTTTTAGAATATAATAATAAAAAAATCTTCTATCAACATTTCTCCTATATTCCTTTGAATAGATGTTGGAACCTTCTACATTTTGTCAGCAACCATCCCATACATTCTCTCCATTGATTGCAACCTCAAGAGATTGATTAGTTATTTCTCAATTCTAATAATCCCTTTGTCTTCTCTTGAGTATATGAAAGAACATTCATTCTTTTTTCTCTTTACTTTTTCAGCATGTTCCACTTCCCTTCCAAAGTAATATTAGGTTTCTTTCTTCTAATATTTCCTTACCTTTTAATTCTTTTACAAGTATTTATTTGAATTCTAATCAATTTTTTATCCTAAACTTTGGATTTGTTCCCTTCATACTTGATTGCCCTTGGATAGTGTTACTTTGAAGGAAAGTTAAAGAAAAAGCTCTTTTGAAGCACAAATCAAGTCACAGACTTCAACATCACATATCTAAAGCTCTCAACCGCTGCATTAATAAAAAGTCTTCTCCTTGGCATCTCTTTAGGATTTTTTTTTTCCATTTTTCTTTTCTGCGTCATGTAACAAACTAGACATTGATCAATATTTAGACTCCAAGTTGAGAGGGTATATTAAAGTGGAATATATAGTAAAGTCACAGATAGGGCAATTATTGTATTATAGATCGTGTGGATGTTTTTTTCCTTCCAATTTTCTCTTCTAATTGTAAAATTTCATATACTGTTTTTCACTTTCAGCTTAAAAACTATTGAGAAGGCAATAGTAAGTTCTGACATTGGTTTAACACCAAACAATGATGGAGAGGTGATACGACTAAGCATCCCTCAATTGACATCTGAGCGGAGAAAGGTTTGTTTTTTGTAACTTTTACTGATTTCACATATTTTATATTTAGAAAGTTATTCATGAGAAGAATACTTGGAAACATATATTCTTCAAAGATGCTTTATTGTGACAGCTGTAGCTGTCTCTTCATTCCCTCTTCTACCTGGTTACAGACTTATCTTGTGTTTGCTATGTTTTTCTTTGCAGATTAATATTATTCATGAATTTATTTTGAGATAGTTAAGTTCTCGTTGATTCACAAATTGTCTTTTGATTCTGCTTTACTTATCTATAATCTCATGTAATTTGTATAAGTACAATAAAGAACATTAGTTGATTTGCAATGATTGAGGAGGGAAGGAATGAGGAAGTGCTCGTGTACAACAAGGATGATCGAGCAGACCTCTTTGGAGAACATGGAACTATAAATATGCTTTCTTCTCCTTCCTTTTCTTCTTCTTCTTCTTCTTCCTCTGTCTCTACCTCTTCTTTATCCTCCTCATCCTTCCTTTGCTCTTGATTTTGGACATCACCATCTCTTATTGACATGTAGATTAGTACTAAACCCATCTCATTCAAGTCCAACACTGAGGCCCTGATACAGAATAAGATTTCTAAACTTGATCTAATCTAGGCTTTGTACACTTGTACTCCTTGTTTTACGAAATAAATACTGTCATCGGAGTCTCTTTATTTTGGATTATAAAATTTACTGAATTAAACTGTTTTTTTGTGTGTAGTGTATTACTTCATCCTTAGCAGAATATTTGCAAATCTGTATATTCTGCTCTGCTTGTATCTCTTAAGCTCAGTTAGGGTTTCTTTAAAAGGATTTAGATTTAGTTGGAAGAATGTTTAGATTTAAAATGTTGTTCAGATTTATTTGGGGGTTTATTTAGATTTTTTAAAAAAGTTGTTTAAATTTATTTGGGAAGTTAAAGTCCTTAGGTAACTAACTCGTAATTTTATGAAGAATAAGTCTCACTGCTGACCTATAAAAAGGGATAGGATATCTCATATTTGATCATCTTTCAATTAATAATATTTTCCCTCTTTCAGTGGATAAGTGTTCCTCGTGCTACTTCAATTGTTATTAGAGCCCAAATTCATGTTCAGTCTCTATTTCTCAAATCTTTCCCACATTGTTCACAATTGGACCGCCAAGCATTGTTTGCTTCCTGAGTCTGTCAGATCAGTAAATCCCATAGTACATGTTAGTACTGCCTGAGTTTTCAAAACGTGCTTATGAGGAATCCGGAACCCAGTAAGCATTGGTTTTCTCCTCCAAATATTTGCACGGCCCTTCTGTCGAATTTAACTAATAGACGCAAACATCTTGATTATTTGTTAACTTGGCATTCAAAATTTTACAAGGAACTATCAGCCTTATGATTGCCAAGATCCTCAAGGTCAGATCATCAGTGTTCTTCAAAGGAACCATTAGTTACTTAGAGTGAAATTTGAGATTGGTTATATGAATATTATCCCTCAATTGACCTCTATACAGCTGTGTTATGTCATTAATAAATTAATTTCTTAGCCTAAGCTTGTTTACTTTATTTTATAACTTAAATAGCATATAACGTCAGAAAACTTTTTGTGCTCCCTTCTTTTTCACTCAAATTATTCTTCTCACTGACCTGATTTATATCTGCTAATTTGAAGCAGGAACTATCCAAAGTTGTCACCAAACTTGCCGAGGAAGGAAAGGTAATGGAGAATTTCTTTTCTTGGCATATGCTTTGCTGATAGTGGCATACCAAGTAGTTCTTTTAATTTCACAACTTCTGGTAGGTTGTATGCCCAACTATGAATATCACTAGTCTGTAATTTTAGACAATCTATACTTCTATTGCCGGCTGTTCTGAACTTTGGTAGCTCAATGCCTTAAAGAGCAATTCATATGGTTGACATGAGTTCTTCTTTACTTTTTTTTCCCATTGATTAGTCTCTAGTTTGCCAATTATGTGTTGCTTCATTTGGGTTAGAGTAGGGTCGTGAGTCATGTTTATTTTTTTTAGTTTTATTCTTTTTTTTTTAAAGTTTTTATTTTTTGGTGATGTATTGAGATGGGGTAACCCTGTCCATATGTTTCTTTAGCAATATAATTCTCTCTCGCCATAATGCAAAAAAGGGTAATGTATAATCCGCATTGGGCATTTTGGAATGATTTTTTTAAGGCCCTTAACAGTTAAGATTGCAGCTTAACAAGCCAATCAACTGACTTGGGTGAGTCTACCTAACAATGAATTTGCTGCTAATTCTTTCTTTTACTCAACATAGACATTGCATAAAATATACGTACAATGTCTCATCTAATCTTTAATCTGGATTTGTTTATCCTTGGACCCTGACTTGAAAGATCAATTCAAATCTAGCACTTGTATGAATTTATCTGTTTCACTTCGCTTAACAAGAGAACAAGATTTGCAGTCTTACAATGATAGCTTTATAACACAGTTTTGAAAGTTTGTACTTCCAACCACATTCAATTGATGGTCGGGCATACAAATAGGAAATTTTCTTTTAGAAAAGTTAGAAACTAATGCAATATAATGTCTAATTATTGAATCTATTTAGCAGTTACCACCATATGGTTGTTTGTATAGAGGAAAAGAGACTCTCATAGCTAATCATTTGCAGAAGAACACTGTTTTTGTTTTGTCATGGCTTAACAGTATTGTTGTGCTTTTGCAGGTTGCGATAAGAAATATACGAAGAGATGCAAATAAAGCTTATGAGAAACTCGAGAAAGTTTGTGTTATTGGACTCTTAGCAACAGATACTTTTTTACTTAAGTCTTGCATTTGTGGGCATCTAATATACATTTTTCTTAATATCTTTCAGGAGAAGAAGCTATCTGAAGATAATGTTAAAGATTTGTCAAGTGATCTTCAAGTATGTTGTGTCACTATATATCTGAAATATGTGGCTATATGTCGACTGTTTCTTATATTTAAACAATTGTAGGTAATTTTACCAAAATATGTGCTTATGAAATTTCTGTATTCTCTTTCTAATCATTTTGCAGAAAATGACTGATGAGTACATGAAGAAGATTGAGGCCATCCAAAAACAGAAGGAAAAGGTACAGTCTGATCACTGCCATCAAGTTTCATTAGTGCATACATGGAAAATAGATGCTTTTCTTCACATATCCACTATTTGGATTCTGCTTAGTTTAAATACAAGCATCAAGTGATTGTACATTGCATACATGTGTTTTTGACTCTTGGAAACTTGCCTACCGCCTGTGGTCTCTTTTGTCCCATTTCCCCCACTATAGGCTGTTTATTTTGCTAAAGTACTTGCATCCCAAACTTTCAATTCGTCATCTTAGTCTATCTGAATACAATTTGGGATGTGGTTCCCCATAAGAAACAGAGCAGCTTGTGAGCAAAGTTGTAGTGAACATTGTTCAAGTTATGTTCACCTAGCGTCCCAAATCATTCAAATCTAATCTTGGCTATGATAACACAATCAGATTTCTTACTGGTTCAGGCCCCAATATCTTGTTCATGAGACTTTAAGGCGCATACCTGCAACAAACAGTATGGAAGCATAAGTCGATAATCGATTACTACATTTTAATGTTTGTGCTTCCCGTGGATCCTTTTTCATTTCTCAGCGATGATTGCAATCTTGCTATCTGTTCCATTCTGATTTTCGCAACTCACGTAGGAGTTTGCCCATGAACTCGTTTTTTTTTTCTCTGCTGTTTCTTTGACAGTGTCGTCATCTCTGATGTTGCCTTGATCTCGTGTAACATTTATTGTCTCTCCTCTTACAGGAACTGTTAACAGTTTAGTCCCTACAAACCATGTGCATCTATTAACTTCTTTTGCTGGCAAAGTAAGCTATTCTGCGATCACACTTCACCGAATTGATGGCGGTCTTAATTCTTTTCCGTGTACAACTTCTCTATCAAACAACTGATCATGGTTGTATTAGGACTTGAAGACTGGCATTGCATTGATGCCGTGAATTCTCTTTCGAGATTTCATCTTTTGGATTAAGTGCAAGATCAAAGTATCGTCCTTAAAGAACTTATCAGCTGTAGTTTTGTTTGGTAGCAGATTATTACCCTTTTTTTTTTAAAATTTAAAGATGTT